>JAYKXP010000036.1:0-512897 GCA_037176845.1 Paramarasmius palmivorus | reverse complement strand
ATCCTCAGATGACCCAGACGAGCACCGTTTTAACCCTTCGCAATGCCCCAGAGAATTCATTCTAAAGCGGGAATACCACTCGTTATCGTTTGTAAGCGGAGTTCAAGTGGCAGAAGAAAAAGGCGACCGTTTCTGACCTATGGATGACCCAGCACGTGAGAGTCTATCTCATCTTCATTTTTGTTATTTCGAGTGCTTGACCATTTTCGTTTAGCTAGGCGATATAATAGATGAGATCGCTAGAGAAGACAGCCACTGACGCATTTAAGTCTTCGTCAGCCCAACTGACGCAAACCCGAATTATTCATCTGAGAGGCGAAATCGAAACAAACACAGCATTTTGATGTTTTTTTGCACGAGATCGATTAAAATTTCAGAAGGAGCGTAGAAGCTGATTTTCCTACATTCTACGTCAAATGAATAAATCTGTCTGGCCTCATGCTGCTATCGAAACAAAGGTAGGATGAACCATGCGAGTGGCCGAAACGGGTATCTAAAGTCATTATCATAGGGATCAATTGATTTGGCCGCGCATTACCTAGATAAGAATTAAAGGATTCTTTGACCCCACTTCATGTCGCAGAGGATTCCACGATTATTTATTTCGCACTGGTACATTAACCGAGGGAACAGCCCAGCTCTGGTGAACATGAATCAACTGCATCACCGCGATTTTCTGTACAGTCCACGGTGAGTATCCATTATTTTCGTGCCATGGGGGCAAAATAAGACCGTTGACTCCAAAGCTTCAGGGACGAGAGGCCCAGCCGCTTCACAGACCGCACAAGACCCATATAAGTACCAATGTGATGATATGCCAGCGTAGCAGAAGGTCACCCTCTAGCGGCCCACTTTGCTTTCGTAACCTCTGCTGTGCTACTCAGGTCAGAAGCTTGGTGAGCATGCTCAATGGGTGGGAGAATGCATGCGCCAACTGAAAAGCTGATGTACAAACGAACAGGAAAACTTTTATTTTGATCCAGAAACAACTTCGGTGTCGGCTCATCTCATCAGTGCTTATGACCTAAACTCCCGACATCGAGAAGCCGTGCTTATCAACACTCTCCAGTCATCTGCAGGTGTACCCTGTCGAAGGTTAATGCCTTTCTCTCAATGTTCAACAGTAAAGGAATCCAAAATTTCATTTGCCACTTGCACAGAGGTGTTTTGGCATGACCGGGTACACAAAGTAACTGACTCCTGACGGTATTCCAGTAAAACGAGCGTGACGAACGAATATATACCAGAGCCACGTCGCATAAGTAGTCACAGCCGCCCGGCCTGATGTAATGATTTTGATTGCCTTTTTGGACTGCTGAGAGTTTAGTGCTAAGACCGAACAGTGAGCCACCTACGAACTGCACCGTGGTATGAGCCAGTTGATGAAGTTATCTGTCGAGAATAAAAAGGAACGAGATTGTGTACCTGCAAGCGAAGGAAGGATTGTCTTCGCAACGGAATCGACGCGTGTGTGGGACTCTAGTGTAGGTAGCCCAAATGCGCTATTGCGAACCGCGAGAATGTCGGTTTAACTCTTTTTTCCCTTCGTGTGCGTATTAGGTGTCGTTACTTTTTCAGGATGGATGAATGTGAGAGAGATTGGTTTCAAACCAGTACAAGCATGCACAGATTTCTTGAATCGCAGGGAAAGTGATCCCGAGAGTGCCTCAAGATGTAATGCTCGGTAAGAATATTCGTTGCGTGACGCGTGTCTTCGGATCTTTGATGCTGAAAGAGCCTATCACCCCAAGTAGGTCTGGCCTAATTATCCATCAGAGCTTTGCCCCGATAATTTCATCGACTTCTAGGTGAGAGACATCCAGTATTACGTTTGAATACAAGGAATGTTGCAATGTGGATTATCAAAAGCCAAACTATATTGCGGTGATACGAAACTGTGCGCAAAGGTTCTTGACTCCCCATGCTGACACCATAAAACAGCTTGTCGATATGAGATAACATTCGAACTTTGTTTGGGGTGCCTTTGCAAGACGCACATTACTCACCAGCCATTCATCGGAGGTGAGTATGGACAACGAACAAAGTTCACCTGTGACGATGGAGAGTCCTTACGTTGCACCATAGCAGCGATATTTTAGCGGAGAAGTAAAGACTCTGGGAGAACAGCCTACGCAACGAAGAACTTGTAAGGGCAGAAATTTATGAAGACTCGTTCTCCGCAGTGATATATCGTGATTGAGCAGCACCACGTCAGAACTCCATTGAAAAATACACTTGAAAAGAACTAACAACTTTGACATGCCGCGAAACTGGACAGCCCCCCAAAACGGGTATAGATGGCAACGAGACAACGCCTGAAAGCGACAGTGAAGATCAAAAGCAGGTCAAATCAACAACGGTCAAATCATCAATGCGCATATTGCATGAAAAACGATCACGCGATACTGAAACACGCAAGGATGAGGTTGCAAATGCGAAGGCCCAAGGTTATGGTCAGGGAAATCGAGTTTTTACACACTTATTCACATCGTAATAGGGCTTGTTCGTCAAACGGCGAAACCGCGCCTTGGTAACATCGCTAGTAAGGGAGGCATACATCCTAGCTTTTCAGAATCGACGTCTGGACGATAGCGAGACCCACGCAGAGGGCAAAAATCACAAGAGGGGTCAAGAACTGATATTCTGGATATGAGCGCAAAGGCTATTGAGATAATCCAACGTATGTAGACACAATCGATCTGTCACACCAGATTCTAAAACAAGTCACATGATCAGGAGATGCTAATAATTAATGTATCTACATCTTGGTTGAGTGTATACCCTTGAACGGACTGTACCATGGGATGGTTCCTACTTCTCTATTCTTATCGCGAACACGGAGATTCATCGAGGTCTTTAGACAGAGATTTGTCCCGGTCTACACCCGAACCGAAGACTTGAGCAAATGATAATATAGGCGGTTGGTTCCACACTTTATGGGACTCGGTCATTCTAAATTAGGAAATAAAAAATCTCGCACGCAACCGAGCAATTTTCGCGAACTATATGACTCGCTTGATTGTCCTTTTAAAACTCCAACTCTTCTTCCTCTTTCTATCATTTACTTATCTCTGCACGGGCAAGTCCCTCTCGTGCCCTAAATTTGGAACACATCCTAGAGGTAAAAAATGAGCAGGACGGGGGTTGGCGGAGGCCTGGGGGTGAGCCAAGGGCAGTGGGGCTGTTTTGGTCACAGGTTCTAGAACGCTGAATTCTATACATACTTCCACAGTGGTCGCAGCTTAAGGTCGATTCTGCGCTCCAGACCTTCCAGTTACCTCAAAGCGCTCTCGAGGACTCGTCTTCTTAATCGTTCCTTCACCACGTCCAACGCCAGGCTAAATGAGGAAGCAGGTTCTAATGCAGTACGTCGTATCTCGCGTCCGAATGGCGACACACAGTGACGAATTTAAATCTCTCGCTACAGAAGAAGCTCCTGCTGCAAAACCGAGACCTAGCATGTGGAGGCAGTTCACCATATCCTTGGGCGCGCGACGTTAATTACCATCGTCGCTGGTGGTGCTACTTTTGAGGTCAATGACCCAGCGGGAACGTCACCCTGGAGCCACAACTGCCCTACGACCCGGAAAAGAGACAATTGTCGTGCTTGAAGTGGATGGGGGCAACGAGATCTTGTTAAAAACAATTGAATAACAAGGAATACAATGTGGGAGTACTAGTGCTGCACTTGAAACGGTTCACAATGCTTATCTCCGTCTCGCGTAGGTTGACTTATCAGCCCAAAGAACTACTATCCTCTTTACCCCACTACTTCCTAGTGTCGCAGTTGCACCTTTAAGTCCTCGGTCAATCCTTCAGCCTACTCGTTATCTTACGCGCCACAAACCGCGTGAGGTTACTGTCATTGAAGCTGAGGCGAAATCTGTAGATGTGCGTAACAATCCCTCGGCTGACCCGTTCTATATCTAACACTGTTGACCCAAAAGCCTATTAAAAAAACCGTCACATTCGAAGGTAAGCGAGCTTCTGCTTCTCGTGCGATGATGTCATTGATGAATATTTCAGACGATTCCGAGATCAAGGGGAAAAACACTTCGCAGACATACTATACCATAATGACTACTTGGTATAACGCTGTTGGTGCTGAAAGTGCAAACTTTCGGGAAAAAAAAAAACAACAAAACCATCCCTGGTGTGCAAGAAAAAGCATGCTCATGAAGGAGTTGGCTGATGCCGAGGAGGTGAGATAAGAACACCTAAAATTAACTATCTTACCAACCGGGAATCTCTTTCAGATGCAAAGACGTTCAAAGATTCAAAGACTGTAAGAACGTTGCTTCCCCCGTTCGTTCTATCTACCTCAAGTCATCTTGAATATAAGGTATAGAAAACTGCTGCTTTCCCTGGCCAACAGGAACAGGAAATTGACAGGCTATTACACATTGTGAGCTCTCTCTCTGTTATGACTCGTTCCGATGTTAATGGCTATGATCTAGTTCGTTGTCGGTGGTGGTCCCACAGGGGGTTGAAGTCTAGGTAAGTTTTATCCTGCTGTGTCGAGATGAGGGGCACTGAAGAGAAGAAAGTGGTGAAATTCATGAACTTCCTTGAGTAATGTACTTTCAACATTGTTTTGCTCTCTTCGCAGCAGCTGATTCCACCTCTTCAGGATGACCTCAAGTCATGGTACCCCGAACTTGCTGGGTCGTGTCCGCATCTCACTCGTTGAGGCGTCTCCCATTCCGTGTTACCAATGTTCAGGCAAACAACTTATTGACTACACGGAGTCGACTTTCAAGGAAAGTAGATTGACATATTAGACAAAGACCATGGTTAAGGAGGTACAATAAATTGGCCCAGACTCTGAGCAACTTTGTACTAAACAAATTTGAAGGTCAAAGACAACGCAAGTGGTTCTCCAGATGCCAGACAAGAGCATCCAAGAAGTCCCGTGCGGGATGGTTTGTATGGGCCGGTGTATGTTATCTCTGACTTCCTAAGCATTCAAAAGATTCTCATCAAATCGTCAGGGTAACAAGGCCGCAAGATTACCCAGGATCTCCATGGCGCAATTCCCTATCTGTTCAAACAAACCGTCGTGGTATAACCGTCGATGGTGAGTCCCCTGCATCACCTATTGTAGCAGTCGAACCTCACCTCGAACGCAGATCTTTATACGTATGGCTGGTGCTGATGGAATCTTTGCCATTGGGCGACTGCACTTCGACTTCATACGCACCTACTGCCCAAGTTGCTTCTCAGCAAGGAGCGTACCTTGCGCGTGTGTTTGCTCAGCTCGCCAAGAAGGACAATCTCGAAGCCAAATTGATCAAGCTGCAGCAAGAGGGTACTACAGCTGCAGATCCTGAACGCAAGGCCGAGATATCCCAGGCACTTGAGACGGCTGAAAAGCAGATGAGCAAAGTCAAGCTCAGGCCGTTCCACTACTCTCATCAAGGCAGTCTTGCGTACGTCCTCAGTATGGTCGATGAAGATTTTGGCTCTAACTTTGATGACAGATACATTGGGTCCGACAAAGCAATTGCTGATCTTCCTTTCGCGAATGGCAACGTATGTCTCGACAATATCCTCATGCAGCTAGTCTCTGACCTCATATTTGTAATCAGATTGCTACTGGTGGTGTTGCCACATTTTTGTTCTGGCGTAGTGCGTACCTCAGCACTCTGTTCTCCCTTCGGAACCGTGTTTTGGTCGCAAACGATTGGATAATTACCAAGATCTTTGGACGGTGTGTTTTCTTGGCTTCTGACTTTTGCGCAAGTTTCTGATCCAAATATTCAGTGATTTGAGCCGAGACTGAGAGGTCACTGGGATAGACAGTGCGTCTGGGCTGGTTACGATCAAAAAAGATAAACCCGAGTTCGCTTTTGCTTTGAACATAGACTTTCGCCGCTGTGCTATTTATTTTATGTTATCCTTGTTGAATACATAGACTGCATGTAGCTTCAGATATATTACTTGACGACTCAGCGTAATCCATAGAGTTATTTCATGCCCGTAATCTGTGATGCGTACGATTCGGTGGTCAAGGAACCCAAAGATTCAAAATCGAAATAACTAAATTCTACAACAGTGTATGAATCTCAGCATATATCTCAGGCAACTTCGATGATATTGTAGTATGGATTAATTACATTGGCAGAACCATCGCAGCGCCCAGCGCCACCGCACCAATCACGACGGTGGATCCAACTAGCCCTGATCCCAAAGTCGAAGCACTATTCTCCCCCATTTCAGTATCAGGCAACTCCCCGCCAACGTTCGTCGGAACTACTTCTTGCAGGTTTCCTGTCCAAGACGCGGAGAAAGTCAAAGTTGGAGTCGGTTCTCCCGGGAAGTCAACTTGGAACCTTTCAATACAACTTCCGGTTTCCTGATCTCCGTTGAAGGCACACGACAGGTACAAGTGGCTGGTATCAGCAGAGAACCAATACCCATCCGAATATTGAACGCGCGTCGCTGTACAAGATGTCACTACAGACGGAACCTCTGAAAGGTCGTGCTATACCAACCTTGGTGGGTCACAACTGGACTTAGAGGCACCAAGGCAATGCTACCAGTGATGTCGATGAGTAATGACTGGCTTTGAAGGATGTCCGCGTGATACGTCGTTTCGCTGCCGTCTGATTTTACTCCCACTAAGCTGTAGGAGGTCGAGACAGAGTATTCAGTTGGAACCATGCTATTTCGTGTCCGCTCGACGTCTTGCAGGGTAATGGTTGCCGCATGAGCTATTCATGGACGTCAGTCGATAAGAGGAGGTACCCCAATGAAGTAAAGTACTTGCCATTTGACAACAGCAGGAAGACGCCAACTTGTCTAGCTCCAAAATGCATTGTTAGATATGAATCAGAGCAGTTAAACATATTGCAATCCTTAAAAGAGATTTTCAAGCCGCCTCGGCAGGTGAAGTATGACATCGTACACGAGCGAGGATGTAGATTTTTTCACTTCAACTGAATGTATTCGCAAGAAGATTGGAGCATCAGTGGCAGGATTGCTTGGCAGACCGGACCTTCTTCAATCCGCCGACCAGGCGTCAAAGCGTCAACACCAACAGTTTTCCAGAGATTAGGTTGTACTGGTGAATTAGCGGAAGGCCGAGAGGCATGGAGTCTTGATACGTATACTCGAGCGCTGAGATCCATAATCCATTGGTGAGTCAAGAATACGACGCCCATGATTTATGATAGGTATCTGGGGTACCTGCATGCACACGCCATGATTGTTCCTGCAGACCTCTGCAGAATAAGGAAAAGGAGGGAGCAGCCCGTATACGGACGTTACGCAAAGAACGACCAGGTACCCGCTGTATGGGAGTATCGAGCCATAATCGCTTCTCCACCAGACTATGGATCTTCTGGGACGACAAGCCGGCGCTAATTGTCGAGCGCCGACTAAGCGCCGAAAGTTGGAAGAATCCATATAACAAGACCTTGATTGGGAAGACGACAACGATTCGCTAAGCTTATGGTTCAGATCCAATTTCACTAGTTCGAAAATGCATGAAGTGATGAGAACTAACTTGAGTGTGTATGCTTTGACATCGGGGAGAAATAATTTAGGAGGCAGATAAGTTAACGTGACGAGTGCCATGTAAACTAGTAGATATGCCCGTATCCACTGTTTACGTTCAGTGTAGATGAGATCGTAAGGTCAAGAGTGCGAGGTGCTTGGATTCTCATTGTATGAGCTCACGATCGTGACGGGCTCGGTAACGAGAGGCTGGTCTAACCCGATACCGAATGTTTGAAATCCGGTCATTTCAAGAGGATATAGAACAAGGGAGTACTGTAATAAATGTCAGAGATGACTATGTACTTGCACTGAGAGGGTCTCACCGAGATGCTGAAATGCTCTATCTTCGCTGAGGGTTTCAACTCCACTGGGAGCCTAACTTCTCCTTGAAGGTAGCGGACAGTATGGTCGATATCACTGGTATCAATTTGTGGGGACCACCATTTGGCAAACCCAATGTGTTTTGTGGTCGCATTCCAGGCAACGCTCGATCGAGATGCAGACATAGCATTGTGATATTTTATGTCCCTTTGCAGGGATAGCTTGACGGAATCTCCAGGACGAAACATGTCCAGAGCTTGTGTGTCGTCACTTGAAAACTTGAGAAAGCATGGAATAACGGAGCCTCTTGTGTACGACAGCTATGAAAGCGGTTAGTTACATGTCTAGCCTTTCGCGGCAATGCTACTTACAGGTTTGGCAAGAGAAAGCTGTGAAGCGGTAGTCAGGAATGAGGATCTAAGGAATATGAATTTATATACCGTAAGGTCAACTTGTGCAGACCGGCTTTGAGCAACTAAACCATGAACAGTAAGCTTTGCCAAGTTTTTCCAGCCGTCGACATCAATATCCGGCCCTGGGATGGGGATACTGGCTTCATGGGCAAGCTGTCTCAAAAGCGACGGTGCCTCCGGAATACTACACGGCACATACCCGAACGCAGTTCTAATGCTACATGTAGCTTGAAGTCAATTCCAGTATATGTCGCTCATTAAAACATATACTCACCGACTATCCGAGCGAAACATGCCACGGGAAATGTCTACAGTCAATTCGTATTGGATCGTTGCGTCCGTGCCAGTCTCCATGAATGTTTCCGGTAATGAACAGAGGCCATTCGCGGTATTAATCGTACGAGGCATTGAGATGGTAAACGGCCAAATACATCTTCCACTCAGTTTCGACCCACCAACTTCCCCAGATGTTGAAGGCGTACGCGGACCCCCTTGTGATCTTGACCATATGGGATGCATGATATTGACAAAGGTTTGGATGTCATCTACTCGTGCACCAGTCACTAGCCTGCCAGCGATCTGATTCTCCAAAAAGTCAGCTCCAAAACTCTGTGCGAACACAATAGATACTGACTGCGATGGTGATCGACCGCATAGAGGAATCCCCCTCCAGTTCCAAAGTTCCATTTATCCGCTCCAACTCGTAAAATTTAGGTAGAGACTTCGAGGACCGAGCACCGCTGAACAATTTGAGTGTTGCCCAAGGTCTATGACGGCTGTCCTCCAACTGAAACACGTGTTCCGTTAACTCTCTTCTCACAGTCGAGGCATCTTGAGAAGGATGGTTAATTCTTGCCTGAGCGTGATATGGTGGAGGAGAGTCGTTCATTGGGGGACTAGGAAACTATCGTGCACTTCATGCTAGTCTTATACTGGACGCGGCATCGTTTGACGTGCACTAGTCAATACACAGCTAGTTCCCGCGGGACGAGCGCTGGAATGAACAATAAGCAAGGGTGGTAAGAGGGACCCACTGTGTTCGCACCTATAAGCAGCAATAGAACTATTAGAAGGACATTCAACGGCGCAGGGCAAGATGGACATCAACCTGACGACAAGGCTACCGTCTATCGGCGACCTCTGCCACCTCGGACAGCCCCTCTCATTTCGAACATGACTATTGGATCCAAATGAGTTTATTCACTCGACGAAGTTGGTTGGTTGTGAAGTTCAAAAGAGACAAAAGAAAAAAAGCCTAGCATCACGACAGGATACTCCCACGCCTTGAGCGCTAATGCCCAATGTCACTGCAACTGAGCGCTGGACCTGAGGTTTCGTAGATATTTTGTATTCATTGTAAGTAACTCATATATCCCTTTGACAGTTGTTCCCAGATCACATAAGTAATAATATAATTTAGAAATACCATGTACCGTACGTGTCATTTCCGCTAAACAATCGCGCCAGGCTTCACATAAGTGGACGCCTCCTCCTCAGGGATCACAGGATACTGCTGGATGAAACAGATTCAGCTTGTAGGTATCAGAAGATTCTGTTTTGGCTCACAGTGGCTGGTTTGTTAGATCCGATATGTCCGACACGGGTGAAAGATTGGTTCGCACTAACAGTGGGTCCCTGGCCGCTACTTGACAGTTGGAAAGAAACGTTGTTTCCAGCACGTAGGGCCTGACGAGCATTAAGGCTATGCAAGGTGATGATCAGTGTTGACTAAGTCACCAAAAACGAAGAAACCTCACAAAGCAAGCATCGAATTGAGATAGCAGTTGTTTAGCGGAAAGTAGAAGATGGTGTTGTAAAATGTATCGATGAGGATCTGGCCAACAAGCAACGCTACAATCGTGCAGGCCCTGCGTGTTGGTCAGCTATCAGCGAACTGAGACGCCACAAAAGTGGGAAACCACTCACGTTGTGACAACTCCCGTGTTGATGGTATACACAATCAGCTTCTTGACGGTGCTTTTTGTCCTAGAATCTGATGAGACAAATCGGGGGGAACAGAAACCATCGCGGTTACCGTGTCATCCCTTGCTGACGTCCTTTCATAAGATGGGAAATCATACTGCCAGCAATTAAGGCATCGGAAGCAAAGGCACACGCCAAGGAGATTGTGGATAGGAACTAGAGTGGACATTCAGGCTAGACTGACTTTGGTTCTTTCAAATGAGACTTACAGTGACAGCCGGGATAGCGAGCATGGTCCCAATACTATAGATGAATGCGATATATGCTATCACATCCGATGAGCGCTCCTATACGCAAATCCAGATTCGAAGGATACGCACTGATGCCAACAGCGAGACAACCCAAAGCCAAAATAACCTGCGTGAAGGGAATTGACAGTTTGTTTAGTTCTGTCTGGAAAGGCTTCCAAAGAGGACATGTCCCGCACAATGATCAAGGGCATCCATATCTTGCGCCCACCCACTGCACATGGTATCAGCAGTCAGGTCCTTGATCAGAGAGAAGACGACGTACAAATCCAGATACGGTACGCATAGAAGACTTGCACCAAGAAACCAACGAGTGAGGTGACCACGAGAAAGACCTGTTACTCGCAACTCTCAGTTTCAATAATATCACCTCTGAAGCATTTTACCACTCACGACGAGACTCCAGCTTACAGTCAATAATGCAGCTCTATTACCGTAATTTTCGATAAGGAAGAACCACATGAAATGCATCGTCGTAAGAACTCCAAGTGTATCAAGAATCCTGTTCGAAGGTCTTGATTCACTGTGCGAAACGATCAAAGTTTGGGGTACCAACATCAAGAAAGCCACCTATGATCACTGTTAGCGTTTGACGTTGAGAATCAGCGGTGAAGATACTCACAAATGACCGCAGAAAGATGGTATCCTCTTTCCAATACGTGATGAAGTATTGGTACGCTTGCAAAAGTGTAACTCCATAGAAGCTGAGCGGAAAGCCTAGGTCAGTGGACTGGAAACAGCGCCTGAACCAGATGAGCTGCCAAACATACACGGCTGACAAGAAAAACCCAATGAAGCCGGCTCCAAGTGTGGGCGGAATAGGAAGCGACTGGAGCTCTTCTGGTATGTCGGACATCTCGTACGTTGGCGAAAACCAGGAAAGGTGAGAGAAGCAGTTCCGGGGAGTTCAGAGCGGTACAGCCAGGATCAAAGATCAAAGATATATGAGAATTGAATACAATGAAGTTGTCCCCTGAATAGGTTTTCCCTGAATCAGGTATCAGTATCATTTATGGTCATGAGATTTGAAATTTGATGCGTCGCAGCTGCAAAATGAATGTTATCTAGGAACATCTGCCTCTAAATGGGAGGGACAGCGCTGGCGGTTTGCTGGCGGTGGTAGGAACCGGTAGGAAACCCGGCCGAATAAAGGCGCGTCGGTATTTGCCGAACCGAAAATGAGACATCACATCATATTACATCAATCCTTCTTCAACCATCACCACACTGTACAAAATGCGCACCTACCGAGCGGGGACCTGTAACCAATATCAGCGTCTTCTTTTCGCCACAGCCTATTTCCTGGTATCGGCTTTCAGATAGACGCCGAACATGAACCTACGAACAAGCCACGAACCAAGTCAAATCTCTGATTTGGAAAACCATCTTGCTCCCGAACGTGCATGAGCTACAGACTCGCCTCAGTGAAACACGGTTCTGGTATCGGACTATGCTTTCAGTCACGCTGATTAGAATAACAGATTGGGATCATGCTTCTTCCTCCTGTCCTGTAGCAATCTGATCTACTTATAGGAATCTAGATTGGTTTAAAAGGCGTTCTCTTGCAAGTAGTCAACGCACCGCACTTTCTTCCCTTCGAGCTCGAAGATATGAAGTACTCCAAAGCCTACGCAGCAATCACGCCTCCCGTCGTGACCTTGCGTCTCTTCGTTACCACGTTCATTTGGGAATGGTTTGTTCGATTCGGTGAGTCTGTCAGACTTTGGCAACGTCGTAAAACGTGTACTCAGAAATTCTAGCTCGAAGACAAATAATCTCGGCTCTTCATCGAGGCATTGTACGAGGTCGGCTGGAACTTTATGACTCCAGTTTAGGCCACGTTACTCTTGGATCTCAAGACTTAGATGTCGAAGACAAGATAGCCACTATGACTGTGACCAACGAACTCTTCTGGGTCCGAGTCTTGCTCTCATATGACATTGGATGTGAGCGTTTCTATAGGTATCTCGGTTCATAATACGGTTCTAATTCGGTGGTTTAGTCTCGGAGGCCTACATGGCGGGTGATTTCCAGACTCCTGATTTGAAGGCAGTACTGAATGTGGGCCCAATGCATTTGTATTTATCTGCACTGTGGACTGAGGGCTTTCTCTTTTAGCTCTATATCGACAATTTGGAGCACCTTGGAGCGCTTGCTTCTCCATTCTATCGAATCCTCCGGCTTTTAGATGTCATTTCTACGTTCTTCTTTAGTCACGGCATCGCCAAATCTATTGAGAACGTGAGTGATAATCGCGCAAAGCTCAGCTATTGTTAAATTTCCTCAAAGGTCGCCGGTTACAATGCCTCTAACGACATGTACAAGGTAATGATGATCACTATCTCGATTGCGATGATGCCTGACAAGCTGTAGGCCTTTTTGAGTAAGGAGATGATGTATTCCTGCCCTGTATGGGGTAAGGAAGAAGGGGGTGTTAGAGGCGACCTGGACGGTCATCGTCGGCCAGGAGACCTCGAAGCCGCCCAAGCTCGCAAGGTTACCATGTTCCTTAACCGAGCAAGGATTGGTCCTGGGAAGCGCCTTCTCGAGATTGGTAGTGGCTGGGGCGGGCTGGCTATTGCAGTGAGTTTCCTTGTAATTGACGGATTCGCTACCCCGTATCTTATCCTTGAAAAAGGCGGCTAGAATGGGAGCAACAGTAGATACCGTCACAATCTCGAAAGAACAGTATGTCGGAGCAAAGGAGAACATCGCTAACGCTGGCTTGGAAGACAAAATTCGAGTTCACCTCTTGGACTACCGACACTTACCGGCGGACTTTGAGCACGCATTCGACGCTTGTGTTAGTATTGAGATGTTGGAGGTAAGGCGACGACAGTGTTCTGTCGAATGTTCACGTCCTGATCCCCGTTCCATCAAGGCCGTTGGTGTCCGAAACATGAAGAAGTACCTCAAGGTTATCGACTGGGCTCTCAAAGACAAGGATGCCTTTGTCGTCTTGTCATCGACGACTTACCCAGAAGCTACCTACACGCCTTACCAGTAAGCTGCTCTTGCTTTTCCATCAATTTCGAGTCTCATGCGGTGTTACGTAGAGGAAATGACTTTACTCGCAAGTACCACTGGCCCAATGGTGTTTCTCCAAGTCCTACATCACTTCTTGATGACTTCCAAGAACATGTCCCACGACGCTTCTGTGTGGATTACGTCGAGGATCTGGGAGATCGTGAGCCCATTGCCGAATGCAACATATATGGTTGACTGATGATCATTCAGACTATCCTCGTTGTTTGAGAGAATGGGGAAGGTTCGCAGAACCACTAAACCGATTGGAGTATTACTGATCGGACGCTTTCAGACGTTTCGATGAAAATTGGAACGAGAAATTGGCTTCGTCGCTCGCCGAACGCTATCCACAGCTACAGGACGCTCGCTACATGGACATGTTCCGGAGGAAGTGGCATTACATGTTCCTGTACATGGACGTGGCATACTCCAGGAGGTGGCTCGGCATTACTTGCTGGACACTCAAGCGCCCTGTAAGTTTTCGCTGCGGTGTCGTTGAGATCTCTGCTTATGACTGTCATTTAACAGGGTCAAGATAGCAAGATCTGCTCCTAAACTCGGGCAAACTCATCGTTCAGGTCATTGAGATATGAATATTTATTCATGTGCTAAATGCTACTTAGTCATTTAGAGTATCTATTCCTGTTTTTCCTCGCCATTTATAACCATATTGGAGCTGAACGTGCTGGTTCATCAATTGTAGAATTTCGTATGACTACTAGTACGATGGAGACTAATAGCATTAGGACTTTCTGTGACTCGAGCAGTCGCGTTTCAGAGTAATCGCAGATTCCCTGATCTGGACTTCACTGAGGAACTACCGTGCCCACCGATAGATAGATAAATACACAACTCCGTAGATACAACGGGGTCCCACTATTAGAGAACAGCTGGAATAATTGATTACGACATTGCATTCCATATCAACGCCACTAACGGGCCGCCATGAGGTCGATGTATCGAGTCCGAGGACGGGATGTCACTTAGCACGCGTTCCACTTCAATCGACCTGCAATCTGCTTTCAACGATCTGAGGTGGGATAGTGCTTGTCGGCGTCGGCGTCATCGGATTCTAGGTGGTAACAGTGTTATTGGACATGAGTAACAAAGCCCGTGATGGTATTGAACGCAACAAGGTTACACACGTAGAATCGTGGGTGATGGCGTTCGGGTGGACTGTATGCACAGTATCAATGTTCTACAGGAATCAGATGCGAGAACATGCCT
Organism: Paramarasmius palmivorus; assembly: GCA_037176845.1. Taxonomy (NCBI): domain Eukaryota; kingdom Fungi; phylum Basidiomycota; class Agaricomycetes; order Agaricales; family Marasmiaceae; genus Paramarasmius; species Paramarasmius palmivorus. Next base: position 498,178 of record JAYKXP010000036.1, on the reverse strand, counting down.
GATATCAGCATGTATACTAGGATTCCTGATACCACAGTCCACTGGATCAAGACCTCGCCTCGCAATTCGACTATCAAAAAGGCACAAGCAAACGCGACTCATTGAAGCAAAATACTTCAGTTTCACCATTTTGGTTGCGGTTCAACCTCTTGAATTAGTACTAATGAAGAATATCAACAATATCACCACATGAAACTTTCACCCAAACGAAGACCGTTCGAAAGGAGAGACCCAAATATCTTGCGCTAAATTTAAGTGTTAAGTCAGTTCGAAATAGAGCACCAGAGGTCCTAACTCGATGTTTCCACTGTGCATGTGCTACATTGCGGGAATGGTGCTTGACCGGAAGACTGGTTACTGGTCTCAACCCACTGCGGTCGCCGCGCCATTTGAGTCGACAAGAACTTTTCCAAGGCAATATTCCTCGTCAACCTAGACCCAATAAAGGTAGATCCTATTAGATGGTGACGGAAACGATCTCCGAGTCCGAGGTGAGCATGAATGTCTCCGAGATGTCCCGCCATACGTGGTTCTGTAGCCTTGAGATGTATCGACATCTGCGCAGCACGTTCAAAGCACAGCCCCAAAGAACCTTGAATATCAGAACCTTTTCCAATGTCATAACAGGGAGGGCCTGTTTACCACTTCGGTGGATCAACGCCCATTTCCAAGAGGTGTTGCGAGTTCAATTCGTTCAGTGATCGTGATTGTGATATCGTAACTTTGATATGAGGGTTGAAATTATTCAATACGCCTTGTCTCTTTGTCCAGTCGTCTAGAACAGTGATGTTGGCAAAGGTCCAGAATAAGTTCCCTTACAGCCACTCGCGCCGCAGGTACTCGAAGAGAGAAAAGGGAGTGTTTCATCTGGACAGGGACACTAATTAAATTAAATATGATGAGAGAGAAACCAGTCTTGAAGGCCGGGCCCGAGAGTGTTCCGAAAAGTGGCCAAGGTCTTCAATGGATTGCTTCGCGGTGAGTTCAAGGCGTGTTGTCGTCGGTCCTTGGATGCTGGGAGTAGCGTTTTGATACCAGATGGTTCACGAGCAAGGGCGTCTGTGAGTTAGTCGATAGCCTTGGGAGACTCTTGAGGTTTGGCAACACAAACTGTGGTTCCTTAGGCTGAGGACGAGGACCTTGATATAAGAGGATAAAGTGGCGGAAAGCTGCGCCGGGAGAGCCATCCAAAATCGAATGACTCTCCGCATCGTCTAGACGCGCCAAATGGCGTCCTGTACACCACGCTATAACAAAACATTCAAAGAGGTGTCATGATTCTGGATTTGATGGCATGATGTATGTAGGTAACCCGTTGATACTTTGCCGATACAGAAGGGCGCCATTACTTAGTGCGAGGCTCCGCTAACGCCTAACACCTGGGTCGTCTGAGACGTTAATCTACTAGAAATCCCCGACATCAGAATCAGAATCAACAAAAAGGAGGACATTAACTGCACTGCAAAGGAGACACGTGGATACTTGACAGCGCATCAGGAACGAATACACTGTAATAGAAGCTTGAGGTGAATGCTCGGCAGACTATTGCTTTTATTTTCTGGAGCCGATCTGTATCTGATAGGAGAAGCCATGCAATCAAAGAGAGCTGTTAGCTCAGTTCACTTTGGGTGGTTCATGATGTAGATTGGTCATTGATTCTACAAACCAAGCGATTCTTGATATAAACTAGACCGATAGAGTACGTGAACGTAGACAGGGAAAGATGAACAGAACAAGCGAACCTCGACCACAACCAAACGGCGGGACTCTGGCTCCTCACAGCCCAGGCGACGAGAATGGCGCGGTGCTTGTCGAGCCCCGACAGGCCCCAACACCACTCGTAAACGCCCTTGGGAAGGCTCTAGAAAGTAGAGTCAAGAGGAATATGCTATATTTCCTGCCGCCTCCTCAGACTTCCGAGACCATCGATTTCACCCTCAACGACTACCTATCTCTTTCTGCCTCTCAGCATCTCCATGAATACCTCCTCGCTACCCTCAATAAGTCCCCCAAGATCCTGGGAGCAGGTGCTTCACGACTAATCGTGAATCCCCAAACCCATGCTTCCCTGGAATCCCGTCTCTGCACCTTTTTCCACCAGCCAACTGGTGGTACGCTGCTCTTCAACTCGGGATTCGAAGCGAACGTCAGCTTCTTTGCCACTATTCCCCAACCTGGCGATGTCGTCGTATATGACGAGTACATCCATGCTAGCGTGCATGATGGACTCAAGTCGGGATGTCGAGCAGAGAAGGTGATCAAGTTCAAGCACAATGACGTTAATGACCTCAAGTCTGTACTTGAGTCGTTTTTGGCAACTGAGACGGAGACGAAACTCGCTGAGCGTCTTCGGAACGGCGTCTCGTCTGTGATTCTGGGAGTCGAGTCCTTGTATAGCATGGATGGGACCCTTGCGCCACTGGCGTCAATGGTTCGTGTCCTAGAGGAGGTTTTCCCATTAGGAAATGCAAGCATGTTCGTCGACGAGGCCCATGCGACAGGAGTTTATGGACCCCAAGGTCGCGGTCGCGTTGCGTTTGAAGGGCTCGAAGGACACCCCAGAATTTTGGCACGATTGTGTACTTTCGGAAAGGCTTTGGCTGCTTCTGGCGGTAAGTCTTGGCCAACGCATGCATTATCGAGATCCTGATCATACTTTATTAGCCGTTCTTTTGACTGAACCATTGGTTGTGAAATACCTAGTCAACTACGCACGACCGCTCATCTTTACAACCACCCTTTCCAATCTCTCCATTATTGCTGCTTCCTGTTCCTTCGACATGCTCGAAGACGGAACAGCTAGTGGGCTGGCAGAACAATTGTTGGATTCGTGCAAGTGGTTTGTCGAGACGTTAAGGAAGCGGCTGAAAGAGAATGGTGTGACTAAACAAATCCTAATTGTTGGTGTACTTGCCAAAGACGGAGATGATCCGTCTTCTTTCAGCCCAATTATACCCCTCTTGACCCCATCCGACCCTTCCAGCGCGTATTCCCCGGCCGTGGACCTCTCGTCGCACCTATTGGACAAGTACAGAATCGTTGCTCGCCCATTCGGTTTCCCGGTCGTTCCAAAGGGCCAAGAAAGGGTTCGAGTATGCATGAATGCAGGACATGGGAGAGAACAAGTTGAAAAGTTGTTGGAAGCAGTGCTTGAGTGGGCAATAGCTGCGAAGGATTCAAGGCAGTAGTTGTATTGCTCAATATGTACATACTTTCCCATCCGCTGAAGTTATTTATCCAGCGCCAATTTGTATTTCTCACCTTGACCAGAACCATGAGTCGTACTCGCACTCGAGCAGTCTCTTTTCACGCGTCTTCCACGCAAAGCATTCGTCGCCGTGCTCCTGGAGCAGCCCTGGATTCTGCAGAAGAACAATCCGAACTTCATCACAACTATTCCGAGTCGAAATCTCTTCCTATGATATCCAGGTTATCTGGCGAATCTGTAGACGAAGATTCCAGGAAATCTCAGAGCTGCGAATCAGAATCAAGCGGTACAAGATATGGTCACTTCAAGCCTATCGAATTGACTCCTCGCCTTGACTCCGAGTCGGGTTTCTCGAGGCTACCATCTCCAGATTTCACGAGAGCCAGACCCGACGACATAGACCATAATATCAATAACACGCCTTCTACAATTATCCTAGGAAGTCCTAGTCAGCTCTCCTCATCGTCAACTAGCGGAATACGCAAAAATCTTGCTCGAGGACTAAGCTTCATCTCCTTCAACCGCCATCCACCACCTCCCAAGGTTGATGCGTATCCTCCAAGACCAAAGGCTTATCGAACAGACACCGACGTGACTATCGCCGAGTCGGCCCAGCATCCTTTCGTATCTACTCCCATAATCCCTATCAACCACAAAATCACGCATAAATGGCCTAGACCTCAATTCGTGAAGCGATTCGATAGTAATACGACATCTGGAATAGCCTCTTTTGGCGGTGGTGGTACCAGGGTTGGGAATGCGATTAATGCTCTGGAAGAAGGCGCCAGCTTGGGAATGGATAGCTTCGATCAGTGGACTGGGTTCAAGTGGTGCCTATTGGTATCGGTCTTGACTGTCTTCACCTACGGCTTGGGTATATTGACATGTTCTGTGCTGACTTGGTTCAGAGGTAAGCAAGCAATTTCGGCGCATCGTGCTGCTCTCTGAATCGTTTCTTTCCAGTTTGGACGGAAGCAGACGTGATGTACGTTGCCGACGGCGACATCCTCATCTTGATCACGCTTGCCTCTGCTCTCCTCATCTTCACTGCCCTCGTAGGGCTCAGCGGTACTATTCTCAACTCTCGACCCATCCTTGCGATCTACACGCTCCTCCTGTGGCCATCCCTCATTTCGATCCTCGTTGTCGGGTATACCTCATACAAACGTTACGCGTTCAAGCTCGACCACAAGCTCAATTTATCCTGGAGTCAATATTTCACGCCTCTTGGACGACTCCTCATCCAAGGCTCTCTCAAATGTTGCGGCTACTACAGTCCGTTGCACGAAGCGACTCCTTCGAACAAGTGCTATCCACGGACGGTTCTCCAAGGTTGTAAGGGGCCGCTGTACAGGTTTGAGAAGAGGAATCTGGGCTTGATTTGGAGAATGACGTTCTTTTTCATCGTCCCAATGCATCTCGTGAATTTGGCTGTGGCGTTACTCTGTTCGAACCATGTCACGAAGACGTTTGGGAAGGGAATGACGCCACGGATGTACCGGCTGACTGAAGCGGATTTGCAGAAGGATCAGGAACGTATTGAAGATGAATTGAAGAAGACGGGTAATGGGAAGGTGAGAGCGCCGGACGACGCGTTAATGTTGATGTCGTTGAGGAAAGGCGAGGCCATGGTCTATTGATACGGTCATTTTCGTTGTTTCCAGCTTGTGCATCGTAGTAGTGTAGCAATGTTTGTATGGAGGATACAGTGAAAGTAGTATGTGAAAGTAGTACGTGAGGTTAGGAGATATTGGTTATACAGGTGTAATTATAGACTGAGCAAGGTCGTGTGCCAAAGGCGAGATAAATATATCGCGACGCAAGTAGCAAGCAATGTCCGATTCAGTGCCGCTTTTTTTGTTGTTTCGGTCACCGGTCCGATGTCGACATCTCGACATTAGATACTCGCCCCCAACGTTCAAACAATAGTATAGTTGCCCAACAGAACCTTCGACGACCGGGAGCCCCCCAAACCATCGTGATGACCCCAGACATAGTAGATCGTCCGGCGTTGCATAACGCTGAGTTGATTAGGTAGGAGTCTGACCAGACTGACGAACACGAGAATCGCGAAGAATAAGAACAGCAATACTACTCGACGACGCTTCTATCAGCACAGCTGCTTGTGATCGACAGAAGATCAAGAAGAGACGCACCGACGAGTAGTTTCTCCCAGGGTTCCATCACGCTCAGAGCAAATGTTCCTTCGACCCATACTCTCACCCGCCACAGGTAGTATGCCGTTTGGGATTTGGATTGTGGCCGGCGAAAAGCGCGTACATCGGGTTTGGGAGCAGGAAGGTGAGCTGGGGGGTCTCGCAACATGTTATAGGATGTAATAGGAGGAAAGAGTGCACTTACCTTCATGAGCCCGAGTAGCAGCTTATTTATAAGTAGTATGATCAGGAACGTCATGTAATACGCCTCCGAGGAGGGAGTACACAATGGTCGGCGCCGGGCTATCAGTGAGACGGCGCATCGGCATTTTTGGTACTCAGTATGGGTGGCTACCGCGGCTTTTGGCGGCACGGTGCAAGCCGAAGAGCAAATGATGTCACTGCTGTGTCCGAATCGACTTTGAGTTCTCTGCGGCGTAATGCAACACATTTACCAGCGAGCCATGTTACAGACAAGTGTTTACACCCGTACGCGATTCTCAGACAAAGAATCATGTTTCGTGGATGTCTGGTGCGCCACTAGTCGTCCGCGGAGAAGAGTAGGCACAATGAATCATGATAACGCCGGATTAACTCTGCTTTGAATTATCTGTACACACATAAGTAGAGGTCATTTCCCTTGGCGTAACAGGAGGAGAGGTCTAGATGCGATTACTAGCCAGGTTTCTGATTACCTCTGTCCTCACCCACTCGGAAACACCATCCTTTTGTACCCTTGAACCTCCGTATGCCCGACAAACCAGCAGCCGGCATGACAATGCGTCCCAAGTTCTTGCAGAGTCGGCCTGTGTTGGGTTGAGAACCATACACGCCCGCCACAGGTTCTCGACGCATCCGACCCATTGCCCACGTTTTGAGGGAGCAAATTCCCGTGAAACATCAGGGACGTCGAAAAGTTGCGAGGCAGAGTGCGGCGAGGCCGCTACCGTGTCTTCCATGCTATTACCACCGTCAGAGTCTATACTAATCGATCCTTCCCATCTTCGGAGGAAGTCGACGCCCTTCGAGATGACCTCGTACAAACATGTTGTCGAAGTCTTGAGCCCCGTCATTGACTCTGCGTCTAGCAGGCTGAGCCTAAGCACGACACGCGTGCAGATATGCAATGTCACGAAAGCACTCTCTATAGAATATGTGAATGGGGGGTATTGCTCATAAAATGGAATACTGACCTGTCTGTGCCAACGCCGACGCCGCTATGGTGTCCAAGATTGCCATCAAACACCTTCCCATGCAAGTTCGCCACTCCCCCTGAGTAATCGTCTCCATTTTCTGCTTGTCAGCGACAACGAGGATGTTCTCGATGACCTTAATCCATGCCAGGCATTCTAGCTCATGCTCCCGCTTTATAGCGTCTTTATTGGAAACCTGGATCTCAATCCACGAAAGAAGGCCTGACTTCAACAAGAGAGACATGGCGGCATCGGGGATGCAAGTAAGGTTGGCTAGGAGCTACGAAGCGAATGAGCGCGGGTACCATCACTGTTTCTATTTGTCTCACCTCGAGGACACCTCTCCTCATCGCCCTATCCCTTTGCTCACTCTCAAAAAGACTGGCGACCAAATCCCAAGTGTGCCGTCTTCGAAACACTCTCCAGTCATCTCTTCCTTGCATCCCATCCGTCAAAAACCTGAGCATCCATGCCCTATCTTTCTTCCACTGACCATTTTCGTCGGTGCTGCTGTATAACATGCTATACAACAATGGAACATCAGTGATATCTAACTGTGGCCGCTGGAGAAGGAATTTGGCAGTTAAAGGATACGTGAAGTTGCTTGGATAGAACACGCCTCGTAGGGCATGAGCCAAAAGAAGTGTAGTGTATGATGGTAGCCTCGGTGTCACGCCCGGGGTAGAGCTTGGGACAGCCGCAAGAGCGTCCCGGAGCAATGAGAGAATGTGCACAACATGAGGTTTCTCCAGCATGTCTGCTGTCTGGAGAGAAAGTCAGAACGATTGATAGGTACATGAGACTTTTTGCTGACCTCTAAACGCTTCCAAATTAGTGCTATGTTCGTTTTAGCAATCTCTCGTAGATCCGCATCTTTGGCTGACAGCGCCCTTATTAACAAGCTAACGATATTGGTCCTGAACACTTCAACCCAATCAACTGCTGACTTCGGCGGACACTCCAAGAACACGTGACCGACGAGTGGAATGACAAACAAAGGATCGTAGAATGCATCCACCTTCCCTTGCTCAGGACACTCTTTGTCTTCGTCAGGAGAGTACCGTCGCCATTGCGGATACTTTGAATACGTCTTGTAGACCATGATCGAATCTAAGCTTCGTAACGCATCCAAACCACTGTAAGGCGTGTTTGTCCCAACATCGACAGAGCCCGAAGATGACCACTTGCTCAGTAACGCGACAACCGAGACATCCTTTTCCTCCTCGAATAGATGGAAGATTCGTAACAGCTTTCTGTCTGCTGGACTTAGCGTCCCACGATACTGCGAGACGAGAGGTTCGAGATGGCTAGGTTGACAAGTGTTCGATGGGTGCATGTGAAAGAGCTCGCTGATAACATCTGTCATAGCGTCCCGAAGCAACCCACTGAATGCTTTATGCAAGATAGGACTTTGCACAATGCCTTGCAGATTTCGGTTCACTATCAGAGGCTGGAATATATGAGCGTAATGAGGAAGGTTTATATGAGATAAAATTACCTTGAATTGAACCTTTTGCAATATTGCAGCTGCTAGATTTAGCGAAGTTTTATTGAGCAATCTGTTCTGCACTACAGCTGTAAGAACAGGCTCGGCTAAATGCGCCTTTACTGCTTTGGTATCCGCCATAACTTGAGCTAATATAGGAAGTTGTTAGGCCGGTCTTATTGTAAGTAGTTCACTTACTGAGCTCCTCGATAATCCTCACATGAACGGGATCCATCTCCTCGTTCTCGGTAAGAATTCGGACAACCCATTGAAGACCATGGTCAACCAAAGCAACACGCTGAGGATCAGTAAGACCCGTGATTTGGAGAAGTTCGAGACACAGAGCAGATACTGGAGTTTTCTGTATCTCTTTGATAAATGAATCGTGGAAAACGGTGGATCGCGAGCGCAGTAGTACCGATAAAGACCTGGAAAAGGCCGTTCTTGTCTGCTGATTTTCCCTGGCATGATTAGCACCTTGAATTAGATATGCTAAATGCTTGGACCATAGTTGGGCCTCGTCATCTGGCATGCTGTGGGAGTCTCGGGAATAGTGGCAGTCTAGATACGCGTGTGCGACTAACGCGAAATCACAGGGAGAATGGTGAGCATTAGAGCTCAACCATCCTCTAATATCCGCTTCGTAGTGTGATGGTGAATGGAAGTAGATCGAGTGACAGATGATGTCGACTGTCGACCGAGAGCACGACTTCCTTTCGAGATAGGCATGCATGTCGATTTCCGGTGGGGGTGGAAGTGAGTGTCGATTCCATCGCAGCTCTGCTCGGCGTACTACTGATTCCAGTGTGCTTTCTTGTTCTTCAGCCGAATATCCTCGATAAAAGAGAGGTAGTCGTGCACAAAGCGATCGTTCAATGAGGTCTTCCAGACGATCCGAAGTGGGAAAGAAAACCCTGAGCTTTAGCAAAGATTGCAGATGTTGGTGAATCTGGTCTTCAAACCCTGGCAAGGACTCTGACACCTTTAATGCTTCCAGGATACCATCGAGAACCACATGAGAAGGATCCGAGACAAGGAGGTAGTCCAAGAGACTACATATCTCGTCCAACGAACCATATTGGATCCAGATGCGCGCGAACAGCTGCGGGACACCATTAGCAGGAATCAACATTCGGTAGTCCGGGAGAGCTTACCTGGGCATTGGAGCTCACGGCTAAGGATTTAAATGAGTCAATCCAATACGAGGATATGTGTGACACTAGTTTACGATCTCCCTCATCCTTGTGAGGCAAGCCAGCGTTGACGATACCAGCGAGGACTCGTTACCAAAACTCAGTAACTTATTCCAGGAACGTCACAAGGGGCTCACCTTCATAAACAAGCGCAGATACGGTATTGGAGTTGAAGAGGAAGATCTCCTTCATTTTCGAGTTCTCTACAAATACGTATCTCTTGATCTGCGAGCATGCATCAGGAGATACTTTCGATGAAAGGGTCCTCAGGATCGTTTGCAATAGTAAAAGCAGATTTAGTATGCCATCCGCCAGTCCTGGGAGGGCGTGACAAATGGCGCGGATAGCCCTGACTACGGTGGCTGCAGAAGGAGTGCTACCGAAGGCAGATGAGGCCAATACTGCGAGACAGTCCGGATTGGAAAGCTCCTTCTCAGTCGAATGGAGAAGCAGAAGCTCAAACGAAGGTCTGACCCAAAATGAGTACCGGCGGAGAGAGCAGGAAGGTTGCTACTTACAAATAGTTCTGGTCCAGCATATCATTCACAACATCCATTCCTTGCCATAATAGCCCTTCTCGCATATCAATCGCCCAGGCCAGCTCGCTAAGAGCTTCAGGATGAAGTTTAGAGACGACTTTGGTGACCCGTATTACATCCTCGACTTGTAAGGGATGCTCTACCAATCGCACCCAGTCGACTAACTCGTAGGCAGTAGCCATTCGAACTAGTCTTGTTGACGCTAAGCGAGCACATTAACCACTTGTACATAGCAACTAGCGATCGAGACAACTTACGTGTGGCAACTTTTTCTACATCTCCTAAGAATTGTTGAACCTCCTCTGCAGAGGCATCCTGGCTAGGAGTACGGTCCTCCGGGTTATATCGCAAGGATCGTTGAATGAGCCGTATTTGCCTTCTAATTGCCTTGGATATCAGAGGATAGGTAGCAAATCCACTTTGAAGAGCAGTATCAACTCTATCGGCCATCCCACGAAGAAGCTTCAGGCCGAAGTCGTCGTTCATCAGAGTAGAAAGTCTATGCAATAACTTCCTAAAGAACAGGGCGAGTGAGAGAACATCTGATGGAGTCAAGAGGTTTCGTTCGACCTTCATCTTGAGCTGCTCGATCAATGTCATCAGCAGTGGAGACGGGAGACCTCCCGACTCTTCGTTGGGAGTGGTACCTCCATTGTCATTTGCTTCCTGATTTCGTATTTCCTCGACCAAGGACTTTAGGTCATCTATGTACCGATACGGAGTCTTGATACACCGATGAATACATTCATCAAGGAAAACAGTGACGCTCTCTATCTCGTCCGACAGAACTGCACCGTCGGGGCAGGTCGATGAGATTCGAAAGCTCTGAGGCAGACAGGATATCCAAACAGAAACCTCCGAATCCGCGAGATTGACGTGGGATGATTGTTGAAAGAGGATGCTGCCTCCAAGAATCTGGTCGAGAAGTCCCGTAAGCACGCACACCATGGCATGTGTAGTGCTCGTATTGGCGAAACGGTGAGCCCTGAAGAGAGCAATGGCCTTCAACAGTATGTAGAGGTTGCTATGCTTAGATGAACCTAGAAAAAGCGATCAAGCCAATATCCTAAGAGAAGCATGTAGCACTAACCCGCTTTACCAATCCATGATGCTCTGAACTGTTCGCTCTCCTTCAGGAGCCTGAGGACGTGGATTTGTTTCACGGCCTTCAAATCATGTGATGTTGAGGCCTCTTCGTCGCTTGAGTCGGAAATCAGAGAAGCATCCACCGTCGCCAGTAGCTTCCCCACATCAAACCGTGCCTCTCCGGATACTTCTGGTAGACATCGTTGGTACAGCCAGAGCAATCTGTGAGCCACTTCTGACAACAAGTCCACCTTTGCCCCTGGGGTAGAGCTAGTTTGGGATACGGATTGCTCCAAAGCATCGACACGTCCCACGAAGCTGACAACCACCTGAAAATCGGGAACCTTTCGCCTAACTTCTCGGTCCAGATCAATCAACCGCTTTCGCCACTGTCCTCGATGCGAATTTTCGTCAAGGTTGAACGAATAATCCACGCTGTCTTCCTCTAGCGCATCCGCCACTCGTAACATAGCGTCCCGTACTTGTGTATACTTTGTCAAGCATTGACAGATCGCCTGCGCGGTGCAGAGCTGTACTAACCCAAGATTTGAAGGAGCTGGCACTGAAGGGTCATTTGCAGCCGAGGATTGAAGTCCTTTGGAAAAATAGGATTTGGTGTTCACCGATGTCGGTAGTATATTGTCCATAATTGTAGCCAGTGGTGGTGGTGTAGGATTATAGTGACCTCCTGACGATAACAGAAAAGTTTCTTCGGCCACGGACAGACTGATAATCCGGCCGAACAGCGCGATATTTGCAATCCAGCGAGACGAAAGTCGAGGTTCTAACGTGAGGTTAACAGATGGCCAGTACCTAAATGTAGTTGAAACAAGAATGGAACTGAAAAGAAACGACAGAACATACCCTGCAACCAATTCCGGGCAGGAACCCATGATTCTAAGCGCCAGCTCTTGCTGGCGCAGGTCCTCGTTAGCTTTCAAATTCTTGAGCACATTAGAAAGGATCTTGTTGTAAACTCTGGATCTTCCTCCGGCGCCATTTTGACTGGACTCTGACTCTGCAGATTCCCCGTCCAAGGGAGGATACCAACCGCGATCACGGAAACATACTCCTTGTCCTGGTCGCGTGCACAAAGCTAGGAGAAAGTGATGCACTAAGTCAGCGGTAATTTGGGGGTCGTTTTCATTGGATGATTCGTCGGCCGTCCGATCATAGAGTTTGAGCAGCTGTCTCACAATTTTCAGCACGGGAATCACAGCTAGAAAAAATCGACGTACATGACTCATGGTGACTTCTCCAAAGACTCCCACCTTGACCTTCTTCGGCAACTTGACATCACCCCACACTCCTTCCCAACATAGCGATAAGACTTGTCGAATGACAACATAAGGATCCAGAACGAGACCCTTGAAGATTGATAGAAATTTCTCCGTTTGTTGCTCGAAGAAGGCGATCTTCAGGGAGGACGGTGAAGTGGGCCCAAGAAATGACATAATGAGCAGCAGTGTTAGGGTGCGGATATCTGCAACGGACTATTCAGCGTCGAAAAATGCATATCAACTAGTGATAGCACGGCTAACCAGGTCTCCCTAAAGGATCCACTTGTTCATTCTTTCCCTTGCGTCGCATATTGAGTAGACGTTGAAGAGTCTGAGTGGTCTTATTTCAGGCACACAAATTCGTACAGAGGGAATGACTCACTTTGGTATCCCACCCAAGCCCATCCAGCAACTGTCTTCGCTCTTTTCCACTAGCAAAGTCAGACATGCCGTTCAGCAATTTGAGTGTGGATAGAATCAAGTCGTTATGAGAACCGGCCAGATACGCATTTGTTTTCCGATTATATTGAGGAGAAAGAAGTGTTTTGATAATAGGTAGACCATAGGAATGGTAGGTGTAATGGCTCGAGAAGAGGTTGAGTAGACATGCGAGCACAGATAGGACAAGTGTTAGCAATGTATGGGAATGCGCGTTTAAGCTGGAATTTTGACGCTACATAACTGTTAGTTTTGTGAAGACGAGCGAGAGTCAAACTCACGTTTTCAATATTCTGCCAGATACTAAACAAATCATTTGCACCTGGAGCGCGCCCTATCCATTGTTGAGCAAAAAGTAGTCGGGGGTCCGAAGGTGAGATCGGTCCTTCGTTCGGTTTGACCGTCAACTGATTCCGTAGGGTACTGAGAGCTAATTTGAAGGTTGAGACCGGACTGTGTATGGTTGGAATGATTGATGATCACCTTTCGAGAGAGAATCAGCATTCTGGGAAGTATTCAGTGCTTCTTGCAGGTCATCAACATTGGCGAATTTTGTCGGGGTTGTAGCATCCACTTTCGTACGCTTTCGGGGTGGTTCACGCGTCATTTCAAGACTTCTTGTCAGACCTGGCGTTTTTGAGAAGGAATGGCTGTTATGTGTAGGATCCTGCCTAGACCAGGACCATCGACATGAGCGTCAGAGATCAAGAAAAATTTTACACGTGGTAATGTACAATCTATCTATCTATCTAAGCCTTGCGTCTATCCTGGTATCCATTGCTATCCAGAACATAAATGTAACGAGGCAGTATAGTTCTTCTGTATCTGTGCCAGCTGCGCATCTACAGTCCGAATACATAATCACGTTAATCAGAGTACAGCCAAATCAACTTGGATCGCTCACCAAACAATGGTGAACGTGGTGCAAAAATGGCCATCACAGCCATTATAGCTTCCACTTGTGCCTTGAGGTCTTTATAAGCTCTCCGCCACGGGCTGCTGTTACTCCCAGATGTTCGAATTATGCTAATCTCCTCGACAAATACTTTGGCCGTCGTGACGCAAAGAACCTGATTCCTCCCGGTCAGTGCAACACAAAGCGATGTTTATGTGATACTCACACCCATAAAAGGATCGATGAAGGGAAAGTCGTGCAATTTCACCTCACGTAGGCAGGCGACGACTTCTTCTGCTGTTACAAGGCTTAGGGCGTGGGAAGACGTTTCGCCACCTGTCAGTGGACTGTGAAGCTGAATGAGGGCCACTCTCGCCAGGACATGTATTAACAACAACTTTCGGCTCGTAATGGGACCCTGTTGGCTACCTCTCAGTGGTGGCAGTGTTCTGACGAAACTCTGGATAAGGTTATCCAAATGAACGAAAGACGCTTGAAAACGAGACCCATCATGGAGGGTCATGTCTACACGAATGACAATAGGAATGTTAAGATTAGCCGGTCTTCAGAGAATAGGCCAACCTAACTGGGTGTGTAACCACGGAAGAGCAGAGACGCTTGCTCGAACAGTATGGCTGCCTTTGCATGAAGAGCAAATAGCGATCTTCCATTATCAGGAGCGTTCTGAAGGAATTCTTGGATGGTGTGACTGGATGTGAGATCAGTGGGAAACTATTGAACCGAACTAGTGGCTTAGTATGATAACAACTTTGCCAACGGAATGTCACGAATTACCTGCGATTGATGTGAAATGTCCAGTGGCCAAGGCGCATCTATCCTTGATTCCGGTCTATCATATGAAATGTCGGGGGTCGCTCCATCAGCCGCGTTCCAACAATGGTTCAGAATAAGCACCGTCCAAAGTGCATTGACTTGTTCGAGTTCTTCGAGTGCATCTGTAGGTGGCGGAAGATTACGAAGGCCAGATCTTCCAGGAGGCGGTGAATGTTCTGCGGCTCGGATTTTGTGGAATCTTGCGCCTAGTACGAGAGAGATCGCGGTACTGATGCGGTATTTCCCCTCTATGAGCCTCCCGTTGAGAAAGAAGTATTGTGCCAATAGCACTTCTCCCTGGACTAAGTGCAATATTCTTTGAGGATGATCCACCGAAAGGCCATGAGTAACATCGTGGAGTGCCTGTTTCAGCAGATGTTTTGCCTGGGCGGCGACATTAATGTCCAAATTGAGATAGGCACCCATGAGGTATGTTGCGCTGCGTAAAGCAGGAGACGGCGCATATGATTCGGAGGAAGCGAATCTGGACACCTCCAAGAAGAAATGAAAGTTTGGAGCGCGTGAGAGGAGGGCGTTTATTCTGGAGACGTCCTCGACGTCACTGATGATTAAATTCTCTGATTGTAAAAGGACACTTACAAGCTTCGTCTCAAATCTTGAGGAAGTGCCTAGCAGTCCTGAGTTTGAGGAGATGCGTTTAATGAAAGCCATGCTGACACACCCTAATATCCAAAGGTGGTGGCGGATCGGCGGAGGCCTGAGGTGCGTATGGATGATGGAGTGTTATCGACGGTGACGCCTCATTTTGCAGATCGCCTATTCGGTTTTCCATGACCGAAATTTGCTCCTCGAGTGCGTGAGTAGTCCAAGGCGCCTCATCTGTGTAACCACATTGATTGGAATGAGCAGCCTGACAAGGACCGCAGATAGGTCGTTTGCCATCGCATTTCTGATAAAGATCGCTGTCAGCCGAAAAAGCCCCATACCACGGATAGACGCTAGCCTACCGTTTTTCGGACTCTGTTACCAACTTGTCAGTATGAATGAAGCTCGTTGACACGCGAAGTCATTCACCGACAACGGATGCAGGCGGCTCCTCTACCCAATTGCATCCGACTTGAAGTAGTACTTGTCATTTGAAACCCAAACGCAGCAAACTCGAATACTCCTGTCGTTGATCGCGTGATAGTGTCCTAAAACGAGGAAATAGTCTGTGAAAGTGGTAGCGGAAAAAGTTGGGTTTATAGTGCTGCTTCTTACTTGATTTGAGCTAGCCGTTGATCCCCCATCCTAATTCGCACCGAACCTTCGATGCGATGCCCTGGCCCTGAATTGCTTGATGATGCACCCACATCAGGGTTGGTCCTGTGTAGCATCACTGTTCGGCGGTCTACTGCTCATCGAAGTGAAGGCGCAAGATAGAGAGTTTGACCATGTCAACCATCG
Organism: Paramarasmius palmivorus; assembly: GCA_037176845.1. NCBI lineage: Eukaryota > Fungi > Basidiomycota > Agaricomycetes > Agaricales > Marasmiaceae > Paramarasmius > Paramarasmius palmivorus. The sequence continues at coordinate 482,463 of JAYKXP010000036.1, read as the reverse complement.
TTCAAATCAACTTGTTTTCAATGTAACCTGCGGATAGGTTCCGACTCGGAAGGTTTACCCCACTAGTTCGTCAGCAAAGTGGCCTGGAAAGGCTGTGGACTGTTCAAAGTCTGGTCTTGTTTCGAAGGAGATGCCGATAGTAAATTCATCACGTTGTCGAGGCCTTCGTGTTTGGGGATCCGCCGGAACTACCGAACCAATAAGCTAGGTACCGACGGCGTACAGTTTGCAAGATACCAACCTACATTTACAACCACTGACCAGGGAGCACCAAGGCCCAAGCTGGCTCAGGGGTTTGTCCTGGAGGGGACGTGTTTATGGGGCTACAATATCAAAGACGGCCGAAATTTGAAAAACTAATCATTGATTGAGCTTGTGTTGAACCTGACCCTTCATGCTTGCGTCAGTAGTAGCGATTTCGTCGGGATTAGTGTAATGGACACCTGGTGTACACCGCCACCTACAAGATACCGTTGCGATGGTCAAGAAAGGCAAACGTATATTTAGTGAGGCTAGTTTCGGAGGAACGATGGGTGCTGCTTCCAAGGGGGACAACGTGATAATGCGATCCTCGGCGACATGTCCAGAACACATCTCGGCAACCGCGTAGGGCTCACTCGGTGGCTCGGACGAGGAATCGAGGGATATCCAAGTCCTGCGGTTTTCATACACTTTCGTCGTCACGATTCAGCCCGTTAATAACATCATTGATGTTTACCAGTGTGCGAATGTGCGAGTCACGAGTAGGACGATAGCTGACCCATTCCTTGAGAATTACCGGGAGTAAAGCGTGTAGAGATTATGGGATTGAACACTCACGTATATCAAGTACAGGCTGTGGTAGCATCAATTTCAAGGTAGGACCGATACGAACCACCGGATTCACCGTACACACTCGTACACATCACTACTTCGGATGAACATCTAAACGCCATGGGGTATACGCATACCCACGATACTATTGCTTGTGAGTTTGACGGTCTTAAGCGTGATGATCCATTGAATGTGCTTACATACCTGAAGCTATCCTGTCCGCTGTTTGTCATTGACATTACATACGACCGTTTCTGTACGCATTGCGGAGAAAAGATGAGATCCGACGGTAGGTCTCGGTAGGTGTATGAGGAAAACTAGAGAGTATTTGCCAAGATAGATTAGAAGGAACCAATTCCAGACAGTAAGCCGCAGGCGATCGTTACAGAACCGACATTGTGTATGCGTACGGACGGCGATCTCGAGAAATTGATTTGGCAGAGTGATTGGGTGGATTACAAGTATAAAGTGAACAAGAAGCCAGGGGCTTATAGGTGTAGACTTGAATATCATAAGCCGTGGCATGGGCGAGAGGAGATATGAATGGTGACATCGTATTGGAGCTCGGGGTAAAGCCTAAAGTGTTTTTCCTCTTGGTTTCTCATCGTGTTCCTAGAGGCGCTCTGCGACGAAACTTGTCATAGTTTAACGTTTAACCGGTGCATTCACAACGAATGGACGTAAACGAATTCTAATAGAATTGAAGGTCATATCCATTATAGCGAGACGGTAACAAATGAACAATATATAGGGTCTAAAAGCCCGTCAGCCTAAACCAAGGGACAGAATGGCCGAATGCACTCACAGCATCCATTAGAAATCATTATAGATCACTCTTGATTCCCCCACCACTCTTACCAATCCAGTGCAGTAGTTTTCCCTCGTCGCTTTCATTGCCCCAAAGATAGTAGGCCGTCCGACGCTGCATGACCGCTATGTGGTGAGGAAGGTATCTCACCAATCCAGTCAAGAGGAGCATAAACAGCACAAAGAATATGAACACTGTGACGCGATGAGATGCGAGAACGAGGCTTCAAAAAAAGACCACGTACAAAGGAGTACTTTTTCCCATGGTTCAAGCATATGTAACACGAAGGTCCCTTCTATCCACATTTTGACACGCCAGGAGTAATAGGCAAGGGAAGATTTAGATTCGGGCTTGCGAGTGCATCGTGCATCTGGTTTTGGGCTAGGTAAATGAGCAGGAGGGTCGGGGATCATGCTGGCAGTGGTGGAAGAGCTGTTCAATTAGCCGACGGCAAAATTTCAGTGTCACAAAGTCACACATTCAAAGATTCACGAAGTTGGGGCAATTCAAGTCGTATATATTAAGTAGTGGCGATATAGTGAGAGTTTACTGTATAGTCTACTATCGAATCATCCCAGAGGTGGCAGCAGCACGTTTTGCGGCAGCCTTTCTCAATGCCTTCCTCTCCTTCATGAGCTGAATGTCGGAACTATCAAAGTTCCTATCCTCGGGCCTGCTGGCTAGACGTGTCTGAGACCTTATTCTTGGTCTCCTCTTCACATACCACTCCCAAGCCAACCGGACGACGTCGCCATCAGCATCATAGGGCGAAGGTATTTCAGAGTATCCAGGTCGGGCCGTAGGATGACGGACATACACAGCTGAGCACGTCGCAAAGTTGGGCTCAATGTATGCGGGAACATACAACCAAGGAGAGGCGTATAGAGGAAGGGTGAAGGGTGTTAAGGAATCTTTGTCCGGTTCGTTCGCGTTGACATCGTCCGCGTACTTCCCGTTTGGCTTCCAAAAGAACCGTACTGCTTTGGGATCCACAGAAATCATGTCTCCGGGGGCCAAACGGGTGTTGGAATTGGTATGCTGAACAGTTGTCAGCTACAAATTGCCAAAATAGAATACACAACTTACTCGTTGACCATTGAGCAAAACGTTCCCTCCAATCACTAAATGACGCGCTTCATAGATGCTGGATGCAAAGCATGAGCGAAAGACAACCGAATCTATCCGTCTTTCGAGTTCGGAGAACATCAAACTTCCAACTGGTGCCATGCCATACTCCTCTTCTTCCTCTGCGTATCTTTCCTCAATAGCTTTCTTGCGTCCTGCAAACTCCTCCAACACATTCTTATCGTCTCCTAAAACGGTCTTTCGTGGTCGAACGTCGGGAATGTTGTCGGGAAGGTACCACCGTTTGAACTTTTTCTCTGGGATATAGTCGCCATGGTATGCACGGACAGCCCTTTTGGACGCCCACCGCTGCTTAAATAGGGAGTCTCCAGTATTATCGAAATTGAGAGCCTTTTTTCCTGGGATATCTGATGGGTACGAACGTCTACATAAGTTGTAGAGGTTTTCGGTTGACCAGCTCTATGAAGACTCCGTCAGTGAGCTAAAGCGTCAAAGCATTGCAGAATACTGCACCATCCGGGGCAAGGCCCTTTTGAGGTCGAAAATATTGAGGTCCCGCATCTTGCTTTGTAGTTCAAGAGCTGAACTCTCAACAACGAAAAGGACGGTGTGAGCAGAACACGGGTCTCGGGACGAGCCTATATTTTTCAATTTTCGCACGATCTGGACGCGTCTGAATTCGTGACCTTTTGCACTAACTGAACTTCTGCGTTCGAACGTGTAATAACCTACCTAGACTACCAAGTCGAATGTTCACCAGATTCAGGACTTCTAGCTAGTGCTCTCTATAACTCGTTTTAGCATCGTAGTTCTACCCTGAAGGCCTGCACTCAAGAGCTAATGCGGATCATTGAAAATAAGACTTTCAAGCTCGGGGAGCCTAATATCGTGAGGTGCATCCCCCTCGAATATTCATTATCATTGGTAACGTCACGAACTGGTGCATAAATGTACATGTGCACGTACTAATCGTGATCATGGATGATGCTATCCGAAGTTGAAAACTGTGTTCTAGCCCTCCAGAAGAGTAATGAAAGACCAGTTGATCGTGAAGCAACTGATTATGTTCGAATGCATCGAGATTTGAGATACTGTATACAGTGTAGAGCCAATCTCAGAGCCGTAGACGCAGACACCGGTACTGAAGTGTTCCTTGACCTTTGCTTCTAGAATCCAGACGCTATGGCGAGTTCCGGATCCGGAGTGGGGCGAATCGTCAAAGTCGCCTGGTGATTTGCCAAAGTTCTGACTCTTGAATTCAGCTCAAGCTTCTCAGCCTCTGCCAAGTATTCAATTTCAAAGTCAAAGACTTGCGGCCGGAGCTTGAGCTTGAGCTTTAACTTCGATGCGATGTGCGACACGACAGTTGCACCTTTGAAGAGCATAGAACACCCATTCCAAGAAGCCATCCAACGACGTACGAGCTGAGCTTGCCGATAGGGGACTTTAGGCAGTCGTCCTTGAACTGAGCCTGTATAACTTGAGCTTGCTAGCTGAGGACTGCCGTAGCGGCATTGATCTGGGGTACTTGCCCGTTCAACGCAAGCCTTGGCCAGTTAGTAATACTGAGAGCCGCTCGAACCGCGTCATTAATATTAGCACGACAAGTCAGTTGAAAGACCTTATAAAAAGGTTGAGATCAGACCTATGAAATACTTTCAGAAATAACTTGCCTGCTAGGGTGATTCTGCCACAGATCTAAACCACAGCTGCAGAATTGGACGCAACTCATGTTTTCAGCGTGCCCAAAGAGCCACTAGTCGGCCACTAGTGACGAGAGATGAATGTTATAGAAGGATCCAGAACGTCACGGAATGATCGATGAAAAGATGAAGGGGTGCACAGCCACCCACGAATGAGAATATCTGTAAAGTTTTCAAGCGCTTGACGGGCAGAGCACTTTCGACTTTACCCCCACCTACCGCCTCGTTTCTCTTCATTTTTCGGAACCCAAAGAAATTCAAAGAAATTACGCCAAATGTCGGTGATTTCATTTGATGTTGGTAATTCTGGGTCAAAAGCAAGTCCAATTTTTCATCTTCAAAAATTTTCCAATCTGACCTGGTTTTTTCGCTCATAGATCGGTGTTGCCAGACATCGAGGAATCGACATCATCACGAACGAAGTTTCCAATCGCTCTACGCCGTGAGTTTCAGAAATGGTTCTTGAGGGTGTTTGTCTAACCCTTCCTACAGATCGCTTGTCGGATTTGGTCCAAAACAGAGAGCGATCGGTGAGGCCGCAAAGACACAAGAGACTTCGAATTTCAAGAACACGATTGGTAGCCTAAAAAGGCTGGTTGGAAGAACGTTAAATGATCCTGATGTACAAGACATCGAGAAGAAGTTTATCAACGCGAGTTTAGTCGATGTACAGGGAACAGTTGGTGTAGAGGTACGTTTTCGTCTGTCTCTGCTATTAACCCAAGTCTCCCTTGCTTACCGCCGGTGCAGGTTACCTTCTTAGGAGAGAAGCAGAGATTTTCAGCCACTCAGCTGGTCGGTATGTACCTTGGCAAGTTGCGCGACATCGCGGCCAACGAGCTCAAGGTTGGCGTGTCGGATGTCGTTATCGCCGTTCCAGGATGGTTCACCGACATCCAAAGACGAGCAATGCTCGATGCTGCGGCAATTGCTGGTCTTAATGTTCTTCGCCTCATAAATGAAACCACTGCGGCTGCCCTAGGATACGGTATCACCAAGTCCGATCTCCCCGACAGCGATAACCCCAGAAATGTCGTTTTCGTTGATGTTGGTCACTCCTCTATGTCTGTTGCAGTTGTTGCCTTTGCCAAAGGCCAGCTCACAGTGAAGAGTACAGCCTACGACCGGAACCTTGGTGGCCGTGACATCGACTTCGCCCTCGTTAAGCACTTTGCTGAAGAGTTCAAGACCAAGTACAAGATCGACGTCTTGTCAAATCCAAAGGCAAAATTCCGTTTGGCAGCTGGTTGCGAGAAGTTAAAGAAGGTGCTCTCCGCCAACGCGGAGGCTCCTCTCAACGTCGAATCTATTATGAACGACATCGATGCTTCCTCGAAGCTCACTCGCGAGGAGCTTGAAAGCCTCATCGCAGACGAACTATCACGCATTAACGCGCCTTTAGAGCAGGCGCTAGCAGACTCCGGCATTTCCATCGACGAGATCGATGCCATCGAGCTCATTGGTGGTACCACCCGTGTACCTTCTGTTAAGGCTCGCATTCAAGCAGCCTTCCCCGGAAAGACCCTTTCCTTCACCCTCAACCAGGACGAAGCTGTTGCTCGTGGAGCAACCTTCGCCTGTGCCATGCTTTCCCCCATTTTCCGCGTCCGTGACTTCCATATAAGTGACATCAGCCACTACCCCATCAAAGTCCAGTGGAATCCCACTCCTTCCGACCCCGATGAAGACACAGAACTCGTCGTCTTCAACCACGGTAACCCCATCCCCTCTACCAAGATCCTTTCCTTCTATCGCAAGGAGCCTTTCGAAATCGAAGCTGTTTACGCAGAGCCCTCAAAACTTCCTGGCGGCATCAACCCATGGGTTGGCCGATTCACTGCTAAAGAAGTTCCACCAGAACCTAATGGTGACGCTACTTGCGTCAAGCTCAAGACGCGTCTCAACGCTCACGGTGTGATGTCGTTTGAGAATGCTTACGTTGAGCACATCGAAGAAAAGGAGGACACACAAGCCATGGATGTTGAGACTCAGGATGGTACTCCTGCCCCTCCGAAGAAGAAGAAGGTTGTGAAGAAGGTCGACATCAAGTTCGTCGCCGGCAACTCATCCCTAGACAAGTCTGTAGTCGACAGCTTGAAGGAGCTAGAGAATCAGATGCATGCCGCCGACAAGCTGGTTATGGACACTGAGGCAAGTTGTTATATTCGATAATCAAGCTTAGCAATAGCTGACCATTAATTACAGGACCGCAAGAACGCTCTCGAGGAGTACGTTTATGACATGCGTGGCAAACTCGATGAGCGCTATGCCACTTTCGTTACACCTGATGAGAAGTCCAAACTTCTTGCTGCTCTTCAAGAGGCCGAGGATTGGCTCTACACTGAAGAAGGCGAAGATGCGACCAAGTCTGCATACGTCAGCCGCCTTGATGCACTCAAGGCCCTCGGTGACCCCATCACCTTCCGTTGGAAGGAGAACGAAGACCGTGCGAAAGCCATCAGCCAGCTCCGCGAGACGCTGAACAGCTACATGGCTCAGGCCACCTCGGGCGAGGAAAGGTTCAGCCACATTGAGGAGAAGGATAAACAGGCCGTCGTCGAAAAGGTCGCAACGGTTCAGAAATGGCTGGAAGACCAGATCGTTCGCCAGAGCGAGAGACCCAAATATGCGGATCCTGTTTTGACGACGGCTGAGATCGGGAAGAAGAGGGATGAGGTGATTTACTTTGCCACCCCAATCCTGACCAAGCCCAAGCCCAAACCACCTGTCGTGCCCACGCCGGGAACTGGAACTCCCAAGAGCGGGACCCAAACTCCCAACCCAGATCAGGCGAAGACCGGAGGTGAGGCACCGAAGGAGCAAAAGGACAACGGTCCCCCGGAGATGGATGTAGACTAGACTCATTAATGTACGACCCTCATACAGCAGCTTTACGATACCGTGTAATTCAAGTATACAAATTGTACACAAGAGATCTACGCTTTGTCTACCGCGTTTTATAGTAGAATAGAAGTCTACAATGCGATTGTGAGAATGAATGGCTACCCATATGCTGAAAGAACTTTGTAATCGGATCACTGACCTAGGTAAGAAGAAGAGTCACGCAACGAACAAAAAAGGATTTCCCAGCAGAAGCTTCGTTGGCAGATAACTTTCAGAAGAGAACAGCCAGAATATTTGCAGATCCCGGGGGTGAGCAGAGAATTATTGGCTTGTCGGTTAAAAACTGATCGAACTGGGCCAAACAAGGCGCCTACGAATGTCATCAAGGCACAACAAGAATGCTCTGAAGCGGAAGGGGAGGCAACAGGCTCGGGAAAGGACCGTGACGACCCTCACTGGCGACTCTGATACTCTCTTCAACTCGAACCATCACCATTCCGTCGACGACGACCAGACTATGTCCAATGGCCCCTCTCATTTCCTCGCTCCTGCTTTCTTTCCAAATTTCGTGAATCAGTCGCAAGCATCCACATATCCAGCCGTTCCTCCGCCAGCAGCACCAGCAGCAGCCATAATACCAGGAAGTAATGACCTCGAAAAACTGGAAAATCTCAAGAATATTATAAAAAGCAGTCAGCACCAGCTGTTTACAACAGAGCCGAAACCAGAAGCTCTTGCTGCTCTTTTCCTCGGCCAGATTACGCATTCAGGACAAGAGAAAACGTCGGAAGAAATTGCTAGTCGACCTCCACGCTTACAAGGGAAAGACATGGCACGAAAATCTGTGCAGAGCAATGTATCGTCTCTCGTTTATTCGCCTCCTCTTCTGAATAGTACTGAAAATTTCACTCTAGCACTATCAAAATCAGAGTGGTCAAGCTTCTACTTCTGTCGACGATTCGCCTTATACTACTCTCAAGACTGCAAATTATCCCCCCGACGTCAAACTCGCGGCCGAACCTGAAGACGAACCAATGTCGCTTGCCAACGCCACACCTCTTGCCGCCCGTATCACCCATACCGATGACGCCAAACATAGCTCTCATTATCAGTCGCCTGGAGATACAAAACCTTACGCGGACACAAAACCATACCCAGATGAGTCGATAAGTAGAGAATTCATTCCTGCTCGTCGAGACTCCGCCGTCGCTACTCCTGGCAACGGCTCCGCTTTACCACCGCCATCTGGTAGTACTGGAGATTCCAGGTACTATGACCCAAGAGATCGTGACAGAGAGCGAGAACGAGAATCTTGGGATCGCGACCGTCGCCCCATTGATAGTCGTTACGATAGAGATGACTTCAGAGCAGCTGTTCCCTCCGACTCTCGAAGGTACGAACCGGATTTGTACCCATCTCGAAGATACGACGATAATCGTAGAAGGGATGACCGTGATCGACCCAACCCCCGCCCCCTGGACGATCGCCAGAGAACTGACGAACGTGATCGTTACCCATCAGCGCAACGCATGGATGACAGATACCATACTCGTCCCGACGATCGCGACTATGACCGCAGGGCTATGTATCCGGACGACCGCCGTGTAGAAACTCATATGTCTGCTGATCCTCGTGTCTCTACTCGCGGTGGTGCTCCGTTATCCGTTTCTACCGCGCCTCTTGCAGTACCGGGACCTGGTCGAAGTTTTGTTGAAGATCGAAATGGTCGACCTATCCCTACATCGCCAGCCCAATCAGAGGAGAAGACTCGCGTACCTACCCTTGAAGAGAGAATTAGTTCTCGAGTGCCTACACTACAAGAGCGTCTCAATCAACCTCCTGCCAGAGGAAGCACTGTGCCTCCTTCTGAACCTGCTGCTAACGCTTCCAACAACGCCTCGCCCGCTACGGCAACTACTGGAAGGCAACAACCTACTCTTGAACAAAGAATATCTCAGGCACCAACCAGCACAGGCATCAATGGTTCTGATCCTCCTAAAACACCTGCTAGCCTTGACCCTGATGTGCGTGATCCTCGCGAGAGGTCTGCCAGTGGCTCCAGTGCTATCTCCCCGAGGACTGCCACTCCATCTGGTCCTCTGGCACCTGACGAACGCGGACGACCGTTAGCACGCGAAAGTTTCCCGCCAAGTGGCGCTGGACTACCACCGCCGCCAACAAGAACCGAACCACGAGGACGGTATCCGTCGAGGTCTGCGTCAGTGGCCAGAGACATTGCTCATGCAAGGTCGAGCTCTGTAGCTCCGTCGGTCAGGGATTCCTCACCAGCACCGAGCGTTGGAGGTGGTAGCGGGAGACAGGACTCTTATCGCAGAGAGGCTTCGAGGGAACGAACAACCAGTGCAAACGTTCCTCCTCCAGGTGCCAACAGCTATCGACCCGATGATAGGGCATATGTGGACCGCGATAGGGAAAGGGACAGGATGGATATGAATGTCAGATATCCCGACCGTCATACGAGGTACCCACCTCACGACAGAGATCGTGCGCGAGTGCCTTCTGGGTCGGGGAGAACGTCACCACCACATCACTACCCTCCACCGTCGTATGAAGACCGGGACAGACGTGCGGCACCGGCAGCTACGAGAGATTATCCACCATACGACTACGATAGGAGAAGAGACTGGAATGGGGCAGAAGATGATCCGTACTGGAAATCGCGATCCACATATCCTCCACCTGCACCTCCAGAGAGAGAGCGTTACGAACGTGAACCTGGACCACCACTTCCATCAAGTTCGACATCACGTGCCCCTGGGTGGGAAACCAGAGAGGAGCATGACAGCAGGCGAACAGCCCAGTTGAACATCTACCCTCCGGCAAGATCTGCGGATCCCACCAGGGAAAGAGATTCTTTGCCTGCGCGGCCACCTACGAACGGGTCAAAGCTCGAGTATCCGCCGCCGCCGCCTCCGCCGCACGACGACCGAGATCGCTATGAAAGGTTAAGACACACTGTCAATCCCCACAACCATCCCCAATCTGCCGTTGCATTGGCATCATTTTCCTCAAGGGTCCGACAACGTAGCCCAAGTCCTGTTAGAAGGGCACCTAATGCAGTGGTGGATGATCGACCCCCACTGAAACGTCCTCGCGAGGATTATCCGCCACCACCACCGCCGCCCGTTGCTCCTGCTTCTACTGTGGTTTATACTCGACCAAGAGAGCCTGCTGCCTACCCTTCGGGCCCAGCAAGGTATTCCACTGATTACGATTCTCATCGGGCACCACCGGCTCCAGTGTCAGAATACAGAAGACCTGAGTACCCTGCAAGTTACGATAGACCTAGGAGCCCCGGGAGAGGTGCTATGGCAGGAGGCTATTCAAATAACTATCGGCCTGATCCAAGGGATGACCGGCGGTATATGCCACCTAGATAGATATTTAATATTTGGTATGTCCTATCACTGCTTGTTAGGATGGAGGCTGATAATCGTAAGGACAGTGACCGAATATAGTTATGCCTTGACTTGCAATCTACGAGTATCTAGCAATCTGAACATTATCTCTAATTGTCTTTGTTCGCTACATGTTTTCGATTTGTTTTACAGGCTAATCAGTCGCAAGTACACTTGTTGTATAGAACAATTCCATGCAAGTTCCCGTTGTACATGTACAGTACTCGCGACCCTAAAATCTGATTATGTCAGTCACCATTTCCTCTTCAACTTCTACTGTCGTCATCCATCGTGGCTTCGATCTAGCGTAGCTACAGGGGACTCGACGAGCGCGTTTAGGTGACGGAAGTTTGCTGGAAGCTACTGTGATGACCATGCAACGGACACCAATATAGGTCTCTTATATATCTCAGGGACGCAGGGAAGGTCACTGGTTCTCAAAGAGTCTGAGTTCTGAAGGACGTCGGACAGTTTCGGTGGGTTTCTCTGATTGCGAGTATCTGCTTCAAGTACTTAGCGCTTAGCCATGGAATAAAACTTAAGATTGTATGGACTAGGTAAGCCTATACTGTTCAAATGATTCCTGCCTAATAAGTCAAGGCAGACAAATTTCCTCGTGTATATAGGTTGTAAACTCGGCCCATATTCAGCCTCAAGGTTACTGGCGACCTAACTGATGGTTACCAAGCTCTGGACGAGGCTTAGAGAAACCGGAAATAAGCAATAAAATACCACGAGAGAACCGAGGTTCACGCGATGTAGGTTTATAAAGAGCCATGTTAAAAGCCCAGGAAACCCGAGCATCATACAAATGGCTTTACTGGCACCATTGTTGGCTGTTTTTGGATTGCTTCCATGTGCTTTTGCTGCTAGTGGCACTGCATCTTTCACCAGCTATACAGGCTGTGGATCGAACGGTAAGGAAATAGCCATCGTAACTATCATCACCTGCAACTCACACCGAATCTCTCAAATTACAGTGGCTTGTGGTATCACAGGTGGTGGGCTACACACTGCGGCTCTCAATCAGCTCAACTTTGGTGCTGGACCCGGTCAAGGCGCGGGTCCTGGATGTGGCCGGTGCTTCCAGCTAACTGGCACAGCGGACCCATTTTCTCCCAATTACCAAGGCCCTTTCAATTCAATCAAGGTGAAGGTAAACATTCATAGCTTAACGGGGCTTCTGTGGAGGCTTAGTGATCACCCATCCTTCAGATAAACAACCTCTGCCCTGCCGCTGGGAACGAGGTACGCAATCTCACTGCCAATGCAAAGCTGGAGTCTTAATCATTGTTCAATAGGAATGGTGTGGGCAAACATCGAGCAATCCAGTCAACCAACACGGTGTATCTTCGCAGTAAGTAGGCCCTAACGTTTTCGCGACCGGAAATATCTCAATGTCTTGATTGAAGCTTTGACATCTGCAACGACGATGGCGGCGCTTCCGCGTTCTTTCCATCAGGTCATGGTGCATTGACGGGAACCTTTACAGAGGTATCATGTTGAATAAATAAGGAATACTGTGTCCGACGCATGTTTAGTACGACATGTGGAAAGTGCGGCGTTCAGCGTGCCTTTGCAAATCCGCCCGTAGACAGACTTTCTGGCAAAACGCCCAAGCAGTCGTTGGCCTCTGATTTGTCTGCGGTGACCTCTATCTCGACATTTCCTCCCTCCCTGAAGACATCGTAAAAGTCGAAGTAACACCTAGACAATGAAGGCTTCCCGTTGATGGTAACGCCCTTCACATATGCCGCTGCACCTTCTGGAATCGTCTTTTGCACCGAATTGCGGTCATAGCCCTTGACGGTCACTGTCGTAGACTTTCCGAGGAAGTCGTTGTGGATAGTGTACTTCGGAATGAATGGCGAGATAACGAGGATATGGGTGGTTGAGGGAACGGGGTATAGGCCCAGGAGATGGAATATAAGAAGAGATGCCATCGCAGCCTGATCGTCGTTACCTGGCAAGCCGCCAGGAGCTGATGAAGAGTCGTTAGATGCATTAGGGATCACCTCAAGAACCAACTCACTGATGTCAAAATTAGAGAAGACTACATCCCGGACACGATCGACGGACTTGGTAGGCTGGTTTGCATAATGATATTCGATGGGTGTCTACGAACACATGATTGAGTATCATCTGGAAGCCCACATTAATGGCCGAGTCTGTACCTGGAAAGAGGGTTCGTTGCCGGCAAGATAGTACCCACCCTGTAGATGAAGCCTTAGCACCTAGCGCACGCGGTGGTATCGCAACATACGTACATCGAAAAAGTGGTCCAATCGCTTGACAAAGGTATCCTTCAACACAGTCAGATGAGTTATGATGTGAAATTGAATATACGAACCGGACCGCCCATCAAGGTTATCAAACCAGCTATGTCCTGTGGAGCGTAGCTAACGAAACCTGAGTGAATGGATATCAACAGAGCGCGTGCACTTACAAACTGTACTCCCATGACGAGGACTCGTAAAAGCCGGAATCATTGTCGCTTTGCAAGGAACAAGAACGGGATCCGGTATCCCTCGGTGAACACCAGACGGGGTCGGTATATTGGAACTTTCCATCTCGATAACGCTTCTGCATAAATCCTTAACAAATATTAGTATCGCGTATCATGAGTGACGAGTAGTTGGTACCTTGGTATCCATCACTTTGAACCGAGGGATCCCAGACGTTCCTATAGTTCTGTTGAAAAACGGGTAAGCAACTCTTCTAGCGTGCTGAAAGAGTGTTATTACCAACGAACGATTGGCATATCTTCGTTCGTCATCCGTCTTTCCCAGCAACAGTGCCACTTGTCGGATACCGAAATCTTCAAAGGCGTACTAGATTCCCTAATATCAGCATTGCACAGATATTTCAACGATTAAACACACCTCTAACGTTCTGCTGGCCTCTCTGGTTCGTATTCCTGGAGATGGATCTTGAGAATCGTAAGGAACGTATCCGTATTGTCTGGCATGCCCAACTTGAGTACAGTAGTGGGAATGCATGTATTATTACGCACTTGTAAACGTTGACTTCGCGTCCGACCGTGTACCAATTTGGCGGGTTATTGTCACCGTCAGCAAGCAGCGCCGAATACACCTCGTCAAGGTTGATTCCCAGCTGTGATGCTTCATTGTGATAATACATCGCAAAGTGCGAGACGATATTGTCGGCGCTCGAACCTGTAGGTGTCATGAGCGTCAGCGAGTTGGAGGCCGCCACAACTGTTATCTCCTACCTCCTTGAGCCCACCCAGCTGCACAAAAAAGATAAGCGGAGTGAGTATAATATAGACAGGCACGTACGAAGGTTGTTAGCTCTGCGAAGCAATCATATCAATCAATTAAAAACAGGAGGACGGACATTTTAACGCACCTGCACTCCGGCATCCATCCTTCAATACGCCATCCATCGAGGTAAGTATCGACAATCTCCGCAAATTCCACGGGAGAGGTCAGTGACATCAATGGGAAGAACGTGCGGAAGGTATCCCAGCTAAAGTTCAAATCTTAGCGAAGGATCTTCCTGAGAAGAGAACCCAATAGGTACCTGCAATACAGAGAGTCGAAGTAATAGGCCTTGGTCGTGGCAAACCCAGGAGAGTAAGTACCCTGCGATTCGCCTGTGGCGTTGTTCTAAGTTCGAGTAAGCAAAGGAATACACGTCAGGTGCTCAGATGCCACTCACCGGTGTCAAGCTCGCTCGATACAAGGACGAGTAAAACATCTCGACCACATTCTCCGGTGTGTTGGCCACGTCAAGTTCGATCTTACGGAGTTTCTCGTTCCACAACGCCTTGCTCTGTGCAACGATATCTTCGAACGACGATGAGCCGATTTCGGAGTCAATGTTCGCACAGGCTTGTTCTGGTGTTCGGAATGATACTCCGACTTTCCAGGTGATGGAGGACGGTGTGCCTTTGTAGGAGATCAAGGCGCCGGCTTGGTAGCCGTCTCCAAAGGACCCCCGGGCAACATCGAGATCGGTTTGTCCCTTTGATTTCCTGGGATATGATCAGCTAGCTATACAGCGGACGTGTGGACCTGTGGGCGAACGTACCCAGTGTCGTTCCAGATACCGTACTCATCCAACTCGAGTTTACCACCGTCAAGGACATCGTAGCATGCATAGGCAGCGTAAACATTCCGGTCATCTTGAGGCCCAAAGCTAAAGGGTTGTTTATCAATATGTGGTTTAGAGATGGTATGGTGAGCGGACCTTGACTGGAAAAGGCCGCCGACAGTGATACGTCCCTTCTGAGCATCGATACTCAGGTTGCCGGCCTTGAACGAGTTGGGGAGATCGTTCGTCATATCTTGATCAAAGTCATCAGTAAAACCAGCGGAAGCACAGGACGAATGGCGCACCAATGACAAAGTATGGCTTTGAACCGTTACCGGGGAACGTGAACCTCTCAATACCAGCGCGTCTTGTCGATGTAGCCTCCATCTTAATATCGTTGTCCATCGTTTGCGCAAAGTATCCAGGGTAAGCGTCTCAAAACATAATGTCAACGAATGAACATCCTTAAAGAGGAAGAACATACCATCTGTGTTGAGTTTGCGAAGCCTCAAACGATCGTTGAGGAGGGTAGTACAATTGTCGAAGCCACCATCGCACGTCAAAGGCATAACCTCAAAGTTACCGTAACTGCCAAGAGAGGAGCCAGTGCCACTGTCATGGAGAGGACTGATTCCCCGAATCTTCTGTGTTGGGTCTGTGACGTATCCAGCGGGGGCATAACCAGTGAGATCGGTCGAGAATTTGACCTGGAGCAGAGTCACATCTTGAGTATGTATACGCGTAGATGGCCTAGAGTCATACCATGCCAAAAGGAACGGAGGCACCGGGACTACGAGGTACTTTGAGCATTTGAAGCCCTGGTAAAATTGGGTAACGCACCATACGTCGCCGAAATTATCTACACGGACTCGGCTTCAGTGCCCAAAAACAGTGAGAATGTAGAAATGCTCGTACCTGTACCAATGAAAGGATTGACAAAAGCGGTGTAATCTGGATTAGACTGGGACCCGGCATTCTTGATAGCACTTGAAATCCTATTCTGAACGTCTGGAGAAGGCTGCGCGTTGACCGCAACAACCAAGAACAGGGAAGACAGCAGGAGGCTGCTTCGAGAGCTTAGCCGGGAGCCATGGGTATGAAGCTTTCCGACCATGTTCCTCATGAATATAAGCCACGACCATATTTGAAAAACGAAGCGGGTCAGGTAAACGTTCGGTAACGGGTATTAGATGCGACATTTGATCATTGACACTGAAACGAGAAGACGAAAGTCGAAACCAAGCAAAGTAAGACGCCTTGTAAAACAACCTATGCAATTTTCAGGATCGTTCTACTTTGCAGAAGCTTCCAAAGCTTACCAGTATACAATGTCGGATTTGTAGCCAGGGACATTCTTCAATATCGAGCCCATAGGAATGATAAATATTACTAGATGACGGTCGGCTTTCAGATCGATCGAATGCCCCCACATCCTAAAATTGCAACAACTTCCGACTGTTGAATGTTGCGGACCGAAACTAAATTGCATAACGAGAAGTTGCGACAAGCCAAGTCGGGCGGCGGAAGGAGGTTACAACAGGTTACAGCAGACTGTAACATATAGTAGCAGAGGTCTAGTAGGTTCCAGCGGTGACTGTTTGAGTGTTGTCAGAGTGAGCACATTTCCCACGGCACAACTCCAATGTCTTCCCCGTCACTGGCGAAACTAACTTCCGTGTCCACTCAAACGCTCTCATTATTACTGGAACGGCAAAGGGCGCCATTCATACCTTCGCAAAATGACGAAAATTTAACAGAAAATCCCCTTCATCTCGCTCAAATAAAGCGGAACATGGAGCAACTACGGAAAGGCATCTTGGAAATGGAGGAGAAGGAAGGCAAGCAAACTGAGGCAATACGGCTTCTACGGAGTCAATACGACAGGATGCGGAATATGCTTCCAGGCGTTGAAGGAATTCAAAGGTGAGTACTACCCGACACCTAGCATCATCGCCTTCTCAAACCCATGGCAGCCTGGAAGTTACACCTCTTAACAATGAAGCAATCAACTCATTGACCTCGCCTTCAACGTCGTCATTAGCGCCTTTGCCGCCAACGCCTCCCTCAAATAAGGCGAATAATGGATTCGCTCCATACACGGATGACCCAGAAGCAGGTTACGACGATCCGAGTACAATGCTGCAAACACAGCGTCAGATGATGGATGGTGCGCCTCAGTGACTCCACCTAGGCCGTGTCTAACTGACTAGTCTTTTGAAGATCAAGACCGGCACCTTGACCAATTGTCCCATTCCATTACTCGCCAACATCACCTTTCCTTGCAGATAAACGACGAACTAGACGTTCATACTGGGCTACTAGAAGAATTGGACACCGAACTCGATAGGACCGAAGGGAGATTGAGTGGCGCTAGACGACGACTGGACAGAGTAGCACGAGGCGCGAAGAACAATGGTTAGATTCTCGACTTCTCCATGAACTTTCCTATTAACGTCTTTGCAACAACAGGATCAACGGTCACAATCGCAGCCCTTATTCTGTTATTACTCATCCTTATCATTGTTTTCAAGACGTAAAGTCTGCGTTCGTATTGCTTTCTCCTCTGCATACCTTGTTTCTCTCGGTCTTCCGCATGGAACATTGCATCCTGTATAGTTATAGCACATATCTAACCTGAATTATCTATCACGATTTGTCTCTTCCTTTCCACTCTCGCGAAAACGGCAAAGCGATTTTGCGACGTGAACCCGCGTTCTGCTGGGCGTTTTGATATCCCTCGGATCCGGAGGAAATATTCAGAGACTCCACCAACGTTCCGAGCTCTTTAACCTTCCATCTGCTGAGCTTTTCGCCACAACGCGAATACTCTCCACCACATGTAATGCGGATAACCGGACACTGTACTGCGCTTCGAGTCACTTTCAGTTTGTTATAATCAGGCCTTGTAGTATGGATTGGTACACCTTCACGTATATTTTACAGGGCAATATTACCTGTCGCAACACTGAAGGCCCAGATGGTGAATCTAGCACACTGTGGAACAACCTCGTGAGTGCAAGGACTAATGGTAATGAAACTGGAACGCACACTTCTATCATTGGTTACTCCTACACATGCTCTTACGTTCTATCAGGAGGAGGTACTTGTCCATCCTTATCAAGCCCCGCGACTCCAACGCCAATGATCCTCCACATTGCCTGAGCGATAAGCAATCCATCGTTTCTCCAATCCCTCCTCCTCATCGCATCCTCGTAAGTCTCACGATCCATCACCCCCTTCTCAGAACGCGACCTCGTAATCTCAGTGACAATGGGTTCCGTGAATTCCGGGTGTCCTTGAACAGTAAAGATTTGAATTCTAGTCGGATCCACTTCACCACCAGTCGGTACTTCATCCCCTGAAAATCGGACCATGCCTTGATTCATAGTGATGTCTGTCGAGCCTAGAAGATGGAAATTTGGCGGAACTTCTGGGACGTAGTCGCGGTGCATTTCTTGAATATTCTGCTCGGAAAATGTGATAAGTATCAGGTAAAACGGAGAAATGGGTATGAAGGGAAGAGTGATGGTTTGAATGACGAAGGTTATGACTTGCGGCTGGGTAAATGTCGCACAAGTATCGGACGTTATGAAGCGTGTAGAACGTTCGCATGTTACCTTGGCCTGGCCAAGTAAAGCAAGAGGATGTATAATTATGGCAGGGGCTCACCAAATCGTCTACACCAAAGAGTTCTTTGCCCAGATCAGTGAGCTTGATAGGTGTAGGGCCCACTTCCCAACGTGCACCAGGCGTCCGTTCGCATTTCCCGCCAAGAGCCATGGCGATGATTTGGTGTCCAAAACATATACCTGTTGGAGCCCCTAGTCATCCACAATGATCATGATTGTCATTTCGTGAGAGGCGTACCAACTAGTTTGATGTCGGGATTGGGACTCGTAGCAGGATCGGCAATACGCGCAACGTATGCAATGAGCTTCTGTGTCCATTCCAAAGGGTCGTACGCATTGGCAGCTGGAGACAACGTGGTGTCAGAATGCAAGGGAATATGATGTCGATATACAATTGGCGGGAAATTGAAGCAGAAGAAAAGGTGATAATGAAGTGAATCATGGTTCCTCGGCATTCCAATCCCAAGAAATCATCAAGTTCTATGTTGAATCCTGATCGGGGATACTAGTGACAATAGACAAAGCACCGTTCTCCGAATGCGACCGACTTCCACCGAGTTATACCCAGTTGCAAAGACATTCTCGGAATTGAAGCTTCAAACAGGAGAAATAGCTATGCCAGCAAAATGCCGGATCTACGGGGATTCCACGTCGATGGAATACGTATGAAAAACAGGTACAATGGACTGACCTGACCCTGTCAACATAACACAATCGTAGTCCTTCAGCTTGTCATCGTCCGGATATTCCATCTTGTGTACCACGTCATATCCATCAACCGAGAGTTCAAGATGATTCGGTAGAGTCTGAGAGAGGAGAGTATGGAAGATCTTGGTGTAATCCCCATGCTTTGACAAGACTGCCGGCATTGGTGTATCGCAAAGCAGCAGGGCAATACGAATATGCTTGGTGGGTTTGTGAATCATCCTTGTAATGTCGTATTAGTTATTCCGGGATAAGGCTTGCAGCTAACCTGCTGCTGAATGAGGACGAGGAAGAGACAAGTCGAATGACTCAGCGCTAGGACGAGCGCCTGTGATGCACGGACCACTTGGCGTTAGCGCCCAGCGCTTTGCCTGCCTTGTGTCAAAGAAGCAATGGAATCACTAAGTAAAGGATACACCCCATTCTTTGTGCTTAGGTTAAGTGAGACGTCTCGATACGTAGAGGAATAAGAATACAGATGATACAGTCCTAATGTTGGACTGGCAGATCTTCTGAGCTGAACAACATTATGCCGTCTCCGAGGTCAAAGCCCATCGCCTATTCGAGGTATGACGGACTGCCGTCAACGTAGGAGTCAAGTGGCGTTGAAGATTCCATCATACACATAATTAGCTAGATTCCAAGGGACAGAATTCGAAGGAAATCCGCATGGAGTGAGCGTCATCTGGTTTGGATGTCGAGATAGTGGTCTACTACCGCGGCCGACTACAGCTACTTACACCTGGACTAGAATGAAGTGAAATTCAGTAGAAATGAAAGGGTAATATCTCTTTCTGGAGTAATTGATGGCTTGAGGGAAGGCTTGGAAGGGTTGCATCGCACGCTCTTTCGGATTTTCACGGTGGGAATGCTTGAGAATTAGCCTTGAAACCACGAATAGAACATTCATCACGAGTTGTCCAGCCAGGTCCCAGCGGTCCCCCTTTGGAGAGGTTCAGTAATAGAGACACGAATCAACAGCGGAATATGTGACATGGAGGCATTGATGCAACTTCGAGATATAACCGAAGTAACGGCCCATGTGGTTGGGGCGAGGCATGAGAATCCAGATTTCGGGAAGGAATCTGTCCAAGGAATGGGTCACGGCTTGTTTCCATACGAGGTGCACCTTTTTTCGTGCATGCATACGCGTGGGGTAAATGAGAGAACAATGTAGGTTTCGTGAGAGTGGAGTCATCCAGGAACAAGATCAACAAGGGGATATTTTTTGACTCTTGACTCGGGATGAGATTCGGAACCATGACCGGTTAATCGTCGCGTTCAAAGTGTAAGGAGAAGAGCATACAGCAGCATATAGCAGCATATAGCAAGCATTCTGCCAGTCCAGAAGGGTTAAATCAAAAAGAATCGAGGCAAGAGATTGACCGCAGCAGACGGTATGAGCGAAAGCTGTATAACAGTGGCACGCTGAACAAGCCAACAACACGTGTCTCGATCCCAGAAAAGGAAAGGTGCCTGATATTTTTCGCTCAAGACTCGGCCTAAACTCCCCTCTCATCCACCTACTTGCTCGTCGCCATGAACGACGAGCACGATCCCTCCTCATCATCCTCCGCAACGCCGGTCGTCGCTGCCACCGCCCTTGCGACCATCGTTCTCGCTACCGCGATTTGGCGTCGTCACTCTACCCATCGTGGTCAGTACTCTTTCTTATGGCATTCGTCACCATCACTCACTCTTGCAACCGCAGATTCACAACGGCTGGAGTCACAGAAACTACACGTGGAGGAAGAAGGTCGGCGAACTCGTGTCGGAGTGGTGCACAGATTGACCAAGTCTAATGTTACAGGTCTTCCCAATGTTTCAAACACTGCAGCCATGGAGACGGATGGTATGAGCAAGTCGTCACGGTCAAAGGAACGTCGTCGTAGAGGAAAAGATCCAATAAAGGAACTTTTGAAGGGTGGCAAGAAGGCTAAAGAGATCTCCAAGCTCATAAATTCCATACACCTCGAACCTTCGTCTTCTCATGCACTGGATTCATCGGTGGCTGAATCAAGTTCAAACCCCAGGTCACAATCTTCTGCTTCACGGACGGAAGATGATCAGGAGTACCATCGAGATGACGAAACACACATTTCAGGCGAAACCTCTTCACCCAAAGAACACGAGGATGCACCGTCAGGTACTGGAACCGCACTTCCAGCGAAAGTCGGTCCATCGAATCGTTTCAATCCCACGTCTACCACTTCTGGCGACACTATACCCTCCTTTACCACGTCGACCACGTCAGTCAAACTTTCCACCCAAGAAGATTCGCTCCATCATTCGATACAAAATCAATCTAGTAATATTCCAACCCTTTCTCTGCAACCTTCAATCTCTCTACCGGCAACCTCGGGCGCGGAAACGTCGTCGGGACTGAGCCAAGATTATCCTAGTCCTAAGTTTAATCCTACGGAGAAAGCGCCCCATTTCAGGTCCACATCGCGGGGACCTGCATCAACCGGTACACCGCAAACCGGAGACGCGGGAAGCAAAGACAGGATGTCAAGCTCTGTGTCGATGCCGGCGAGCACGACACATCGGATTGTCCCTGGCTCGGAAGCTTGGTTGAATTCTAATGCGAATGGAGATGCGGGTGTCGATAGCCTAGGCGACCAGCATGCTATAGAAGCCCAGAAGGTTAACGGGAAATCCACTGAGCCTTTACCATCCGGTTCGTCATTGAAACGAGGGCGGAAGAGGAACAAGTCACCATCAATGGCAACAGGGGGCACTTCCAAGCAGGCTTCTACTTCTTCATCGGCTGAGACAGAGTCTGGTACAGCACAACCTTCCACACCTGTCTCGGCCCAGACACAGCTTGCTTCTTTACGAGGAGCCTTGGAGGCGGCCCGCATACGGGAAGAGAAGACTCGAGAGGAAATCGACACTCTGAAACGAGAGTCTGAGCAAGCAAGAAAGAGAGAATTTGATGTAATGTCTTCTTGGTTCGTATGTGATATAGTTCTGACTCTTTTGCAGTGTCACGCCTATATGCAGTACCTTACGCAGCAGTTGCATTCTTATGCATCAATGTTCGTGACGATGCAGGCAAGACAAGGAACTCAGCAACCCTATCCACATATGGTTCCCAATCAGCCGCCTAACCAGGCTACCGCACATACAGGCCACTATGGGCTACATACGGTCCACAGTCCAAGCGGATCGTTTTCAGCCCCTGGTTCTTCAGGATCAGGTTCTGCACCCGGCTCAGGCGCAAACACGAACGCTCACTCGTCCCCAGGTCTATTCAGCGGGTCGCTTCCGTTCAATCCACTTTCTAGATCCAATACCCCAAGCTCTTTGGGAGCGCCTCCTATTTCAGTCGTTCAGTCAGAGTCCTCTTTGTCCGACACTTCCGCATCCTCACTTCCCACCCCTACGCCACTCTCTTCCTTACCTTCGCCGCCTCCATCAGAGACTGCATCCAATCCCAATTCCGTGTCATCGCCGGATGCACCACCTACTCTACTACCTCCAGCATCTCAGATCTACTCAACGCCTCATCCTGGTGGTGCGGGCTCAGGTCTTACCATCGTGCCACCCCATATGGGAAATCCCCCGCCGCATATACCCCCGCCAGGCGATCCAATGGCGTTCGCCAACAGTCCACCATTCGCATCTCACTTTTCCTTTCCTCCATATCCCTATCCCGTATCTCCGTATCATCAGCCGCATTTCGCTGGTTCACCACTATCTCCAATGGCGAATTCTCCTTCCATGTTACCTTCTCCATTCTTTGGACAAGGCTATAATGGGTCTTTTGTACCTCCTCAACGTCCGCCTTCCGCTGGCCACTTTTCTCTACCGCCGACGTCGTTCCCCCAGTTCGGTCAAGGTAACAAGAGCAAAAGTAGAAGCAAGAACGGCAAGAAGCAAAGTAGTCGAGCCAAAGAACGTCTAGCGGACTCTAAAGATAAAATTGCAGAATCTACGAGTCCACTAGACATGTCGGGTAGTACATCCCCGCCCGACTCCCCTTCTTTAGGAAAGAACAGCATTGTTGATGGAGAACAGGACGCCACATCATCCACTGCAGCGTCAACGTCTTCTACCCCGTCTACGCCATCATCCCCATCATCTTCCTCGTCTAGATCTCAGTCACGTCGTTTGCCAAAAGATGTCGGCATGACGAACATGTCTTCTGGCCTACCTCCTAGTCCACTGGAAATGATAGGTCTCGGCTTTGGTTTCGGGGGTCGAGATCAAGAAAGAGGCCGTAAGCAGAGCGTGCAAGGGCGGGGCTCAGTGTCCAGCTCTTCTGTATCAGCTTCGTCTTCCTCATCGCTGGCCTCTCCGGAAAGCTTAGGGATGGGCGATGGCTGGGCAGCACTTGGGGCATACGGCATGTATGGCACATCTAGTAACTCATACAGTGGGCAAGGAAGTGGATATCCTTACCTTGGTGAAGAAGATGGAGAGCAAGAGACAGATGCTTTGTACAAGACAAGTCCCGGAGGCTATGGATTTGGCAGTGGTTACGCGCGAGAAGGCGACTCTGATGACGGGACTAATGGCGCATACAGCGATATGCTCGCGGATGCTATCCTGAAACGGCCAGAGACGATGCGTATGGGGTCGGCACTCCGTAAACGGCAGTCGGCCGATGATGTTCGACCGGATGCTGACAAGGAAAACGACGGTGGTGTCCAGCCGGAGGATGGACACTCAGAGGCCGTCGTGGAATTCACGTTCCCTTCGCTATCGACTTTTGGGAACGTTCAGTCAAAGTTATTGGCTAAATCAGATCAGATTGAGGCTGCTGATGTTTGGGTAGAGAAGGCGCCGTCTTCTCCACCGCCTACCCCGCCTGTTTCTGCAGACGTGGTTGCAGATACAAGAGACGATTCGCAAAGTGAATTGCCAGGACACTCATGACAAGACGAAAGCTCCTGAAATGTTTATCTTTATTATTACTTGACTCCGGAAGTTCCACGCATTTGTTTTTCTTCGACCTAACAATTTCTTGTGCCCACCATATGCTTTGATGCCGGATGACTTTCCGAACAGCGCACGCCTTCTTTCACGTACCACTCACGTACAGATCGTTCTCTTCTCGCTCAAAATACCCAAACACACGATTTACTTATTTCCATCTTGATAATATACAATATCCGAAAACGCACTATATCCCTTGTTCCTTTCCATCTATCTTATTGAAGCATCTTTCGCCTTCTCAGAACACCTGACAAGATGTAGAATAACAAGCCATCCTTCATTCGGCACTGCCAGTCTTTTTGTATTTATCAAGTAGATAATTTGACCAAGCAATCCAAGTAAATTCAATCTTCAAATCAGCTGGGAATGAGAACGACCAATCGCGTTTATAACGCCTACTACAGCATACACTAGAACTAGCATTAGTAACGACCACCTCTCCGGCCACCACCTCCCCAGCGTCCGTGTCGACCGGAATTTCCTCCACTGTTAGTCCCGCTCCCATAACCATGATTTCCTCGTCCCCATTCATCCGGGCCTGACCCACCATTGAATGAATCATCTTGAGCTCTTCCAGGATTGCTACCACCGCCACCATTACCACCATTACCATTCTCATGATTTGCCTCACCGCCAAATCCAGGAATAGCAAATTCATCACCACCCTGTCCACCGCCCTGACCATCCATTCTACCATACCCATCACCGACCCCACCACCCATGCTTCGGCCATACTCATTACCATTATTTCCATAATCTCCTGATCCATTTTCTTCTTCTTTGCCCCACCAACCAGGTCCTCCAGGTCCCGCGCCGAAACCTGGGACCATCATGTCATCGTCATCTTCCCCAAATCCACCTTCAGCACCCTCCATAGCAGGAGGTGGCTTCTCTCCGCCTCCTGAGAACACACTACTTGCATCTCCGGGCCGTTCTCTGGACCAGAACCGGGTCGTGTGGTCATTTGAGGCGGAAACCAAAAGATGACCGAGTGGATGGAAGGTGAGAGACCAGACGTTTGAATCGTGGGCTTGGGAAAGTGTTGCACGGGGTGTGGTTGTTGGGGTAGGTGTCATGGTGAGATGAGATGGTATACCGCTGGTTGCGCTTGGGTTATCGGGAAGGGGAAGTGCTGGAGCGGTTTCGTCAGTGGAGAGATCCCAGTGGATGATGGAACCTTCAGAGCCGCCTGATACGAGGATCGGATGGAAAGGATGCCATGTAACAGCTGAAGGAAATGAATTAATACGACAATGCGGTTACGCGGTATATCGCGACTTACAATCCACTTCTTTTTTGTGGCCTTTGAGTATTCTGAATTCTTTCATTGCTCGGATGTCAAACACTCGGACGGTTTGATCTCTAGAGGCACTGGCAACGAGGTTACCGTTCGGCGACCACGCCAAAGCCTGGATCGTGTTTTTGTGCTGATGTCTGTTTTACGTCGTGTGAGTCAAAGGCAGCCGAGAAAGTGTATCGCACGTACAAGGTTGTGAGCACTGTGCCAGTTCGGGGGTCCCAGAACTTGATCATGTTGTCCTTACTTCCCGAAACGATCAATCCTTTTGTGGGATGCCATTGCACGCATTTGACGTCCCAACCGTGGCCTGTACAATTCTTCAGTACCAATAAGGTCTCAATCAAGTAAAAAGGTCCATACCGGTTAACACACTTTCCACTCTACTTTCCTCAAAAGCCCAAATTCTAACACTCGAATCATCACTCGCTGTCGCAAAACGTCTATCATCCGGGCTAAAGCTAATCCCTCTGATAGCTTCCCGTGAGCTGGATCCTTGCCACGCCGTGAGATTGTTCATATTGGGTTCGAAATACTTGATGATGCCGCTCTTGTCCGCACTCGCAAGGTACGCGCCGGAATGCGTAAATGAAAACGTGCAAATGGCAGTGTCGTGTGCTTGAAGGATAGTCTCGAAATTGAAGGTGAGACCGTTCCATAACGTGAATTCGCCAGAGGTGGAACCGGTGAGAACACGTCTGGCTTCTGGTGTCCACTATTGAGTTTGAAAGGTACCAAATGAAATGGGCAGTTAATATGTTGTTTTGTTCGAGTAGGAGTTGAAAGGAACGGCGCGTCGAAGAGAGTAGTGTTCACCACTAACCGTGACAACATTGACAGGGCAACGGATTTTATTCGTTGAGGTATGTACAAATTTAGTACACAAGGATGTGGAAGGGTTATCAGGATATGCTTTGGGTGGAAGTAGCTGTCAACATGGTTCAGTTAACATTCGTTCCGCAAGAATATGTCTTACGTCGATGATAGCGGGTGGACAAGGTCGTATATAAGGTACAAACGAAGGATTTGGGCGTAGTTTTCGCAACTAAAAATAAAAAGAGATATTAGAATTGACATAAAACGATAGAATCCAGTCTACGTACTGTGTGCCATCGACCCAATCCACCATTATAGTCGACAGTTCTTCTTGGTCTCGTTTTCTTGATGACCTTTCCATCCGCAAACTGTCTTGCATACGCTAGCTCTAGCTCTGTCGTTTTTGCGTCATCAGTCGGCGGTGGTTGAGGAGGTAACCTGTATCTCCTTGGGTTCCATTCGACATGAGGTGTTGGAAGAGGTTGAACCACTGCTTCACTCGGAAGAAGAACAGGAAGAGGATTTTGAGTCTCGGTCTGAGCCACACCCATTGTAAGAGTTCAGTGTGAGACTCTTTAGTAGGTGCTCAGATACAGTACTCAGGTCAACAAGGTAGCGAGAAAGGAAGAGTCACAGCGTGACGATTGCTCAAGCGCCCACAGACACAGGCTAAATTTTGGGTTGACCTTTGAAAGCCATACACACGGGATGAACGTTGTGTAGAGAATACATAATAGTATACAATCGATCTCTTTGAAGAAAAGGATCAGTCATTACAGACTCTAATCAAAACGAGCTACCATACACCAACGTTTGATGAAACCGTCACCAACAGAAAATGAAGCGTCCATAGAGTTTGGATAAGGTCATGACTCGGGATAAGGAGAGACGAACGGTACGGCGCCGTAGAGAGGGAAGAGGCGGAGGTTCTGGTCAACAGTTCCTTTTGCTGTCTGTACGCATCCAACATATCATCCCAAGGGCTCTCACCATCTTCATCCTCCTCGATGTCGTTGTCCGAATATGCTCCAAGCCAGTCTGCAGCTTTATCGAGAATTCCTTTGAGTAGCCGTCTTCCCGGCACAGATACCTTAGAAATATTCTTAAATCCCCAAGCTCGTACCTAACAGAGTCGACTCTTCTCTCAGTCCCTTTTGGCATTTGCGTCGGGACCAGAGGTATGTTTCGAGGACAAGTGAAGTCAATAGAAAAAGGGTCATATTCTCGCCATAATACGTGCCTTGCGATTCCTGCTTGCGAGAGCTGATTGTGATACACACCCCAACGTGCAACATCTCTGCAGCTTCTGCGACGAGCTGTCTAAAACACTGGTCATCAATATTTGGATGTGATATCAATGACTGGTAAGTTCAGACCTTTCCTGCGGTGTACCTTCCCAATACAATACACACCAAGCCCCTCTGAAATTTAGCATCCCATGATTCCGTCCCACTTCGTCCATCCCGATACCCAAAATTCGTAGCGCATTGGAACCACCTGGCCTTGTATACCCAAAGATTCTCGCTGTAGTCCTCGGCTTCTCCTCCAAGGCCAGTAAACGTTTAGGAACCTACTCTAGATCACCGTCGTCGGTATGTAGTGCCATTTTCACTACTAGGATAGGGTGCTGGCCGGTATCCCCCCTTCCCGTGCAGAGAAAGATAGGGTACGAATATTTCCAGCGATCAGTAATTCGCCAGCCGGAGACGCGTTCCGCATGGTACAGCGCTTTGAATTATCGGCAGAGAAGCATGTAACTGGGAGCAGTCATCGGGAAACCGATGAAGCCCATCGAGATATTTTTCGGATTCTGAATACATAGTTGAAGATGACAGCTTTCTCTTGCCAGTGAAAATAGAGTCTGGCATGATGGGAGACGGTCCGATCGGACTACATATCGGAGCTTGAAGCGCTTTGAAGCGACGTCACAGCGTGACTCAAACTTTCACAGATTCCTCCATCAACAACTTTCTGAACATAGCACTGTCGTCACCAAAGCCTTGCATATAGATTTCGCAACTATACCGACTGAGCTTACAAGTGTTATTGGCCGCGAGCTGTACACGATGCTAGCGTGCTCTCACTCTCCTCACATTTAACCACAATAAGTATCAGGAAGTGCTTGTTCGCAAACGGAATTCACATAGTAAATTAGAAGCGGTCAGGTAAGTAGCACACCAATTTCCCTAATACTGGCGGTCTGACCAGCGAAAACATGTCCTCTCCGGCGTAACCAGATGCTCTCCATTAAGCTGCGCAAAGATCGTCTGGATTTAACTTCAAGCAGCTAGACAATCCGTCAGTATAAAAGTTTACACATGGAGAATAATCACTGACACGGCAGCAGGAACTGCACCACAGCAAGTGTACCCTTCAGGACAAAACATAGAATCAAAGTCGCATGCTATATGCTTCCATTAGCGGTATTTTCACGAATCCGGACGCAAAATCACTCACGAATTTCGTCTTGACGACGATCGAGCGGGTCGGCCGCGACAAGGGTGACTGCCAGGAGAGCGAAGAGAGTGGTTGCTGCAGAAAAGTGCATGTCTTAAGGACGAGTATGGGGTCGTTTGGGAGAGCAAATCATTGTGCTTTTGAGGCCATATCTACTCGGAGAGACCAATCCGTACTGCCATTCGGGAAGCATTACGGCCCAGCGCACCGCGAAATCTTGGCGTTACACTAGTGCACGAGAGCGCTATTCAGTCTCACGGGTATCATGTCCTTGTCTATTGACCCATTCCTAGACTCTTACCACTCCTTCTCCATTGGAGGATCGCGAATCTTACCCTGTGGCGTAGTATCTGGGATTTCTACCGCAATATCGGAAGAGGACCGCTCGGACTAAACCAATTGCATCTCTAACATTTCATTTTGTGAGTAATTCTACAATCCCATGTTCCCAATTTCTTTCTCAAACAGCGCAGACTTCAACTTGCATGCAACTAAGAGGAATGTGTCAATAGCAGTCAAACCCCAAAAGCCAATTCGCCTGCTCACATAAATTCAGGTCCACAGCAAGTGAAAGTCTCGGGGCACGCTGGCTGAGATGGGTCGTCGAACTGACATTCTGGTAGACGATGAACATGCGTCAGTCTCACGTTCAAGGCTTCATGCACGATGCTACATACTGATTTCATCTTGACGACGAGCCAGGGGGTTGGCAGCAACGAAGTTGGCCACAACGAGGGCGAACAAGGTGGATGCAGTGAAGAAACGCATGGCTGAGAGTGAAGGATCTGCTGCGAACTGGTGAAGAGGGCAGGTAGGATGCTGAATTTCGCCTTTTTAGACTGGTATTTATACCTAGCACAGGCCTAGCCCGCCACGGAGAAACACTACTCTGGAGTAGCCGCTGGAACTTGGCGTTACACAAGTGAATTAGAGGGTACGTATTCGTGGGTATCGCAAACTTCGCTTCACGGCTCATAGTTCTCGTTTATCCTGGGTCCCTAGATTTTTAGCATTACTCAAACTTCTACGACCATGCGGTCGAAACAGACCCAGAGGAGGAGAAACTACTTGAGTGACTAACGAGTGGAAGAGAATCACAGCATGACCAGTGCTCACACCTGTCTGTACGCATTCAGCAGACCACCGATCATTTGAAGAAACGAAGCCTTCTAACCTCTTCTGAGTCTTTTCCCTCACAGCAATATTGGTTTTGCATCGCAGAATTACACACGAAAACAACATTGTATAGGGAATACATGATATTACATCACACGGTCTATCTATTCAAAGAAAGGGATCAGGTATTCTATGATAATTAAGAAGATCTGCCGTCCACCAACGTTTGCTGGAAGCTAATCGTCCCCAACAGAAAATGAAAAGTGCCCATGCGATTTTGAACAAGGTCAGGAGAAGAGAACAGACACGGGATACGAGAAGACAGACAGTACAGCGCAAAGAAGGATGAGGCGGAGGCGGAGGCTTTGACCACGTCGATAACAGTTCCTTGCATTGACTTCTCCCAAGGATCTCACCATCTTCATCCTTCTCGACGTTGTCCAGACATGCTTCAAGCCAATCTGCAGCTTTATTGAAAAGTTCCTTTGAATAGCCGTCATCCTGGCACTGGTACCTAGAAATCCCCAAGCTCTTAACAGAGTCGACTCTTCTGCCCATCATAGATCCATTCTGGGGTTTGTGTTGGCACCAGAGGTATGTTTTGAGTGCTATGGCTCCATGGTGGTACAAGTGAGGTCGTTAAAAAGGGCCGTTAATCGGATTCTCGCCATAATACGCGTCTTGTGATTGCTGCTTGCTTGAGCTGATTGTATTGTGATACACGCCCAACTTGCAACGTCTCCGCAGCTTCTGCGACGAGCTGTCTAAAACACTAGTCATCAATATTTGGATGCGATGACAGTGACTGGTGAGTTTAAACCTTTCCTGTGGTGTACCTTCCCAATACACAGCAATTGAAGCCCTGGCACACAATATTAATACTCGAAGATTTGGCAAACCATGATTCCGCCCCGCTTCGTCCATTCCGATACCCAAAGTCCGTAGTGTACTGGAGCCACCTAGCCTTGTATACCCAAAGATTCTCGCTGGAGGACCCGGCTTCCTCTGCCAAGGCCCGTAAACGTTCAGGAATAGGAACGGACTCTGGATCACCGTCGTCGGTATATAGAGCCGTTTTCACCACTAGGATAGGGTGTTGGGTGTATCCCGCATTCGCGTGCAGAAAGGGATGGGATACGAATATCCCCAGCGATCGAAAATGCCCCAGCCATATACGCATTCCGACTGGTACTTGTCGGTGTGTACGGCGCATTGAATTATTGGCGAGGATGCTTGTAGGTGAGAGCAATCGTCGGAAAGTCGGCCAGAGCCGTCAGGATATTTTTCAGGCGCTGCATGATTGAGAATGACGTTTTTCTTTTGCCAGTGGAAGTGATTTTGAAGAAATGAAAGTGTTCCTGGGTGGTCGCGGTCATGATGCGAAAGCTGAGCGTGACATGTGACACGTTTTCATTTTGACCGTCTTTTGTGACTTCCAACAGGTCTAATTATTTCCCAGCGCAGAATTGACCATATCTCGACTTTCTCCAACGGACCGCACTGTCATAAACCATGAATAGTGGCGCCGGCAGTAGGTGGTAAATCATTTCTCGTTGCTGAGTCAGTCAACAAAGGTAGCTTCGTTCAGAGGCAGAAGGTGTTACTGATGTAAGTACATTCTTCATTCTCTCATCACGGCTAATTCCATGCCTATCTTTCCCTATCAGGCTCTTGTGTTCAAAGAAGACACGCCTCGGCGCAGCTATAGGCCGATATCAATATCATTGAAGCTCTACTAGGATGTGCAAAACCACTTACAAGCGGGGGCCGTCAGGGTCGGGGAAGGAAGGACAGCATGTCAGTCCTTTAGGACACACCGGGCCCAGTTCGGGCTTGAAGTTGCATGGTATCCTTGCTATGGCCTATCATCAGCAACAGTCTTGTGTCTCCATACACGAAACCGCTCACGGGGGTTTGCAGCGACGAATGTGGCTACTAACATAGTAAAGAGCGCAGTCGTGGCAAAGAAACGCATGTCGATATTCGTATGCAGGAGAGGTAGCTTCTTGACGGGATGAGATGGAAAGCAAGTGTGCTGAGCTCTGGCCGCCTCTCGAGGCCATATTTATAGGGATATCCAAAGGGCGATTAGGATGGTCCGTCCCTCCATCCGGGAACCTTGCGGGAACTATTACGACTCAGCGTACCGCGAAATCTTGGCTTTGCACTAATGTGCAAATTGGACGCTATTCAGTAAGGCCTCACGGGAATCATACCCTTGTTCATTGACCACCCAACCCTAGATTGGCACTTCCTGTCCACTCAAGGATCACGTATCCTACTCTGCAGCGCCATGAGGTTTAGTATCAAGGCCAAATCAGAGCTTTTCGACATCGGGGGGTCTGCTCAGACTGACGCCAATTACGTTCGTTCATTCAGCGTACTCAAAACTACACGTCTAGCATTCTTTTCGTGAGTAACTCTACGACCCCTCGTTTCATGCTCTCTTCTCAAACGATGCAGACCTCAACTTGCATGCAGCTACACGAAATATATCAGCATCAGCTGAACCCGCAAAAATGTCAGCTCGCGTGCTCACATGAATTCGGGTCCACAGCAAGTGTAGGTCTCAGGGCATGCTGGCTGAGATGGGTCATCGAATTGACACTCTAGTAGACAAGAAATATGTCAGTCTCGCGTTCAAGGCTTCAACCATGACGTTACATACTGATTTCATCTTGACGACGAGCCAAGGGGTTGGCAGCGACGAAGTTGGCCACAACGAGGGCAAACAAGGTGGATGCAGTGAAGAAACGCATGTCTGAGAGTGAAGGATCTGCTGCGGACTGGTAAAGAGGGCAGGTAGGATGCGAATTTTATCTGTTTAGACTGGTATTTATACCTCGCACAGGCCTAGCCCGCCACGGAGAAACACTACTCTGGAGTAGCCGCTGGAACTTGGCGTTACACAAGTGAATTAGAGGGTACGTATTCGTGGGTATCGCAAACTTCGCTTCACGGCTCATAGTTCTCGTTTATCCTGGGTCCCTAGATTTTTAGCATTACTCAAAATTCTACGACCATGCGGTCGGAACAGACCCAGATGAGGAGAAACCAGTTCAGTGACCAACGAGAGGAAGAGAATCATGACGAATGCTCACGTCTGTACGCATCCAACAGACCACCGATCAACAAAGCCTTCTCTGCAATGTCTGTGGTTCGGTCGTGGTTGAGAGCGTGACATAAACGAAACATGTTTCAACCTCTCCTGAGTCTTTTCTCTCACAGCGGTACTGTTTTCGCAGCGCAGAATCGGCTATGTCTCGACTTTCATGGACGAATCACACTGTTGAAAACCGTGGATCGTGGCACTGAATGTTCAATCATTCCTCGTTGCCGAATCTGCCAACAAAGATAGCTTCGTTCAGAGGCAGAAGGCGTTACTAGTAAGTAGATACATTCTTTGCTTTCTCATCACTGCAATTCCAGACCAATCCTTTCTCTTTCAGACTCGTTCAAAAAATGCAAACCTCGCCGCAGCTGATAACGGACATCAAGACCATGAAAGCTCTGTTGAAGGACGCAAACCACTTACAAACGGGGGCCGTCATCTTCAGGGAACGAACGACAGCATATCATTCCTTCAGGACATACCGGTCCTAGTTCGGGGTTGAAGTTGCATGCTATAGCCCATTGTCAGCACTAGTCTCGTGTCTCTAAACATGAAAGCATTCACCGATCTCGTCTTGACGACGAATGAGGGGGTTGGCAGCGACGAAGTTGGCCACAACGAGGGTGAACAAGGTGGATGCGGTGAAGAAACGCATGGCTGATTGAAGGATCTGCTGCGGACTGGTAAAGAGGGCAGGTAGGATGCTGAATCTCGTCTTTCCGGACTGGTATTTATACCTCGCAGATGCCTAGCCTGCGGCCTCCCACGGAGTAATATCACGGTTCGGGGCAGCCGCTGGAACTTGGCGTAACACGAACGAGTTAAAGGGTACGTATTCGTGGGTATCGAAAACCTCGCTTCAAGGCCTTAGCTCTTAGCTCTTATTCATCCCAGTTCCTAGATTTTTAGCATTGCTTCTACTACCTTGCGTCGATGCACACCCAAGATTCGGGGAGAAGCGGTCGGCAGGGCATTCTGCCAGCAATGTGGCCTCCCAGGCAGGCATTTACAACGCCGACCATCATTCGTTTAGCTATATCTCAGTTCTGCACTGCTTATCATCGAAGGTGAGGTAGACCAGGCAAGATCTATTCCAAAATTTCGTGCTATTTATTTGCCCAATGCTCTGGCATTACAAAGGGGTTTTATCAAGTGTCCCTTTTCCCAGATATTCAACACCGTCTATTGATCAGTGTATTTACTCTTCTACCCCCATCGTCTTCAGAAAAGACAGGCCTGACCCTCTTCAAGTTGGCGGCAACTAGTAAGAGCAGTCTCAACACGAATTCAAAACCGGTTTGGGCGAAAGGCTACTTACACAAACTTGTCAGGCGTCCAGCAGCAAGTGTATGTTTCGTCGGGACAGGCTGGTTTTGTCTCATCCTCAAACTGGCATACTAGCAAATGCAATTCATGTTAGCCTTTGATGGGTACAATCACGTAGGAACCTACCAATCTCATCTTGACGACGGAGCAGAGGGTTGGCAGCGACGATGGTCGCTGTTACAAGGACGAAGAAGGTGGCGACGGAGAAACGCATGGTCAATACGACGAATGAAAGGGTGAGTGACCTTGTATGCCCCAGCTGTATATATACCCGATTGCCTACTATACTAGGCTTCAGGAATCTTGGCGTCGGGGCGGGACCTGTTAAAGTGTCTGCTTATGTTTCGGAAAGTGCTAGACCTAGGCGTTACCCAAGTCATTTAGTCGGTTGTTCATGGGAATCACGAACTCCGTTTCAAGCCCCTTGGCCCCCTAGATTGCTTGTTACACCAAACCATTTCCAAGATTCGCAGAGCGTCCTGCCAGTAGCTTGGCCTTCGCGCCAGGTACCTCCCCCGTACGTTCATCATTCCAACTTGTAAGTAACAATGGGTATTACGAGCTTTTCCACAACAGGCGATGTACAGTTGATCATCAATTCACCCGAGCGTGACCAAACCCAGCCTCCCATAACCAATATTTCCCTCGTTTAATTGATGCAAATCTCGGTCTTGATGCAGCTAGTATGGGAATCCATCAGTCACAGATACTCAGACGAGCGAAAGCAAGTCACTTACGTCGCCGTCTCAACCGGACCACAGCAACGTTCTCCTTCGCCTTGGCCTGAATGGTCCAATGTTAGTAAAATCATACTGTATCCAAATCATGAGCAGAGATTATTACATGGCTAGAAGGACAGGAGTTGGTCAGCAATTGTTGACCCGTCGGGATGGTCTTTACACACCTTAGTAGGGCCACATTCTAGCGGACGCAAAAGCAAAATTGTCAGTCTCCATAAACGATGTCAGGGTAACGCCACCAGGACTTCTTACGTGGTTCACGGCGGACGAGGGGGTTGGCAGCGACAAATGTGGCTGCTACGAGGACGAAGAAGGCAGTGGCGGAGAAACGCATGATTGAGACCGATGATATGAGGGGTAGGTCAAGGATACCGAAATACTTAGGACGCCCCAGTATTTATACTCAAGATTCTATTATATCGGAGACAAAGACAATGCGCGGGACCGCTGGGGCAAGACCCGTCCGATCCTGTAAATTGGAGGTTTGACGATTAGCCACGGAGGCTTTTTCCAGGAGTTACTCGAGCGTAGGTGTGGTTAATCAAATTCGTTCATCCTCTGCATATACCTTAGCCTTTCCTTAGACGTCCCGCGACTACAAAACAACTCTCGCCCACAACGAACTCGTGCGCCGGCCGTGGCGGTCATCTGAAAATTTCTATCACTATTAACTGTCTAGGCATCAGAACGCTACCGTCAAACATGACCATGTTGAGTAGAGCGGTAGCAAGAACCTGTGCAGGTTACGCGGCCCGCGTTTGTCGGTTCGCAAATTGAATATCAGGAACTCTATAGGTAAAAATCCAACGGGTCGCCTCGGGTCGCTCGAATCCATTTGGTATACCCCAGGTTGTGACTGTACGTCTTGACACTGACATGTGTCTGCTCGGCATTTCCAATGGAACCGCTATGGCCGAGTAGGCGAGTAGTTTGTTGTCCAATATTCTCACCTAAGGATAAGTTAGAACGAGAGCAAAAACGAAGGCTCAATGCCTGTGATCAAGTTGCGCCATATTGGACTAAGTCAAAGCTGTACGGACTAACGTATCTGGGAACATACCCATTAGGAAAGAAGAAAGGAGGCAATTCCCAGTTCACCGTCGGTCATCTTTCGTGTCCGTGTACCTACATTTCCCATTCACCTCGGCCCTATTTACCCATCCTAGAACAATTACTTCATGAGATAGACATCTTCCCGTCCTATATCCCCAGTCCACCAAGTATCAGAACTAGACTCAGCTGAGAGCGTCGTGTTTCATGCGGAAAATTGATTCCTTCTTTCCCTTTCGAATTAGAAATGTCAAGAGTTGCAGTCGTGATAAATCGATGCTAGTACTTCTGATCAATTTCTGATAGATACTACAAAAGATGTTCTCGTTCATTGTCTGTCATCTCCCACTTCCAGACCCTTCTTAATCTTTAAAGTGGGCAAACTTCGCCTTCCTCAAGTTGAGTGCAGCTACGGACGTTTTATCAATACTCAAAGCCGTCATCGATCTAGGCAAAAGTAACTTACACAAGGCCATTAGGTCCTGAACAACAGGTGAAGGGTTCAAAGGGACACGTTGGTTGTGTTGGGTCATCGAATTGGCAGTCTAGTGAACCACATTTGAGCCGTGTATTCGATGCTTGAAACACAAAAACACCTACTGATGACTTCGCCTTGACGACGAACAAGGGGGTTGGCAGCGACGAAGGTAGCTACTGCGAGGGCGAAGACAGTGGCAAAGAAACGCATGCTTGATGGTATGTATTAAAGGTTGGCAGGAGAGACTCTGAAACTCAGATGCTGGATTCGACCGTGAACCACCGTGTTTTTATGTCCAAAGTGATGCTCTTAGTTATGGAAATAAAAGTGGTATGGACTTGGCGTTGGAGTGAGACCTATCGCCAGCGGTGAAGCTGTGTCGTACTAGAATAAAGTCAAGGCTGTAAGATATGCTTGGTTGGGCTGAGAACCTGCTGAGAGCTCACTTGTTTTCAATACACCGATTCACAACGCATCGGATATTTCTCTCGCCCGCCATGTGCTGCATTCCCCATCCACCTCGACCCTGGTACTATGACTTCAAGTTCACAAGAAAGATAGCCATCTTCCCGCCCTATATCCCCAATGCACCAAACATTCGAATTGAACTCGGTAGAGCGTGTGTTTCAGATAGACATGCGTTTGCTTCCGTTTCTTGTGACGTTAGAAATGCTGAAAGACGAAGACCGTGATAGACCGAAGCAAGCTAGACCAGTCCAGTTTTCAATCGTCTCCGTCGGACGGAGTTCAAAGTCATAACAATCCTCTTGGCTTCGACAAATCCGCTACGCACACAGAAAGCGCGAGAATCACATTTTTCGGTGACAATAAGGCTGAATCAATGATACAAGACACTAGAAGCAGGCAACGAGTGTTTTCTTCATGGGGGAACATTTGGTCTAACGATATGGGCTGGGTTACAGAAAAGGCCTTGTCAAACTCGGAACAAAAAGAGAAGACACAGATACAACACACCTCGACCGTAATGTCTTCCACGTCCTAGCTTGGTCCCCCAGACTCCAGGTCGTAGGTGGTTCAAGACCCCATCTGGATCCCATTAATCTCCAAGTATCCGACACTCGAAAAGCGCCAAGGTTGTCACTACCTTCCGACAACGTGCCAGGAATACAAGAGAGAACGACGTTGGGTAGTATGTCCTGAGTATCTCAGAGTAGGTACTTCGAGACACAGACCAAGTGTGCACTGTGTTTTGGTAATCTGGTCGGGGTTTCACGGACAACTTGTTCTTGGCTTAATCTTATTGGGTGAGGTGAGAGACGACGAGTTATAAGCAGTTCTCGCCAGGAAGTATATAATATAAAGCGTAAGACGCACCTGAACCAATTCACCGTCCATACCAAGTCCATACCGTCTTTATCTTAGTATTGTTCTAAAATCTCCGGCGGCCAATGCTGCTGCGACAGCCTCTGGTTCAGCGCATAAAGCAATGATGACCATGTGAGAATTTCAGAGCACGAATTCGAGAGTATACGTGGTGCAAGGGGGTGATGGTTCTGATGCAAGAGCACGTCGGCGATGATTCCAAATTTGGCAGCGACAGTGTCATTGTTGACCTTTACATAAGATCTAGGGCTCAAACTCAGAAACATGAAGTTGGATATTAGCTTCAACTTAACTCGTCGAACCGTACATGCTCCGAGTCGGGCAAAGGGGTTTCAGCGTCTCAGCTACATAGGTATACATAGTTATACATACAAGTCGCTTTGTAGATAAGTACTCGAGAGTCGAGTAAATTTGAATCAGATCACCTCCAATGCACAATCGACAACTGCGCATCTCTTCTCTTCCAACACCACTCTCACCGCTTCTTTCAGTGTCTTCTCTAGTTCTGCTCCGCCGCCTACGTGAGCACCCCATGCCCACCCATTCGTAGCAGCCACAGCAATACCCGGGTAGTCCGGGCTTTCTCTTTCTCCCTTTACATCCGAAGAGCTCGAAGGAAACCCAAACCCAACCGAAAGTTGATCTCCAGACAACGCTTTTGATCCAAAACCATCCGGATGAACACCCAACATACTCAACTTGGGCGACTTCCAGCCTCCGTTGTTCAGGATGACTGTTAGGAATGGCTTCATCGAGACATCAGATCTTGAGAACAGAAAAAGGACACGAAAAGACACTCACCGTACCATACCTCCTCGCAACCCAATACGCCGAACTCGGTACACCAAACATGTACGACCCATCGCCTACAACTGCCACAACTAAGTCATGCTTCTTTTCTTCTACTTTGTTCGCAAGGAATGCCCCAACAGATGCTGCCAAAGCCCAACCCAACGAACTTCCCCCAGAGCTAAGCACACTTCCGGCTTGCTCGGCCTTCAGATGTTCCCATACGACACCATAGTTGGATATCGTTTCGTTCAGGAAAAGCGTGTTCAGACGAGCCTGTGTTGTTGTTCTATTTAGGGCATCGATTATCTGCGGGACCGTCGTACACCCCGAAGAAGATGGCGGAGAAGAGACCTCCGACTCGAGTCTCGCAACCAAGCTCGCTCTCTCCCCTTGCAGCACTCCTTTCCTCGCATCAATACGACGCTTCACTTCCTCAACCTGAGCCTCACGCTGTAATGCATCTAAAACCTGACCCAAGCCAACCTCTGGATCCACACGCCAAATTCCTTCTACTCCATTATGCAAACTCATCTCCCACATCCCCATACCCGAGGTCGTTTTCAGCGGATCGCCAGAGTCCATCACGAACACTTTAGCTCCTTCCTTAGGCCCATACTTGAGCGGAACCCAGGGAACATCCGATTCCACCACCAGTACCACATCTGCCTTTTCCAACCTTGCTACGAACGCGTCTGTCGCTGAGCCTGGTGCGAGGAACGATACACCCATGAAGTATGGGTGGCTGAAGGGTACATTCACTACGGACGGGCAGCTGCAGTACACTGGGATCGCTAGTTCCGTGGAGATTTTTGCTAGTACAGGAACAGCGCGAGGATTTCGACCCAGATGGGATGTGATGATTATTGGGTTTTCGGCATCCAGAAGGGCAGTGAGGAGTGTACGTGTACAGTTGGGTGAGAGCGCGGATGGGTTGATTGGGAGTGCGTGAGGTGTACGGGAGGCGGTGAGTTGGGTGAATAAATCGGAAGAAAGTTCCTCTTCCATAGCCTCACGACGAGCCCAGAGATAAACCGGGCCTTTGGGTTCGCTTGTTGCGCTGCGTTGGTGATAAGTATTGAGTGGATTACAGACTATAGAAGGAACGTACATCTGCAAGGCCCTGCCAACAACCTGATCCACATTCTTGCCGCTATGGATCTGAGCCGTATGTCGCATGTATTGTCGTACAACCGCCGGTTGATCAGGTATATCTTGAATCCACATAATCCATTCATTCCGTCCACCTTTCACCTCACCTCGTCCACTATACGCTGAAGCTCCCGCGTAGATAATCACTGGCGTGCGTCCTCTGTCGACATTATGTATCGCACCAGCCAACGCTTGCGTGCCAACATCGACATGAACGATAACCAATGCGGGTTTACCGGTGACTTGAGCGTACCCTTGTGCAGCGCTTAGGGCGACCATTTCGTTGGGACATGTTATGATCTCTGGGTTGGTATTGCTAGAAGATGAATCGAAACGTTGTCGCTGAAGATCCTCAAGTAAAGCAGGGTGATCAGAGCCCCAGTTTACAAAGGCATGGGTGATTCCTGCGTTGGAGAGGAGCTTGAGGAATGCGGAAGAGGTAGTGTAGACCATGGTTCTGGTGGCCGATGGGAGCGGTCAGCTTCTCTGCTGGGCATGATAGCGGGTATTTGAGGGAATTTGGATTTGCTTCTGTCATATGGATAGGTCACCTGCAACCAAGTGTGTGTAAAAACCGACAAATACCTCCAAAATTCCGAACCTGCCATGGTAGTACAAAGAGAAGCTGCAATAGACGCCCTGGCGCCTAACTCCTATGTAGACTACAGAGCAGTGGGTATGAATCAATTTGCTAAAGATACATAAAGATACATAGTAATACATAGCTATACGTTACACGGTCCACCATTAACAATCCACAACAGAGTGTCCTGAATCGGAAGGTCCTGCCACTGGCGAGCAAGTAGTCTCGGGTTGTGGTACTGCTCGCAGCCCTTCAGGTAGACTGTCAATGGCAATGCCTTTACCTATCAATATTCCCCGGAAAAGCTCAACCTTGGCCTTCCACGTCTCTACGGCCGTCTGAAGCCTTTCAACCGTCTCCTCCAGTTCTTGCTGGTACAGCAGCTTGCGCTTCCGGCTTCTCCTCGCGGCAAGTGTGTTCTGGCGACGCCTATACTCGATCTGCTGTTTCTCGGTGGCATTCGGAGGGAGGGCCTCAAGTTCATCCTCCTCGTCATCCGATTGTGTTACACGTTTCCTCTTGCCAGCGAAGGTGGCGGGGACCTCCTTTCGAGACGTCGTTGAGGGGGTGACGTATCTACGTGCTTGCGTTGGAGCATCGTCGGGAATCAGAGAAAGCGGAAGGATGCGACGACTAGCAGTCGATTCGGTGATGGTAGCCGTCAAGGCCTCCGTAATAGGAATCGAGGGAGGAGGCCAATCGAGCAATGGCTTGTCGGCAATTGTGGTGGGACTGGATTTACATGCGGCGGTCTGTGAAACGGGGAAGGTCTGAGATATCAACGAAGGTAAGCCCCTAGATAGCGGAGATTTGCTGGTGTGGATGACATCTAGAGGTATTGAGACTCTAGGGTTCGTCTATTATCACGTTTTAAACTCACTGTTGCGTATTTCGACCTTGAGAGCTTCGCACAGCTGGCGAATGGAAGCTGGAGAAAGCGGATAATGCTTTGCCTCATGATAAATCAAAAGTCTGGGATATAAAGCCAGGATACATACCTCGGGCGACACGCACCAATCCTCATCATGGGATATCACAATTATAGGAGCCTCTTCCGGAAGTGGTTGGTTGTCCTCGTTAACAAAAGACGCTCGAAGTACATTGTGCAAATATAGATTTATATCTTTGCAAGGGTGGTAAGGCTGTTGCCAGCAAATTAATTCAGTCTATGTATACATAGGACAAGGACAACGCACGTACCTTATGGCCAGACTCGCAGATAGTAAGGTTCAGGGCATCTCGACTACGAGATGTAGATCGCTGTAGCCATAAGTCGTCGCCATCTTCTTCTTGCTTGACTCCCAATACACCTGCATCTTTCCCATGACGCGAGATAATGAACCCACGAAGAAACAAGCTCTGGTTAGCGAAATTGCTAAGCACCGGTGCCTCGGGGTCTCTGCGCGTTTCTGGGCTGCAATGGGCTGTGCACCACGAAGAGGTATCGTTGTTCCACTTGTAGGTGCTTCTTTTTCGATCGGTATGTTCTTCGTGAAAAGACAAGGTCAAATTTTCATCTGGATGTTTGAGAAACGATGCGATCCCCCAAGACGATGACTTGTCGCATCCAGTGACAAGGTACAATGTTGGCGCCACTCTGCCTCGTGATAGAGCGTATTCTATCCAAGATGCTCCGTGCTTGATGGCTTGCTTGAGAAAGGCCTCTTTGTTGGCGAGATCAACCCGCGAATGATCCATCTTCCCTTAACAAACCCACATCTCCGATTTCTGCACCTCTCCGTACATATTCTGCAGCAAGCTTGGCATTGGGTTGCGGAAACCATAACGGGTAGCCTCGATGTTCCTCCAACAGGAGTTGGGAGTAGCGTTCGTTGGGTAAAGTGTGCGGATCTCGAGAGGGAAGGCAGTAATAAGACGGCAAAGGGGTGCTGAAGCGGCGATTGTCTTCATTTACAGGCTTATCTGAAGAAGAGAAATCAAGTTAGTGGTGCGGTTATAGTTTCGTCTTCAGATACTGACCCGATGAACCATGCATATAATTATGAGTATTGTTGTAAACGTTCATATCGCCTTGTATGCCATTGAGGCTTCCAGCTCTAGCTGAGAAGCCACTAGATCTTCGGAACATAGAGGTGACAGAGAGGAAACACCAGAATTTCGTTGGCAACAGCTGCCTACATAGGCGTAAAGCAGTGCAATTTACACCGACACCGACACCGACACCGACACTGACAGAGCGCTGATGCATATGTCCCCAATGTCAGCGAATTCAAAGCTTGGATAACCACATGTTACTCACTTAAGAGATTCTAACTTCTCCTACATACGGTCAACAAAGTTCAGTTGTGTGAAGAAAGCTCGAGCCTGGACAGCGAGCGAGATGAGCACCATTATCAGGTACTCAACACGGCTTCAATGACTCGAACAGCAAGCGTTGCGGGCAGAAGCAACTGTTGGGAGACGAATTGAGACCGAGGTATTCTGAAGACCAGATCAAAAGGACGATCACCGGAATTCCGGAAACCAACCCTGCCTTCCTTATAAGGAAGG
Organism: Paramarasmius palmivorus; assembly: GCA_037176845.1. Classification (NCBI taxonomy): domain Eukaryota; kingdom Fungi; phylum Basidiomycota; class Agaricomycetes; order Agaricales; family Marasmiaceae; genus Paramarasmius; species Paramarasmius palmivorus. Next base: position 439,685 of record JAYKXP010000036.1, on the reverse strand, counting down.
TCGGCCTCATGACGTTAATCAGAAGTTACATTTGTCATCACTGCCCTAAACTCCAACTTCCAGATGCAGTGCCTCCGAGCGATTGAGTCTGCCTAGGGGACAGTGTCTCTGGGTTCGCGCACTCTTTGAACACGCATGGACGCTCACAATTGTATCAGGGTCTGTGCCGGTCATTTTAACCTAAATTGTGGAAAGAGGTTTCCGAGGCATCTTTCACGGGGCAGGTCAGTAAAGGCCTTCATCTATCGGCACAAGTTCTTCATAATTCAAGACTACTTTCTAGGTACAGATTATCACCTATATGCTCAAACACATACAACTTCTCGATTTTAGAGGCTGATGTGAGACTTTTCTGTGTTGAAAACTGTCAAAAAAGCCGAACAGGTACTTCATTTCGAAGATGAGTCCACTGGCACATGGTCAAAATGCGGCTCATCAGGATATCATCAGCTGTGGGTAGCACTATAATAGTATTCGTGTTACTCTCACAGTATCATGCTCTACATATAGAGTATCCCACGGGATAGACAATCAAGGGCGCCCACTCCCCTTTGACCATCTGCACCACTCACACCACATTGGAGGTAAATGGACCACACTCGCTCGAGATACACCACACTTTGGCGGCGTGTGTCAGAGTTTTAGATTGAACTCTGTTAGCAGCGATAGCGCAGGTAAGCGCGAATAAACGATAGCAGATGACCAGAGGGGTTGAGAGAACACAAGATGATAAACTGATGTGATTCAATTTGATGTATGTAGGTTTTCTGTCTAGCTTTTATACATGAGTAGGGGATAAAAGATAATCCTAAAGGTACGATAATAGATACTAAATGAACTAGAAATAACTGCACAGTCAGTGTCAGTAACTGTCAGTAAATGGTGGTACAAGCGGGTTAAAGCAACTGTTCTATGTATATCTGCTTTCTTAGTAATTGTGGCATAGGCGGAATAAAGTGAAAATAACTTGTCTAGTGACATCTATATTTAGAATTCCAACACTCCCCCTCAAACCTTGGATGATGGAATTATCCGGGGTTTGACTCTAATTCTTTGTTCGCGTGTTCTGTTCGGTGATTCCTATGTGTGATCCGGTGGCGATGTTGTGTGTTCTGATGATCTCGGTGTTTAATCTTCTGTCGGTGGTAGTATTGGTGATATGGTGGTTCCACTTCCGCTTCTTTGACCGTTCCTGAATATTCTCCTGTTGGATTGATGTTTACAAGTTGTTTAGGTCCAACTTGTTTTTCCTTTGGTGACCTGTTTCCTGCATTGAGATTCATCTCGGCGACTTGTTTCGAAATGTCGTTGATCGAGTTTTTGTGCTCCCCCTCGACGAGTGATATCTGCAATGGTTCAAGACTTTCTGTATCTGTCTTGTTCTCCTTGTGTGCCAATGTCTGAGTTGTTCCTTTTTCCTGTTCCATTTTTCCATCCCTTGGGGTAATTTCCTTTGTTTCATCCTTCTGTCCTATGACTTTCATCAGCCATTCTGGATGCAATTTCTCCCCCATAAGTATGTGCTGGATAAATTGGTGACATATTTGGCAACAATGGTGTTCCTTGAATGTCTGTCCTCCATGAATTTCCTGGTCCTTGGTCTCTGTAGCTGTGTCTGGTTGATTCTTTGGTAGTCCTGTATAGCCTTCTTGATGGCGTTGTTGAGAATCCATTCGATTTTCTCTGCATATGATCGCTTTGGTATCAATCGGGTTCTGTAAATCGACCATTGTGGCCATCGTGGTGTGCATTTCCACGGCCATGTATGCTGTTTCCTTGGATTTCTCTTCAGTTTCCTCGGTTTTTCCGAATTCTTCATCGTAAAACCATTCTTTCGGTGGATTATACTGTTCCACTGCTCGGATTTCCCTGGCTAACCATGTGCCTTCTTCCCATATTTCTTCTTCCATGGCTTTAACAGCACTTTCCTTGGTACTGCTGGCCTTCTCTTTTCCTTTTCGCCATGATTGGCTATCTTTAGCTTGCTTGGACTTTTCTTTATCCTCGGATTCATCATCCGATTTCCTGGATTTCGGCTTTGTAGCACATTTTGCGGCGATATGCCCTTTTCCTTGACATCTGAAACATGTGATCTCCTTGCGATCTCTATCTCCGCCCTGTCGATCATTAAATTTCCGGCCTCTTCCTCGGTTATTAAATCCTTGGCCTCTATTATTGGAATGATCTCGGGAATAGTTGGCTTCCTCCTTCTTGACTTTGCCTCGGCGCATTGCTTGTCCATTTGCTTCAGCTCGAATAGCAGCAATCAGCTTGTCAACAGTTAAATCCTTGTTCGATTCACTGTATACGGTCATGACAGCTGTGATTGTTGAATTTAATGATTGGGGAACTGATGCAATTAATGCATTCTTGAACTGGTCATCCGAAATAGTGATGTTTCGTGATGTGAGTTCGTTTCGGATATTGAGGAGTTCGTCAATATGTTCATTGACTTTGCCAATGTCGTTGCAAGATAAATTGTATAGCTTGCGTTCCAGGTGTGCTTCTGTCAAAGGATTTTTCGTGTCGTAATCCTTCTTTAATCCTGTCCATAGTTCTTGTGATGTCTCCGCATTTCGATATCTGCGAAGAATAGTGTCTGGCAATTTTCCAATAATTGCATTCATGAGATCGGCATCTGCGTCTCCTTCTTCTGCAGTAGTCAGGTATTTCCCATACCCTATCGACTTTGCTGCATGTTCTACACGCATTGCCCACATGCCCCAGTTTGAACCATCGTCCTTTAACTTGGTGCATTCGGCAAATGCTTTGACTGCTTTAGACATGTTGTCTTCTTCTTCGTCCGAATCAAATGATTCTTCTTTTGGTGGTGGTCTCTTGGGAGATGGTGTTCTCGGTTTCGGTTTGGGACCTATGCTGGGCGATTCTGGTTGATCGTCCTTCTCTTCGTCGGCAGGTGTTCCTTTGTCTTCGTCAGATACAGGTTTATCAGTATCACCTTCTGATTCCTGTTCTGAGTCTTCTTTATCCTGCTCTTGTTCCTTTTCTAGGTCCTGTTCTTCTTTATCGGATTCTTCACCAAATCCGTGTTGTTCCTGATCAAACTCTTCACCAAGTTCGATCTCCGCTTCAACAGTTTCTTCCTGTGAAGCTGATGTTCCCGCTGGTGGGAATACTAATGGCTGTGGTTCTGGTACTGTGGTTCGTAGGACGTTTCCTCGAACTACTTCTTCGTTGTGATCGTCACAATCCCTAAAATTTCCAACTAATAACGCTTCCTTTGGAGTCCTGACTCGATTTCTTCTGTTTGGACACGGTTGTTCTTCGCAAAGTTCCCACTTCCGTTTGTTGAGATTTAAGTAACAATCTCGTAGTTCGTCGACGTTGAACTGATGTGGCCAATGAACACAGATTAAATCTGTTCGAAGTGTGGGTTGTGCAGAAGATGCTGGTGGCGTGTGCAATCCTCCAACTGGACTCTGTCTCCTAGAAGGTATACGCGATGGATTTCTCGATGGATGTGATGATATGCTCTGTTGCTGTCCCGATGGACTGCCTGTTCTACTGCCTACTGGTGTAGGTTGCCTGCTAGGATTCCTGCTAGGGTTCCTAGATCCTCGTAATATTTGTTCTGGGTCGAACGTTCCTGATACTGGGGTACCGCTTCTGGATTGATAACGGCTACCTCTATTGGACATACACTAGTCCAATAGTCCTTTGCTTTGGGTAGGGGATATTCCGGCATCCCTGCTCGCCAATCGATATACGATCTTGGTTCTTTGTTCCTTGGGGATATTACGGCGTCCCAAACTCGCCACTATACCAATATGAAATCGGTATTACTCTGGTTCGGCTAAGGTTTATAGACCGGGGCCCATAACCTGTCAGAGTTTTAGATTGAACTCTGTTAGCAGCGATAGCGCAGGTAAGCGCGAATAAACGATAGCAGATGACCAGAGGGGTTGAGAGAACACAAGATGATAAACTGATGTGATTCAATTTGATGTATGTAGGTTTTCTGTCTAGCTTTTATACATGAGTAGGGGATAAAAGATAATCCTAAAGGTACGATAATAGATACTAAATGAACTAGAAATAACTGCACAGTCAGTGTCAGTAACTGTCAGTAAATGGTGGTACAAGCGGGTTAAAGCAACTGTTCTATGTATATCTGCTTTCTTAGTAATTGTGGCATAGGCGGAATAAAGTGAAAATAACTTGTCTAGTGACATCTATATTTAGAATTCCAACAGCGTGTACCTGAGCGGTGTGGTGTACTTCATCCGGCGTGTGGTGCAGGGTCTTCCTCGTTGAGTACAGGGTGATCATAGCCAAGACTCAGGCTGCGATGATCTTTGCCCTCCGTAACTGGTAATATCGTAGCGACAGTATTGTATCCCGCTCTGCTCAATGGTCCAGCCTAGTAGACTTGCACATTAGCTAGCTTCAAGACGAATCCTGTTGCCATACCGGCGAAATCATGCACATAGTCACTCAGAACACATTTTGAACAGCCTGCCTATTCATAGGGCCGACGATCTGTGAAGATGACGAATATAATAATAAAATTGACCCAAAATCCTTGCTTTTGCATCTTTTGGTGTAATACTTTGGTATTGTGGTGGTGGTCATTTAATGATACTCTTGATCTTGAGGACGACATAGAGAGCCTGGCCACCTGAGCTTGATCAGTGCGACTACTTCTCAAGAAGATTTGCTTACACCTGATATCCGAGTCAGTTATGAGGACAAAATAGCTCGTGTTCTATGACAGAGACATCTTGACCTGAGATGCTCGAGAATCTCCCGAACTCTGAAATTATGAGCTATTTGCCAGCGGTAGTAAGTACTACGTTAGATATTAAACATTACAACATTCACCAGAGGCTTCTCATAGATAAGTGCCTATGGAGTGTCGTGTCGGTGAAATTGGTTGGAATAGTGAGATCTAGGTCTCTTCTACAATTCGTGGATGGTCGAAGAGTTTGCACAACTCAATCCTGGCGGCATGGGTAATAATAATTCCAAGTCAATAGATTTCATGCGATTCCACAGAACTGTTAACTTGAATTTGAGATCCAACTATCATAATGCCATCAGCTTGAAAGTCTATCACGAGAATAAAATGAGCATACCAAGCACCTGCGGATAGCCTACATACCAGCTTGATTCACAGTTACGAAGTCTCAAGTTTGAAAGTCAATTTCGCGCTACTTTCATGTTTCTTTAGATCTTACCGTGTTGACGCAGTACGTGACAGAGGTCATACAAAAAACAGATTCCACGCCTCAGTAAATCATACGTACGTTTGACGAAGTCGACGCGTTCGGAGTGAAAATTTCACCGTGAGAATTCATTGCTATTGGCACAGGTCACCGCGTGATCGTCACGGTCGGCCCAAAGTCCGCCTTGGCTTCTGCAGTGTGCACCACATCGTCTGTGAAATGTACCACATCAGGAAGAAAGGTATCTGCCAAGAAGTGGTGTATTTTGTGCTAGTGTGGCGCGTTTCAGCGTAAAGTGGTGTAGGTGGTGCAGATGGTCGAAGGGGGTGGGCGCCCTTGATTGTCTATCCTCAGTATCCCATCTGCGGTGACTGGCTCATCAACGTTTCAGTGGTAACCACAGAACAGCCCACACATAGCACCGTCGACTGCACGCGCACCCTTCCTTCGTCTTTCTCATACGGCGCATCGCATGGCCTTCATTGACTCACAAGTTCATGTTCATGGAAATTCCAGTAACATTGTATATGGTCCCCAAATCAATAGCGTTTACAGGGACAATTCAGGTGAGTTCAGCATGCTATACGTATCGACAATGCTAATTAGTACAAACCCTAGAATCCCAACAAGCCCTTCGTTTCCTAGCACACCACACCGCCCCCAACGCATGCTACGATTCTGAGCAGCGTTTTCCTCCTCCCAAATGTCATCCCGAGACTCGAGGACAACTCATCAATGACCTGGCTCACTGGATCGAGGACCACTCGAAAACCACCAGCATTCTTTGGCTGAATGGTACCGCAGGAATCGGTAAATCAGCCATTGCACAGTACATCGCAGAAAAGTATGCTGCTTCCGGCAAACTCATTGGAACATTCTTCTTTTCGAGGAATGATCCTACTCGAGACAACATCCGCCGTTTTGTGGCCAGTGTCGCATACCAATGCTCGGCTTCGTGCGAAACGAGATCCGACGTGGCGGATGCTATCTGTAGAGACCCTAACATCTTTCACACGTCTCTGGAGAATCAGCTTCGAAAGCTTATTCTTGTACCATATTCCAGAATGGAACCAGATGCGCGAAGTCAATTCCCAAACCTGCTTATCGTTGATGGCCTCGATGAATGTATCGATCCGGTAGAACAAGAGCGGGTGGTGGCACTCCTTGAGGAGTTGATCACTACCACTACCTGCGACGTAGACCACCTTTCTTCACCTCCACCAAAGTGGAACATCCTGGTCTGCAGCCGTCCGGAGCCTCAGATCCGCGATGCATTTCATCATCGCAGCTTTTACGGAACTCTGGAGACCTTCAACATGAACACTCTGGACGACCTGAACCATGATATCGAGAGATACTTCATCGACCAATTTTCTCTCCTCAGATCGAAGCGCCGAAGTGTCCTGAAGCACGAGGGCCCTTTATGGCCGGGAAACAACGCCATAAGCGAACTTGTTCGAAGGGCCGACGGACAATTCATTTTTGCAGCCACCGTTGTCAAGTATATCGACACGCGAACCGAGCTTCCTCAGGATCGTCTCCTACACGTATTACGAGTTCGTATCTCGGTTGAGGCCAATATGGTGTCACCTTATCCTGCCTTGGATGCACTCTATTGTCAGATTTTATCGACGTACCCGATTCACACATGGGAGGATATGGTGAAGCCAATCCTGCGATTACTGGTGTCGCCTCACGAGAGAGGCGCCTGTATTCCCTACATGTGTTTTCCCGGGGCAGCATGGCGATCTATCGCCATGATTGGACAGTTTCTCGATCTTAGGAAGGCTGAAGTTCAGCTAGCTTTAGCTGGACTACACTCGGTACTCTATATTCCCAAAGACGACGAGGAGGATATGGATATTAGCATTGTGCACGCCTCGTTTACAGAGTTTCTCGTCGATCCCTTACGCTCCAGACAGTTTCATACCCCAAGGATGTCATGGCCGGAATACTGTGACTGTTTAGCAACATGCTCGCTACATACGTTGTCTAACATACTAAGCTGTTCGGTATTTGCTCCGCCACTGCCCTCAGTCCTTTACTAAGATTAGAGCTTAGTGTAATAGTTCCGTATCCGTACAGAGTCGAGTAATCGTGTACAACAGAATACAATAAACCGTAAGATGATCAGTGGAGTCTTCCTCAGAATCCAAATAGTATGCCTAACACTACCCACATTAACCCAATCCCCACTCCCGACCTGCCAGTGGTCCCAGCACCCAACACACCATTGTCATTGGCAATTGCATTAAGATATCCATCAACCAACGGTACCCAGTCTCCGATAGTCCTGTTCAAACAATCCTTGAATTTATCGTCCATACACTGCGGCAATGGCGCGGGCAAGAGATTCACATCGCCATCGTCAGAAAACACCGCAGTGTTGTTGTACCCATCCAAAGTCAACGCAACACTACTCGCGCGATAATACTGAATAACATTTTGCGGTCCAGGATCCAGGCCGGTGCTCCCTAATGGGAGTATGATTGGAACCGGTGCCGTAATGCCAAAAGACCCTAAAGATTCGTTGTATTGGAGAGGGTAGCAGAACATCCGAAGATCCACCAAGAGAGAGTACACGGTAAAATTATCCGCGACGATCCGGAATGTAGAGTTTGCTACTGTGTCGCTATCGGACACGAAGGCTGCTTGAAAAATCGGACCTCCGGGTCGGGAGGTATTCTCTGGGTTGCCGTACTATCATATTCATAAAACGTTGCGTTTTGAAAACGAAATTTGAGAGTCCGCACCTCTTGGGTATGTAAATACGCAAGGCCAGTACCAACACCCCATGATGAAATAGGCCAAAAATAAAACGGAAACCCTCGACCTTCAACACCTCGTTCGGATATATTAGGGTACCCAGACCCATACACACTGGTCCCGTATACCTGTTGTCGGGTACCCCCGCCCTGCTGACGCCCAGCAAAGGGCAACCCCTCGGGAATAGCGGACGCGGAACCTCCACCAGAGCTAAATGGCGACGCAATGCGAGGTCTTCCGTCTGGGAAGTTGACACTGTCTGGTGAAGTGGTGTTATCAGGGGGACCACCACCACCATCACCCTTGCCAGGCCGAGAGTCAGAACCGTGTTTGCCTGATCCACCGCGTGCTCGGGGGTTGAGCTTGCTCACCCGTCTTGGGGTAATGTATGGGACGAACATGGTGTGCAGTGGTTGCTGGGGAGTAACCGAATAACCTTGATCCAACACACGCGCCTATATGTTCGAAGAAAAGGAAGAGCCCTGTACTGTGGGATATACTCATGATCAAGAAATGAATGATTTTACAGCTAGAAGCAGCTATCCTAGTTCGACAGATGGTTGCTAGCCATTCGAGCTGGTAAGGTAAGCGCTTCTGTTCTTGGACGTGCATGTGCAATCCCGCATGATGGATGTGCTTTATCAGGGAGAAAGGTGTTGAGCGCTGCTATGAAAGTATAAGTACGGTCGGCACCAAAGCGCACAACCCAAATGTCAAGTTTATGACTTGATCTGAATGAGTACTAGGAGCTGTTGAAGCTACGAGCTGAGGTAGCAACTCGATTGAATATGGACCTCTAGGATTGAGAGATGGCCTGCAAAGTAGATATGAGTACTACCTCAAACGACGTCCAAAACTCCTTTACGCACTTTGGACAGTAAGCTGCAAGGTTGTCTCGACCCAGGTTTTGAGCAACGTTAAAGCTTTCAAGTCAGAGCTCAAGCGCTCATGAACTAATCGGCATGGGCCAGACAGCTGTTTAGAGTCTAGACTTGATTCCATATCTCAGAAGCTTCTTGACAACCTTGGTCCTTGACAAATTGATTTTACCATTAGCAGTACGTAGTCTTCTGAGGTGAACATATTGATATACAATTCGACTCAGCCACCTCCGTTATCACTGCTCAGGCTCCTAAAGAACTCTGATTAGGCGTGCTCGACGTCGAATGAGAGCTAAGAGCAACATTAGTGGTTCTCTCTCTCGTCCACAAGCAGATAGGCGACTTACCTGCCTACGCTGCTCTTCACTTATCGTCTCACTAGCAGCCATCCCATTTAGTGTGCTTAACCAGCCAACAAGCCTACTCCTCGCTTCCCCTTCCTGTACCTACACCAGCTACATTTGTACCGTTTCCTCGATTGAACCGAGCATAACCGGTAGCAACGTTCTGAAGTAAAGGATGTAGTTGATCTTTGGCTCTGAGGTTGAGTTTGAGTGCATCCGTGGGGGTAATGAACGACTGGATCGCAAGTGGAGTTGGGCGTCAAGTTGGAGCAGGAAAGGGAAACGCACCTCCGTCGTCTCAGCGACCCATTTGGCCGTATCTGGACCCGACATGATACCTGAATCTCCTGGACGCTCGACTGTAGCTTGTCCTTAGTTTCTCCAACACAACCCCCCGAAAAAACTTGAAGGGCACATACTCTGCAGCGCTAACCGCATCCCTCAAATACGCCGCCTCGAGGTAATGTATCTACGTGAGAATGCCAAATAAAGTAGCAAGTTTTGAGCATTTCTCTTGTCCTGGTTTGATGGTATACAGACGGACGGGTTCGTCGAGTGAGAATGACATGCATGGTGGTGGGAGAAAGATGGATCGATTAGGGCATATGTGTGGGGGTAGCCGACGACATCAAAATCGCAACAGCTTTGTTACGAACACCCATGTACTTCCCGTTCATATCCTCGCCCTCTGCGAAAAAAACGTAGCAACAAATTCAAACTACGAGCTTCGATGACGGAAGTATTCCGATGAGCAGACAACATTTCGATGTATGTCCCATGCCATAAGATGTGTGTTCAATATTTCAATGGCCGTCTAGAAATGGAGGAAATTGACGCAAACTGAATAAAGAGCAAGAATACAACGTACGGTTTGAACAGCCTGCCCTTTCCTGCGCCCTTCTTTCCTCTGTACCACCACAATCGCTGCTTGCACTGCTCTCGGTTCTTCCTTCCTTGCCACAAACAACATCCATCACGTCACCACCTTCTCTCGATTTTCACCCCATAATTCGCGAAGAATCCATGGGCCATATCCTATGCGTCAACGCAGTGGATTTGCAATGGTAGTGGGTGTCACGGCGGGTTAGGTTAGGGACTCGGGGCTAGGGGTGCAGGGGAACGCCCCGCAAGAAGGGTTAGGGGTATGAGAATATGTATAAAACTGGTTAGGGTTAGGGAATCAGCCCGATAAAGGTCTTATCAGTTATCTCCGAAAGGCAATTGGTTGTGTCGGCTTAGTGTTCATGAATCGGAACATCGATGCTGTAGTAGTGCAGATCAGAGCCTCAGTTACAAAGGCATGGACAGAGCACGCATTTGAGAGGAATTCGAGGAGTGTGGAAGAGGTGGTAAACGTTTAAACCACGGTTCTGGTTCTGGTGGCCAATGGGAACGTGTTTTCATGATGGCGGAGTTCTGAGTTGATGAGGAAGGCAAGATAGACGCCCATGCGGCTAAGTTTCATTATCGTAATATCTGGTTTAAAATTACACAGGCTGAGTCTGATGATAACACAGACCGGGTATCCAAGTCACGGTGTAAGGTCAACCTGACGGCGACAGCGACGAACCACCATCACTATCCCCTGGCCTAGGCACTTGTATGGCTGTCGACAGATTGTTAGTACAACTAGTAGAGGACTCGTTCCTGACATCTTGGGAGTTTGAACACGAATTTGTCACTAGCAATTTCGAGATATTCTGCTGCCCTTGCCAAAGGGTTACCCTCGACCAATGCTACTGGCTCCTACGCTTCTTTGCATCTTTTTTCGTGTCGGAGACGGTCGTGTTTAGTCACAAAACTCCTCAAACAGTACTGGCATCTATGGGGTCGAAATCCAAGGTGTGCATTCCGGTGATCTATTCATTGGTAACGTTCAGAAATGCTGCTACAATCAAGATTTATTGGTAACCTACTTTGCAGGCCGTTCTTGGTTGTAAAGCTTTGATCACACTGCGGACACCGGTATTTGGCGTCTCGTGTGCGCCGTCGCTGGGATGCACGGCGGACTCCAGCTGACGCTACTGGGCGACAAACACCTTCTAGGTCAGAATCCTGTGAGACAGATGCCGATGACGATGACTGGGACGGTGTTCCTGAGGTTACACTTGGGCTGAGTACTGCCGGAAGGTGCACGGTAGAACGACAAAGTTGTTCCCGGTATGCCGTTCTGATAGATGCTGCTCCCGCCTTTGACGGAGATGAAGGGATTGGCAGGCTGGGCATTGACGGCCCGAGATGACCCCCTTCAGTGTAGAGAAATGAAGAAACAGGAAACGTTTCCCTAGAGTCAGGTAGTGGTAGAAGGCGGAAAGCATGCGCCGAGATACTAAGTCCCGACAATCCGTCCTTGGCGTCATTACGAACCCAATGAAGTTCAGCTTCATCAGTGTGGTTGAATAGACCACAGGCTCCTCGAAAATGGTTCCCTGTTTGCTGACCCGAATGAAATCCTCCAATATGCATCTGATCATGACCGAGCAGCGAGCCGCCGAGGGATTCTACCGCAATCAAGATTAGAAACGAGCAGACACGTATATTGAATCTCATACTCGTTACGTGTGACGGTGCAGGACGGTTTTTATCTTGTAGTCTGTTATGATCCAGATTGTACAAGGTTGTTTCCCCCCAGACGGGACTTCTCGACTGGTGGGAATCCTGACCGCCTTCAGTGCCTTCGTGGCGTATTGATGATTGCGGAGACGGTGACGAGCCTGTTATTGATCGATTAACAAGAGTTCCGCGGTCATGGTGCTGGCTTGGGGCTGCTAAAAACTGCACTCCGCTTGCAGATCCCTTTGGTTCACTTGAAGATAATGGCGGATGCGGCAATGCTGCTCTTTGTCGTTGCGCGGCTCTGGGTGTCTCAGGGTCATGTTGCTGACCTTCTTCCGTTGAAGACTGTGCCCTGCTGTCTGTGCTCTCGGCTGCAGTTGACAGTTGCTGAGACCGCGGTGGTGATGTATTTCCTCTTGGTCGTTTTGCTCCTTTGGGGCTCCCGGTACCTTGTATTGGGGAGCCTGGTGTTTGCACGGAAGAGTCACATGGCTTGTCCTTTGCCTCATCTTGTACAGTATGTAAAGACGACGGGCCTAAACTATCTCGTTTCCGCTTAGCTGGACGCTCTGTTTGTGTCTCTCGAGCGGAATTGCGACAAGATTTTCCTTGCACAAATGTAGCCAAGTCCTTAGATAACCGTGATTTGCTGGTGGTAGTATAAACGACGTCTGGAGGAAAATGAGTCATAACGGAATACGCATGATGCGCTAGACATACTATTTAGTGTTTCAACCCTGAGCTCTTCGCACAGACGTCTGAGTGAATCAGGACTCTTGGATAGCGGATGATGCTTTGGGGGGTAAGAATCCGCAAGTCTCAGAAGGACGCAAGATAATCATACCTCCGATGTTAGCTTAGTACCACACCAATCGTCGTCGTGAGATATCACAATGATAGGAACCTCGTCCGAGAGTGGTTGGAGATCCTCGGTAACGAGCGGGGGTCGAAGGAGGTGGTGTAAATAGAGGTTTATAGCTCTGCACGGATGGTAAGGCTTTTCGATAACCCGTTCAGTCTCTCGGTTCCGGAGGATAATTATAAGACCAAGACACATACCCTATGATCTGCCTCCCAGAAAGCGCGTTGCGAAGCATCTTGGGATTGAGAGTCAAATAGGGTTAAGCTACGGGCTGCACTGGTCCGCCTGCTTCCCTCGTGGCTGCTTGACCAAGGGATATCAATACCATCTTCACGCTCGACCCCTGACGCGCTGGCGCTGCGCTCATGGCGCGAAATGACAAAACCTCGAAGAAACAGGCTCTGATTATCATAGTCATCGGCTGCTGACAGTCTTCCGGGGTGTTTGCGTGTTTCTGGTTTGCAATGGACAGTACTCCAAGCGTTATGGGTCCATTTGTAGGTGGTTTTCCCATTATTTTCGATCTCATTGAAAACCAGTGACAATGTTTCATCCCCGCCTTCGACGAAGGAAGCAATTCCCCAAGACGATGTCTTATCGCATCCGGTGATAAGATACAGTTCTGTCGGTTCTTGACGTCGTGATGCAGCATACTCGAGCCAAGATGCACCATGTTTGATGGCTTGATCGAGGAAAGTGGCCCTGTTGACAAGGTCTATTCGAGAGCAGCCATCTGGAAGGATGAGAATTGCGCCTTCCACGGTTTCATTTTCGCATAGGACCTCAGACGTATTGCGTTGATGGGGATCGCCAGAAGAATTCCTACATGAAGATCTAAGATAAGTTATGTTACAACGTCAAGATTTGGAACTCACGTCGACTTGTACATAGTGTACTTTGACAAGTAGAGTCCCTGACTACACACATGGTGATCATCGCAATGAAACCTCTCTATCTCGTGCTTCTCCAAGTGACGATGATGTACAGGCTCGAATCCACGGGGTACACCGTACGCATTGACGGGGTGATCATGGGGGTGAATGATACTGAACAGAAAGTCGAATGATCCGTCTTCCTTGAGTAGACCAACATCGCCGATATCTGCGCCTCTCTGCTTATATTCTTTGGTAAGTTGGGCATTTGGCTGTGGAAACCATAGCGGGTATCCTCGAGTCTTTTCCATGAGGAGTTGGGAGTAACGTTCATGGGGAGAGGTGCCCTGGGGTAGACGGGGAAGGCGAGGAGAAGAGAATTTGGGATTCCTGATGCGGCGACCACGGTTATCTATACAGAGGCGTTAGATCAGTAGCACAGAAGGCTATGATAGACTGACCTGGTGGACTATGAGGATGGTAGTGATTATGGGTTGTGTTATTATGCACATCCATCCTGTTCCCTTGTACAGCATTATGGATTTTGGTTTCGTCAGGGTTTGAGGACATGGTCGGGACAGTACTGGCAAAGCAGAACCAGGACGTCTCCGGCCAGGATCTGGTAGCTGGGATAGGTGGGAAAGATGCAAAGCTGACAGAGCGCCAGTCCCCAAAAGAAACATCGTTCCCGCTCTTTATCAAAGCGGAAGGTGGCCATGTATTTTCCAGCTGGATTCTACGCCGATGTAAGTATGAGTCCCATTTACGCAAGACGCACTCACTTATGAAAAGTAGATATCCTTCAAGCAAAGTAGCCCTAGAGTTCCGTGTACCATTTGAGTGGACATCGCCAATTTCTGATAGGTAGGTGAGCGTCGTTTGACGAGCGCAAGACCAGAAAGTCCCGAACTTTGTGAGACTGCTTGAAGACAGTCGAAAAAGGCCGTAGACCGTCCCTATAATAACCCCTGCTATCGGCGTCGACACCGAAGAACGAGGGACAAGAATCCACCAAAGTGCAGTGGAACACCTTCACTGACCTTCATCGGTTCGGGTTTAGCTATTGCTGTTATTCCCAGCTTCTATACTTTCTGGCCAATGACACTGAACAGCTATGCTGCTATGGGCATGGCCCTCCAAGTGAAAGGGAACCTCTGCGATACATCGGAAAGACCGGTTCGGAGCGCTAGCGTCAATAAGAGCCGAGAGAAAGTGGAGTACCTAAGAAACGATTATCGGTGAACAAAGCGGGCTTGAGAATTGAGGCCTGAGGTTTTGCCTGGAGGCTGGGGAGAACTACTTAAGTATGTAGGTGAAAGGGTGCTGTCGAGGTGCTGTCGACTCGGACCGAGAGAAGACCGTTTCAGATTTTGTCATCATCGTTGCCTTGAGCCTGCGGTTCGCGTGGCTTGGAGACCGAAGCAATGGTCTTCTCGACTTGGATTACTATGGGCAGAGAAGGTTTCCGAGGCCTTTCACGAGGTCAGTCTTCACAGTCACGTCAGTAAAAGCTTCGTCTACAGCTACAGACAAAAGTTCCCTACAACTGATCAACCACTTTCTAGGTCCAGATCCACCATCCATATCATTATGCTCAAACACACACTCCTTCAAGTTCTCGATTTTCAAAACTGCTTTGCGACCTTTCCATGTTTGGAAACTTTGGAAACTCAAAAAAGCCGGATAGGTCGTTTTTCAGTCGTTTTGAAGATTCATATTGCCATAAGAATGCGGCCCATCAAGATATAATCAGATGTGGGTACATATCATAGTCGTATTCGTGTTTCCCTCACAGTATCACATATAGAGTACCTCAACTGCGGTGACTGGCCCATCAGGGTTTCAACAGTAACCACAGAACAGCCCAGACATCGCAACCTTTATCCGTCGACCGCTAGCACACCCCTCCTTCGTCTTCCTCACACAGCGATCGCATGGCTTTCATTGACTCCCAAGTTCGTGTTCATGGAAATTCCAGTAACATTGTATATGGTCCCCAAATCAATAGTGTTTACAGGGATAATTCAGGTGAGTTCAACTCGCTACTTATACGTGTCAACAATGTTCATTAGTACAAACCCTAGAATCCCGACAAGCTCTTCGTTTCCTAGCGCACCACTCTGCCCCCAACGCATGCTACGATTCCGAGCAGCGTTTTCCTCCTCCCAAATGCCATCCCGAGACTCGAGTCCAACTCATCAATGACCTGGCTCACTGGATCGAGGACCACTCGAAAACCACCAGCATTCTTTGGCTGTATGGTACCGCAGGAATCGGTAAATCAGCCATCGCACAATATATCGCAGAAAAGTATGCTGCATCCGGCAAACTCGCTGGAACATTCTTCTTTTCAAGAAATGATCCTACTCGAGATAATATTCGCCGTTTTGTGGCCAGTGTCGCATACCAATGCTCGGCTTCGTGCGAAACGAGGACCAACGTGGCGGATGCTATCTGTAGAGACCCCAATATCTTTCACGCGTCTCTGGAGAATCAGCTTCGAAAGCTTATTCTTGTACCATATTCCAGAATGGAACCAGATGCGCGAAGTCAATTCCCAAACCTGCTTATCGTTGATGGCCTTGATGAATGTATCGATCCGGTAGAACAAGAGCGGGTGGTGGGACTCCTTGAGGAGTTGATCACTACCCCTACCTGCGACGTAGGCCACCTTTCTTCACCTCCACCAAAATGGAACGTCCTGGTCTGCAGCCGTCCGGAGCCTCAGATCCGCGATGCGTTCCATCGTCGCAGCTTTTACGGAGCTCTGGAGACCTTCGACATGAACACTCTGGACGATCTCAATCATGATATCGAGAGGTACTTCATCGACCAATTCTCTCTCCTCAGATTGAAGCGCCGAAATGTCCTAAAGCACGAGAGCCCTTTATGGCCGGGACACAACGCCATAAGCGAACTTGTCCGAAGGGCCGACGGACAATTCATTTTCGCAGCCACCGTTGTCAAGTACATCGACTCTCGAGACGAGCTCCCTCAGGATCGTCTCCTACACGTGTTGCGGATTCGTATCTCCGTCAATGCCGATATAGTGTCACCTTATCCTGCCTTGGACGCACTCTATTGTCAGATTCTATCGACGTACTCGTGTCACATATGGGAGGAGATGGTGAAGCCAATCCTGCGATTAATGGTGTCGCCTCACGAGACAGGCGTATGTATTCCCTATATATTTGTTCCCGGGGCGGCGTGGCGCTCCCCTGCCATGATTGGGCAGTTCCTCAACCTAAGAAAGGCTGAAGTCTGGCTAGCTTTAGCCGGACTACACTCTGTACTTCATATCCCTAACGAAGACGAGGAGGAGAACGTGGATGTCCGCATTGCGCACGCCTCATTCACGGAGTTCCTTGTCGATCCCTTACGCTCTGGACAATTTCATGCCCCAAGGATGTCATGGCCGGAATACTGTGACTGTTTGGCGACATGCTCGCTCCATACATTGTCCAATATATTAAGCTGTCCCTTCGGTTTTACACTAGAATCAATCCATCATCCATGATTTGACGTAGGAGAAAAGGACCTCGTGTGACAGTACAAGAATGAGAAGGCCAGGCACTTGCATGTCGACTGCAAGGGTACAATTATATTCAAAATTCTTCCATATCCGCCATTGTCCATTCACAACGTCGCATATACTGCCAGATACAACAGCCGCGCGTTTTATAATCCAAAGATCACTGCCAACACCACCCACATCAATGCCACCTGCCCAATCCCCACTCCTGGCCTGGTCCCAAAACCCAACGCACCATTACTACCATAAAAGTCAATCAACGGTACGTACTGTCCAATAGTCCTATCCAAACAATCCTTGAACCCGCTATCCATATTCTGTGGCAACGACGTAGGCGGTTCACCAGGAGAAAACACCGCAGTGTTATAGTACGTATCCAAAGTCAACGCAACACTACTCGCGCGATAATACCGAATAGCGTTTTCGGGCCGTGGCTGCTCGACCTGGGTGGAGTTGTTCTGTAGCGGAACGGGAACCGGGAAGGAAGAGGTATTCAAGTTGATTCCTTGTGTTAAATAGGCGTTGCAGGATACCCATAGGTAAATTACGAGTTCGGATACCGTATAGTTATCCGCGACGATTCGGAAAGTGGTATTTGTGATTCCCCTTGTATCGTTAGTCACGGATGTTAATCTAGCGTGATACATTGGGCCTCCGGGACGGGAGGTGTTGTCTGGCTTGCCATAGTACTATGTACCATATCATATCAACACAAGTTAACTTTTATTAGAAAACAAACTATGCAACGCTCACCCCTTCTGAATGCAGGTACGCAGGCCCTGGACCAGCACCCCACGATATAGGCCAAAAGTAAAACGGAAATCCTCGGAAACCTCCTGGGGAGATCCCTGGATATCCAGATCCATATTCGCTGGTACCGTACACCTGTTCTCGAGTTCCTCCGCCTTGCCGACTTCCATTAAAGAGCTCGCCAGATATAGTGAACTCCGGACCTCCGCCGATGCTAAACGGCGACGCAGAGCGTTGGATTCCTCCTGTAACAGTGACGAGCGTGCCAGTGTCTGATGAAGTTATGTTCTCGAGCTCAGGCTCATCTCCTCCGCCGCCTCCTCCTGACCGGTATCCGGAGCCACTAGAAGAACCTGAAGAACCGCCCGAAGAGCTGCCGCTACTATCGCCTGTACTACCGTGTCTCCCTGATCCACCTGCTCGGGGGTTGAGCCAGGTGTGGGCACGGGCTGGGTTTATGACTGCCTCGGAGATGAACATGAACAAAATCAAGAGTCGGTGAGAGTGAATAAATCGCTGTTGCTTTTATTTCCAAGGGCGACAAGAACCGAACATCTTTGAGCGCCACAGATGTGCGCATCCGAAGAAGAGAAGGTGTACTGTGGGATCCATCAAGAGGACCTTGAGTGGGTATACTTACAGCAATGGCGTTTTTTGACAGATGGACCTAAACTGATTGATGAAGTTGAGGGTATAGTGAACAAGGGTTGACGGTGAACAGATCAAAGACACACTGAAGATGGTTAGAACTATAAGATATACATCACTAAATTGACAGCTAGGTTCAATAAAATGAACGAATTTACTATAAGAAGCACCGAATGATCAGTTTTGAGCGCATTCTAGAGAACAGCATGGCGCACCTGATCTTTGCTTGTTTTTTTCGCGCCTTGTTCTTTCGTTCTCCTCTGTACGCTCGCAACAAATGGGAGGCCCTGTTTGGAAAGCCTGAAAGGTACTCTTAGAGACAAAACTCGATAGCCAATCTTCCCAGTCTGTCCTAACCATAACCGAAGCTCGAATTCAACTCGTTTTGTCTCGAAGCAACAGTCACCTCAGGATATCCGTGTACCATGAATCGATATCAAAGGCATTTGACAGCCAGCTACGGTTTCGGTGCGGAGCCCAGACCTTATCATCGATCGCAGTGACAGACTGATTTCAGCATTCACTATACACAGCATGTACAGGGAAGTACTTAGATCCATCAACTACCTCCATTACCACTACTCAAGCTCCTGAAGAACTCTGAGTAGGCGTGCTCGACGTCGAATGAGAGCTAGGAGCAACGTTAGCGGCTGTTTCTCTCATCCAAACCCATATAGACAACTCACCTGCCGACTCTGCTCCTCACTTATCGTCTCGCTAGCAGCCATCCCATTAAGCGTAATCAACCAGCCAACAAGTCTACTCCTCGCTTCGCCTTCTCCTGTACCTACACCAGCGACATTTGTACCATTTCCTCGGTTGAACCGAGCGTAACCGGTAACAACGTTCTGGAGTAAAGGATGTAGTTGATCTTTGGCTCTGAGGTTGAGTTTGAGTGCATCCATGAGGGTAATGAAGGACTGGATCGCAAGTGGTGAGCTGGGCGTCAAGTTAGAGCAGGAAATGTAAACACACCTCAGTCGTCTCAGCGACCCATTTGGCCGTATCTGAACCCGACATGATACCTGAATCTCCTGGATGTTCGACTGTAGCTGGTACACCGACTTTAACGCGTTCAAGAGCGGCAGAGTAATCCATCTACGTGTCATTAGAGCTGAGTTTTCCGGTCAGAGACAGTCAACGTACCCTATACCGCTTCATAAACTCTTCGATCGAAGGAACCTCATCCCTAACAATCTTCTGCTTCATTATCGTATTATATTGTGACAATAACCGCGTGCATGCTGGTGTGTATCTCTAGGCATTGTCCTTAGTTTCTCCAACACAACTGGCCGAAAAAGGGCACATACTCTGCAGCGCTAACCGCATCCCTCAAATACGCCGCCTCGAGGTAATGTATCGACGTGAGGATGCCAAATAAAGTAGCAAGGGTTTCGTATTTCTCTCGTTCTGGTTTGATGGTATACAGACGAACGGGTTCGTCGAGTGAGAATGACATGATGGTTGTGGGAGAAAGATGGATCGATTAGGGCATATGTGTGGGGTAGCCGACGACATCAAAATCGCAACAGCTTTGTTACGAGCACCCATGTACTTCCCGTTCATATCATCACCCTCTGCGAAAAAACGTAGCAACAAACTCAAACCACGAGCAGGAGGTGGTGGTGGAGGTAGAGGAGGGGGAGGTGGCGGTGGCAGGACTGGCGGAGGCTCATCTGGCGGCTCTTCCGGCGCCAGTGGTGGAAGATCTAGTACGCCAATCTCAACAGGCGGTGGAACCTCGCGCCCTGCGTCATCGTTTAGTTCTGGCGGAGGGCCCGTAACCAATATTCCCTCTGGTTCACTCTTTGCTGGACGACAAGAGGGAGGTGGAAATCGACAGCAGGTGTATGGGAACAGCGTTTATGGCTCGGGCTATCCAAATGTCCCAGGTCGTGGAGTAGCAAGTCGAGGATTTCCCTTCTACTTCTGGCCTATTGCCTGGGGTGGCGCTGCAGGGGTCGGAGGAGCAGCCTATCTTCACAATAGAGAAGTGAGTGTCACCGCTGCTATTGCTACTAAAACTAAAATTCTTTGCTAGTATGGAAACCCAGACAATTCTTCGCGTCCAGGAGGACCCATGGTTCAAGCAGCCATCGTCTCCAACAGCACAAATTCTACTTTCAGAATCGTCGCAGACAATTTCACCGTCACCTCATTAATTGAAGAGATATCATCTTCCTGTTCAAGTAACATCAACAATTCCTCTTCCTCTTCGACACCCACACCGATTCCCAACGACAATTCTACTTCGCCGCCTCAGCCGGAGAACGCTATTCAGTATTACCGCGCGAGTAGTGTTGCGCTGACCTTGGATGGGTACAACAATACTGCAGCGCTGTCGTCTGACGAGAACCTGCCCCCGGTACCGTTACCGCAGGGGATAGACAATGCGCTCAAGGATTGTCTGAATAATACTATTGGTGAGGCTGTACCGTTGATTGATAATGGTGCATCCAAATTAGGTGTGGTCGGAATGGGGCAGATAGCATTGATGTGGGTAGTATTGGGGCTGTTGTTTGGATTCTGAGAATGACAGACGACGGATGACGTCTGGTATGTATTTTTCGACTTATTTTATTCTGTTGTACACGACTATACAGCTTTGTACGGATACGGGATTGGAATACAG
Organism: Paramarasmius palmivorus; assembly: GCA_037176845.1. Lineage (NCBI taxonomy): Eukaryota > Fungi > Basidiomycota > Agaricomycetes > Agaricales > Marasmiaceae > Paramarasmius > Paramarasmius palmivorus. Next base: position 418,656 of record JAYKXP010000036.1, on the reverse strand, counting down.
GACATTGCTACCGTCGCGGATTTTACCGGTATTCTTTCTCGCTGGGGGCAACTTCCCAAGTTTGTAGCGAACATATTAGGCTTATATGCTGCGGTGTGGGTTTCCTTCAGGACTGACCGTTCAATAGCACTGACTCTGTCACTCCACGCCGTGGATCCCTTTTGACTCTTGATTCAAACCGAGTCTTCAGCCCATGAAGCGATATTTAGAGCGGAACATTGTCGGTATGTCTTTCCTTATATCGACGCCTACTCAATGCTCACTCCATTCTCTCAGAAACATGTCTACGCCCATCATACACGTTCAAAGCCTACCTGTCCATCTGTCTAACCACCGTTGCTGTTTACTACACAAAGTTTTCTGATGGATCCCACAGTACCATTGTGACTCTTTTCAGATATAATACAGAAGGCGCACCTAGACTGTTTCCTAACCGTGGGTGCCCAATTCTGCCTATCCAATTACTCAGGCCATGTTCGTCCCATTCATAACTCTAACCACCGCCCGTGCCAAAACCAAAAACAGGCTCAGCCCACGAGCAGGCAGACGCGGTGGTGGCGGTTCATCCGAGTCATCCGGTGAATCGTCGTCGTCATCTGGAGGAACCAGTCTTCCCGGCGGTGGCATAGGCGGCTCTTCCTCTGGCTCAGGTCCATCCTCGGGTTCAGACAATACCAATAGCACCTACGAGTCAGATGAGGAACTCTCCAAGAAAATCACTACACCCATCGTCGTGACAGGTGGTACCTACCGCCTCGCATCACCGTTTAGCTCTGGTGGCGGCCCTGTATTGACCGTCCCAGGACAGCTTTTTGGTGGGCGTCAACAGGGAGGTGGAACCAGAGATCAAGTATATGGTACCAGTGTATATGGGTCTGGGTACCCTAATATATCCGAACGAGGTGTAGCAGGTCGCGGATTTCCTTTCTATTTTTGGCCTATTGCATGGAGCGCTGGTGTCGATGAGGAATCGTATCTGCGTTCTCAAGAGGTGAGTAATGTCCAAAGCCACATTTTTTCTTCGCGTAGACTGATACACTAACATAGTATGGCAAAGTAGACAATACCTCTCGGCCTGGAGGCCCACTAGTTCAAGCTACGTTCACATCCAACACCATGGGTGACACATTTCGTGTCGTTATGGATAACGCTACTGCATCCTCTCTGATACCTCGCCTTTGGGCATTTTGCCTCGAGTGGCTCGTACCACCAGTCAACACCACATCCACTACGTCTCTTGCCGCCTCTTACCCCTCGGTCCTACCAACTCCATCCCTATTAGGGGACATCCCACAGCCAGAGAACGTTATACAATATTACCGCGCGAGCAGTGTCGCGCTAACATTGGACAGGTATAACAACACCGCGGCGTTTTCTAACAACGGGGATGTGAATCTAGCACCTGCACCTCTGCCGTTGGGTATGGATAGAACACTTATGGATTGTCTAAATAAGACTATTGGAGAAGTAGTGTTGTTGATTAATAGGAACGGCGCCCCTGCCAGTGGGCTGGATGTGGAAATTGGGCAGGTGGTGTTTATATTGTTAATTTTTAAGGTATTTTTGAGGTTTTAGCCTTTCAGGATGGAATTACCACGACGCATGCGTACGAGTTCATTCGCGTTCTGTTGTATATAGCTTTATAAATCTTTGAATGACCGAGCAACTGTCCACTATTCACCACAGACGCATCTAGGTCTTTCTGGTCGCTGTAAGGTCATGGCTGTTGAAATCTGAAGATGAAATGGCCCGGAGTGAAGACATGCGGTATGCGCGCCGCTTCCTCCGAAAGGCGGCCGGGCCGTTTGGAGACGAATGATGACTCAGCCTCACATCCTGAGCGCTCCCTTCACACCACCTCCGAGTCAATAGGCCTCAATGTCAACGCGTCAACCTACGCGTCCAAATCTTTTGTCATTATGAACTGCGAAATTTCTATGCGCATCTTTCTTGATGTTCTGGAGACTGTAGTATGCTCCTAGCACAACGAAACAAGGTCTGGCCCTCGTGTAAGGGTACAACGTGTAGTTCAGAGCTTCCAGCAGGGTCAAGTCTCGCGAAGGAGGATTTACAACAGGGTAACCCCATCGCCGAAGCTAGGGGAAAGGTTAACGCGGGTCCGTTTCTCTCTTTCAGTTGCCACGTCTCAAGTTTCATAAAGTTCCTGTTCATAGCGCTCGGCACTTGATGCTCGTTTTGTGCCCCTTATTGTAACCACGCTGGGAATTGGGCGTGCGGCTTATACTGTCTATATAGGTCAAAAGCTATGGCATGCGACCATTTTTGGACAGCGGCGCTTTGTCGTGGATTAGCACTAGTTTACATCTTTCCCACCGACCCCTGCTATCGGGAGACGCTCGTTTAGTAATATCGTCTCGACCATGTCCTCAATCTCCAGCGACATCTCGACCATGACGAAAGCCCGCGAAACCTTGAATAATGTGCAAGGCAATAGCATGAAGGTTGACAATAGTATCCATCACTATTATCGACCCAATCCAGCAGGTAAGTCTACTTTTAAGAAATACGGAAACCGTCATAACCTGTCTTCCCTCTAGATATTGATGGAAGCAGACGTCAACGAAGTACACCCTCGGCTTTCAGTCGCGTTTCCTCTGGAGATCGAGACGTCCCTCCGAACGAACGCTACTCGCGGCTTCTAATGGAGGAACACCGAGGGTACCCGTCTTACTATCCAGAACCAACAGACGAATTTGTTGACCAGCACACGGCAAGAGATGTAGATATGATTGGGAGCGTCGGAATCTTGGCAAAAGACGGTTCGTTTGACCTCCTATTCAGCATCATGCATCCACCTGGCGACCCAATCAACCGCAACGGTGTACCGCAGACGTTCGAACAGTTGAGTGAGAGGCTAGAAAAGCGAGGGCGTGGAAGGTTCCATAACGATGACCATCACCTATGTAGCCCTCAACCACCCTTTCTTTTAAAGGAGATGGTGTTTGAGCAGGGGTGAGTGAATTGCAATATCAAGCATGCTGGATTTCTTATCTTGTTGTAGGAATGCGGGCGAAGCACAGAAAGGATTTAGGTTCTCATGCGGATATGGAATAACAGACGGCGCCATCCTCGTCCTCCCAGATGGTTGCTCTCGGATTGATCTCGCTAACAAGAACCCGTTCATTAATCAAGCTATCAAGCATGGAGCATCTTGGTTCGATTATGCTGAATCACGAGGGAGACCGACAGCATCACTGTATCTCATTACCGGATGCGACAGGGCATCGTCTTGGGGAATCGCTTCGTTTGCTAAAGACCCCAACGCAGCGTTACAGTTGACTCTCAACGAAAATATCAATGCGAGTGGGAGGACAACCTACAAGTGGAGTAATAACCCTTGGGGTTCCACCCGTTGCAGCCCCGAAACAAGGAGACACTCTGAAATTCCAGCCTCCCACAACCATGATAACCAGTGTATCTTCCTTCGTGGCTTCACCATCTCGCGCTACGGAAAGAGCGATCACATCAAGCGAGAAGACGTCGAGGACATTGGATCTATGCTATCGTACCGGACAAACAGAAGCTCGTTTTCATCTCGTTCCCAAGATGCCGTGAATCTCACACTTTGCGCACCTGATGACACGGTATGCATATTAACCTTCGAAGTAAAAATTTGTATTGAAATGAAGTTCTGTAACAGCCTTACCACCCAGGAAAACATTTAAATCTCTATTTGCATCACTTGCTTCGAGCGTCATTTGTTGGCGAGGACCAACAGCTGCTGTCAGACGAGATCCCTATAATCATAATTTCGCATGATGATAATTGGTGTACCTCACCGTCTCATGCATCACAAGGTGACGATTGGGGTGCATGTCCAAAGGTATGGCTGTTCTGCGGATATGAGTTTCGGTTTCTCATGCCACAAAGCAGTATCCACTTACACCAGGTCCCTTTCGGCGGCTTTGTGAATCACTCAAAGTCGAGATACACAACAGTGAGTCCAAGACGGCGTTATTGTCATAAAGCAATGTCTCAGTTACTTCCAGATATTGTTCACACTAGCAGCTCGCAACTGTCGAAGGACCTTGCCTCGTTGATGTCTCAACAACTGCACGTTGCGATGGAGGTCCCGCATAAATCAGTCTCAGACACTCGAGCTAAAGCAAACCTGAGATCGGATGAAACAAACGCAGATACCCTAGCGCCTTCAGCGGATGCGGCTGAAGGCGAAACACAACCTCACACCGAGCCATATAAACAAGCACAGGAGGAGTCAACCCAGGATGATAAGCGCCCACGAGGTGTAAAACGACCGAAAAGCAACTCGCCTTCACCAACCCCTCCGTCAACGGGCCAGGAGGCTCCGGAGGTGAGGCAACACCCTCTATGACCCCAAGTCAGCAACCGGACCAGTTGGAGTCAACGAAAAGGAGCACGTTCATGGGCCAATCTCGAAGTGGTTCCAGGCAAGAGGATAAAGCACAGCCTGGTCCATCTCACGGTACGAGACCAGATATGCTGTCTGATCATTGTTTACCACTGGACATTACCAGGAACTGCCAATACCCTTTCTTTCGGTGGTTCAGACCAACACCCGGCAGGACACATATCACAACGGCCTTTCATCGGCACGACAACTTCTGCTTCAGCTAGTGCCACGTTCGTGGATGTTCATGATGATGATGATGATGATGATAATCCTTGGTTGTTTGATGGTGGTAGTAGGGGTGAGAGCGTATTGACGGTACTCGGTGTTCCTGCGCACAAACGAAGACCACTCCTTGGGCAAGGTCTACATGAAGGGTCTAGTAGAGGATACACGTATGATCCCGTTTCAGCAGCACCCATCTTTCAGTCTACACATCCTTCAGTTAGTACCACGCTCGTGGATGAGTCTCATTCGCACCATCAAAGTGGCCCAGGCTATACCTACACTCCGGCCGTTTCACGTCCTGACGGTGGTCTCAATGGAATCACACTGTATTCGCCAGGTCGTGATCCTAGCTCACTCAGCACTTCCGAGCCCCGCCGCCCTTACTCTTGTGACTTGTGTGCTCTATCCTTCAATCGCCAGCACGATTTGAAGCGACACAGGGAAACACATACAGGAGAAAAGCCATACACGTGCAATGGCGGCTGTGGAAAGACATTCACGAGGAAAGATGCTCTCAAGCGCCACCAGGTATATTTCTTTCCGTTCCGGTGGCTTTCGGCACTGACAGTATCGTTATTCAGCTGGTGAAAGGTTGCGGCAAACCAGACGAGGGCTGGTGATCGTGTTAAAGGACTAGATTGTTGCTCGTTCCCCTTGGGCCATTAATTGTAACATTATCAACACTTGCCTCTAATCGTTGTATATCTACCTTTTTCCAAGGCAATACATCAGTCAATCGGATCGCGGAGTGACTAAAAAGGACTCACCACGAAGCACTGGACATGCTCTACAGTCTTTGGTGTTCAAGGTGGTTTTGTGGTTTTAGCCTTACAGGATGCAATCGCCATGACGCGTATGTACTTTTACTCGCGTTCTGCAATTGTACACAACTTCGTACGGATATGGAATGGAATATGGCCTATATGAATCTTCTTGCTTCTACAATATACGGCTCATTTCAGTCCTTTATAAGTCATTTCTTTGTGGAATCACTAGACCGCACCTCAACCGATACCTGTCATATTTAGTATCATCGCCGAAGAGAAGGGTGACGATTGTTGCAATCTGGCACAATGCGAACGTCTGGTGGGTCTTCAAATAAGCATTCCGAACAGTTCAGAGGACTGCAAAGTACTTACGATCAAGTGCGGACTTTTCAAGTTGGTTTCCAGCGACTTTGGCCGTGTAGTTGAGGCTTGTTGGTTGTGAGGGTATTAGACCACGGTGGTTGAAAGATAAGACACAAAATGTTGTGGCGGCGGTCACAGTCCCATTTCAGCAAATGTAGTAATACCACTATGTCCAAAATATCTCTTCCTGTCCCTGTACCAACCCACCAAAATAACACGTTAGTGCTTTTAGCTTGCTATTCATCCATTCCTCTTCTACTTCTACCTGCTCTTCCATTCCCACCAGCGCACCCACTTCACCCAAATCCGTGTTTCTTGGTAAATAGTACGCGATGTTACGCGTTATACGTCTTGAGAGGTCGAATAATTCCTTTCCAGGAAGAGGTAGAAGGGAGGTGAGGTGGTACGTCGGGTGCTCTTCCTCTTCGCTTTTAGGAGTAGATAGCGGTGAACCCGAGAGATATTCTGGGCCACCCCACGGCGGACTGAGAAATATTATATCAATCTTTCTCTTTGAAGATGTCCGAGCGATATACGACTTTGCAAAAGACACATAATCGCATAATATAAATTCGATATACTCTGCGACACCGTAAATCTGTGCATTGTGTCTTGCAAGAGCTAAACGTGTAGCTGATGTGTCTAGTGCAATCACTGTGTCGACACAGGTAGTTAATAGCTAATTAGACTGAAAAAAGACTGGAGCACGCACCCCTCGCACAACCTGCTCTAGCAAATGCAATAGCATTTCCACCTACACCGCAAAACGCGTCCAAAACTGTAATTCCTGTCCATGTATCTTTCCCTTTCTTCTCGCTCCCTGCTGCACTCGACACACCTCCATGCAATCTGATCAGCGATTCCCTCTGGTGTTACACTAAACCACCCTTCTTCGTCTAATAAACACCCTGGGCCTTCATCGTATAGCGAAAAATACCGATACCGTTGGTGGAAGTATTTTCTAAGTTTTTCGGGGACGTCTGATTCTTGTGTGTAGGATGGGACGAGTTTAGAGGTAGACAGGTCGTATTTTGCTATCCATGAGGTTGCATGTTGAGTAGGTGTAGGGGATAACCGACGTTTCTTCGTCGGGGGTTCATGCCAGTGGGCTGGCGTGGTAGACGGTTCGAGTTCGGTTTGCGATGTGGACTGCAAGACTTGAACGAAAGCGCCTAGACCTGTGAATGGAGTTGATTTATTGGATTTTCGTTTGCCCATTGGCCAAGTTCGAATGTGGATGATGAGAGGTGATGAGAAGAAGGTCCGAAGGAGGCACGACAAGCTATGTTGTCGCTTCTCTTCTTTTTCCTCCCACGGTCATCATGCATCATACCACTGAGCGTGCAAGTCTCGTCGAGACTTTCCATATCTGCAAAGAGCTGCCGAGAATATTCGATTATCAAGAGAACTAGACAAGCTTGAAACGGGGGCGACCTTAAAGCGTTCAGTTGCTCAGCTTACAATTGGATATTTCTCGGGTGTTCACAGTAATGGCCAACTTTCACCAGGAGACACGTCATGAAACGAAATATGGCAACTGATATGTTCAAACACGGTACGCCTCATAAGCCTTGAGATACCCATTGCGGTATAAAGTTGAACTATCAGGTTAATCAATAAACATAGGTCCTGCCAATCCTATCACAATCTCTGCAAACCGTTCCATCTCCGGTTCAAATGTCCCAAAAGGGCCTTCCAGTGCGCCAAAAACCTTACGCGACCTGGTACTCGCACGACAAAGGATCATCATACGCTCCCAAAATGCAGGGTACCACCCAAACATCTCCCAATCCAGAATCCCGAGGATATTTCCATCCAGATCGACCATGATATTCTGGGACGCGAGGTCGCTGTGCGTCAAGACAGGCCGAGTGGAGGCTTCGTCGAGTGGAAGCTCTAGGGTTTCGCCAGGAGGAAGGATATACGAAATTAGATCCTGAAATGAGGAAAAACTTGGTATGTCTTGATTAAACTTGAAAAGTTTATTGTTCGAAAATGACTTGTCAGGCCATTGTCCGTAAATGTCCTTCCTGCCTGCACCTAGTTGGGTCTGGGACACGCTAAAATCAGGCTGGAGCTTGAGCGATAGAGACCTCAGTTCGTCGACAATCGTATGGAGCTGTTGCGAGTAATTGCGACAGGCTCCTAGCGAGAATTCGAACGCGATATCTTGAAGCGTCTCACCAGGAACTGTGTCCATGACGATGTATGCGTGTCTTCCGTGCGTGAGAACCGTGTGGACGCGTGGTACGGGTATGGTTGTGTGCTATAGAGCGTAAGCCTCGGCTTGTGCGAAGAGATGAACGACACGAACCGTGCGGATAAATTCCATGGCCATGGCCTCAGTGTATAAAACCTCCTTCTTCTCACTTCGTTTGACGTATCGACCGTCGTGAAGATTGACAACACGGGAAGTGAAGCTGATTTCGGAAATGCCGTTTCGTTCCGCGAGAATGAGTTCGGCTACTTCATCTTCGGTGGGTGGCTCGAACCTAGCAAATACTGATATTTTAATTCCAGATCAGTTAGGTTGCAGAAGAAGAATTCACCAAGACAATTGATCTTGCCGAGGATTGATGGTGGACATGGCGCGAATGAACGAGATCCTTTCGCAAGTCTTTATTATACCCTGCTTGCGGCATCCGCCGACCAATTGCCCTAGTTGGTATAACAATGGAATAGCGCCATCTAATAGTGCAAGGCTTCAGAATTGATTCTAATACGATACGTTACTAGACTCTCCATGCTTGGCTTGAGCATAAATACACTCGGAATGATCTAATCAATCCACATAGGCCCTGCCAATCCAACTACAATCTCCGAAAGCCTCTCCATCTCAAGTTCAAATGTCCCAAACGTACCCTCCAGCGCGTCGAAAATCTTGGGAGACCTCGTACAAGCCCGCCCGAGTACGATCATACGCTCCCAAAAGGCAGGATACCACCCAAACATCTCCCAATCGAGAATTCCGAGGATGTTGCCTTCTGTGTCGACCATGATGTTCTGGGAAGCGAGGTCGCTGTGCGTCAGTACGGGTCGAGTGGAGGCGTCGTCCAGAGGAAGCTCGAGGACTTCACCAGGTGGAAGGATATGAGAGAGGAGTTCGTTGATTGACGAGAACGTGGGTATGGTTTGTTTGAATCCGAAAAGCTTGTTATCGGCGAACGACTTGTCGGGCCATTGTCCGTAAAAGTTTTTCCTGCCACTGTCTATTGGGCACAATTCAGGACTGGAAATGCCAACGTCAGATTGAAGCTTGTGGGACAAGGACCCTAGTTCATCAACAATCGCACGGAGCTGTTTTGCGTAGTTTTGGCAAGCCTCCGGTGAGAAGTCCGAAGCAGCATTTTGAAGCGTTTGTCCAGGTATTGTGTCCATGACGATATATGCACAGTCTTCATGCACGAAAACCATATGCACTCGTGGTACAGGTATAGTTGTGTGCTGAAATACGAGAATAGTGAGCACTCATGATAAGACCTAGGGAAGAAAATTATGAACCGTGCGTATAAACTCCATAGCCATCGCTTCGGTAAACACAAGCTCTTTCCGATAGCTACGTTTGACGAATCGACCATCATGGAGATTGACGACGCGGGAGGAGAAGCTGAGTTCGGACATGCCGGCTCGTTCTGCGAGGACAACTCGGGCAATTTCGTTCTCGGTTGGAGCCTTGAGCCTAACAAGGGTGACACGAGATTACTACATGAACTAATCTTCAGGGGAATAAATTACCAGGAGAATTGGTGCTCGTGTTGAGGATTGATGGTGTTCATGGCGGAATGGAGAAGACAATGATCATACACGAACCTTTATACCACTGCCGCCGGCATTTGCCGACAGTCACCTCATAATCGTAGAACAATGGAATTTTGTCAGTGGCCTTGAACAATCGCTCTGATAAACCCGATCAGAGGCGATAGGCCACAGTACGTTTTCTAATATTTAAGTCACCACCATAGACGATGCAAGAACCATCCAAATCCTGAGGTACGTTCCTCAATCTTATGGTAAGACGCCTCCAAATTTCTCCAGTCCAATTCTAATACAGTTTTAGAAATCTTTGGCTACTCATCTCCAAGATGCCGGTGCTACCAAATTTAGGAGTCGAGCCCACTATGCACGAGCCTACTAGTGTAGACCACTTATATCGGGACCCTAACCAAAACCTCACTGTGTACCTCGTCGTGGCCCCATCGGGTCCGAGTCACGGACGATACCGACAGCGCAGAAACGACCACTGGGCATTAGTTTGGCGCGTCATAGATACTCCAACTGCCATTGTGGGACGGCTCTTGCATGTCGTCCAAGAACTAGGATATAATCACCTTACGAACTCGGGGCCACTCACAAAAAACTTGGGTAAGGTGACCCAAAGTGGGGAATGGTATCCGATAGCAACAATGTCGCTTCCTCAGAGGAAAGGGTTGGAAGCGATCGCTAGTACTGAACCAGTTATGCGACCTGATGGTGAATGGAACTGTCAGGACTGGGTTCTTTCGGTGTTGGGCAAAGCCGTACAAAGGAATCTATTGCTTCCTGGCCAGGTCAGCAAAGTAGTACAGGATGCTCGAGGGATGTAGCACATGGGTAGAAACCTTGATTTATCGGTAAGCCCTAGAACAACTTTACCCAAGATGTGCTAACGCCTGTCGGTCTCTCTGTAGCAAACGAACAATTTTTTTTTCAAGTTCAATATGATTCCTTGAATGTACCTATAGCGAGCAGAATTAGCAACTCTAGGCATTAGAACACATTTCCGATAGACTTACAGAGAAAATGATCCGACCGAGGCTAGTAAGTGTCACATTGTAGGTAGTCTATAATCCAAATAACCATAGTAAGGTTGCCGGATTCAAACCCACTGAAAGTAAAATCGACGTTGTATTCACATACAATAATGAATGAAGTAAAGTGTGACTTCTACTAAGAACGTAGCGCCGTGATCTTCGTACGAATAAGTCGGAGCTGGAACCGCAACTACCTGGCCCCCAGCATAGAGTTTTCTGCAACAGGAACCTGGCATACCCCAACGACAAAAGCCTGACTCAATGTCCAAGATAGCCTTTGCATGAAGTATGAAAAAGAATTGAAAGGGAACTGCAATGGTTCGGCGAAATTCTTTACGAAGTCAATGAATGTCGGACCCAATTGTTCAAAATTTGAACGCTGGGGTTTGTAGCTGACGATACGCTCCGACGAGCTGAGGTCTAGGCCGGCGCCAGTGGTAGTCTGGGGCTGCCCCTGGTCGGTGGTAGGTGGTGTCTTGAATGTGAATTCCAAATCAAAATAGAAGGCTGTCGTAGCGATCGTGGTGAAGAGGTAGTGTCGAGTGAGATCTCAGCAGCAACCTTAAATAAACCAAACCAACAATACACACCGTATTTATCTACACCATATCCAGCCGGGGTCTTGGTTTGAAAATACGTGTCCAGAACACACGAAGCGTGATAATCGACCGTGGTCTTGTCTGCATCCTCCGAAATTATACCATCGCGTGTCTCGAGTTTGAGAATACGCAAACCACTCCCCTGGACAAGCAAAGAAAGCAGTAACTGGACCTTTGCATCCAAGGCTGATTCCCGGTCTACGGCAGTGATGAATGGACGCTGATAGAATCAATGCAAGAAATATGTACCACCAGACTCGGGCCTATACATCGAACAGAGTGCGTGGTACTGCGAGTGCTTGTCACGAAATGTCTTCTCTATGAATATCCCCGTGCTGCACAGATAGTCAGTATCTTTGAATATATATTGATGATGTTCGGAACCGGTAATACGAACTCAGTACGGGTCCACGGACGACGTGTTGCATCCTTCTCAATCTGGGACAACAACGTCCTGAGTCTGCGAATAGCCTCGTCCATCGCTGCAAATCGTAATGAGTATCTGGAACATTGAGCGCTGAACACGTATATATAACATACGGGCGAGGTGCTTTTCATATTTCTCCTGCATCTGAGCGATTTCCTTGAACTGAGCGAAAGGTCCATGGTAGGGCATTTTGCATGCATCCTCAGCCGCTGAGGTATCCATAACCAAGTGTTCAAGTCTCTGGTAAAACCCGATGTAAGGAAACGTTCAAGCTCGTCGGAAGGAAACTAGGTGTACCCAGAAAGGTACCTGCGATGTTTGCTGATTTCGGGTCCACGGTGAGATGGAGCTTGATAAGAGACTCGAGGGTTGTAGTTAAATCCCCGAACCCTCGAAAATTAGGCTCAATCGGAGTTTCCGTCATGAAAATACGAATCCGAGCAGCGTTCTGAAGCTTTTTTGCTGTATCGTGGCCGGTCAGGATTCGCAGTCCTGGGATCCTTGACTGTCGCCACCTAAGTTATAACAACAGAAGGAAATGCACTCAGTCCTAAGGCCGTTTCGTAAAAAGGTCCAATTGGATGGGAAGGAAAAGAAATGTTTGCGTGTGAATCAGGGCCGTGGATGTAAACACGGCGCCTTCCGGAGACCCGGAGACTGCCGTGCGCACTCCGACACATCTTTCCACTGGCCTACCTTAGCTGTCCTGTCAAACCTAAAGTGATTCAAACTGACTCAAGCTATGGCAGGCGGGAACGGAAATCACCACTTCTCAATACGATTCTCGGCCTATTCTAAGCGACAGAGTCACCGCCTCAGAACTTCTTGCAGCAGCAGGGTTCCCCCACGAGCTCGCGCTTCAAAGCCTCAACCTGAACTTTCTCATGTTCATCGTTGTCATCCTTCACTATGGAGTGGATTGATACTGCTACTGCAAGTGCTACTGTTAGAAGAATTTCTTCAATCTGCAGTGTCACCTTCCCTCAGGTTTTTTTTTGTCTAGGATCAACCCATGGCAGGATCTGTCGAAGATGCGCACTCATACAATCACTCTGGCCAAACTGAGGATCTTGCCTCAGAGTCACTGCGGGCCAAGGCCAAGGTCCTTTCTGATATGCGCGATCGATACGTGGTGGAGGTGACTGGTACGTATAGGATGCAATATTTACGCATATCAGTATGCTAACCGGCTAGTATCATTGCCAGCCAAGCAAGAAACGATCCGGGAGCTAGTGGAAGCTATCGGCAAATTCAATGTAGCTTCACCACGTCGTCCTAAGCTACACAAAGAGTTAGCAACATCACTGAGCAGTCGATACAATCGCGGACATTGATTATTATCATCAACAGGGAAGTCCACACGGAAATGACCTTCTGCTCTAGGGACCAAAAATATCATGCCTTTCCTACAACTTATGATCCCAAGACTGGTGCGTGCGTACTAACCTCCGAGTCCTATCAGTCCACCTTATTCACTGTTTCCAGAGCGGGAGTCAGAACTGGATGCCAAAACACAGCTCACGCTTTCAATGCTGATGCAAGGGAGCGGGATGCGCATTCTCAGCCTAGATGCTTGCCATGCGCGCACGGTGGATTATCAAGCCTCGTGTGTTCTCGACATCTACTTTCATACAAGCAACGGACTCGGAAAACACCGTGGGCCTTTCATTGACCACTTTTTCTGTGATCTGATCATCGCAACAGCTTTCCGTTTCGACCTGGAGTTCAAAATAGAGCTTGATTCTTCCAATCAATCTACAACAGCTGAAAATCAACTAGGAGAGCGCATCGTCTACTACAAACCTCGTCTTTTTGAAGAAATGGGTCCCGCTTTTATAGAATATATGAAGGATTTCTCCACGCAATGCCGTTTTCCTATCGATCACCTTTCGTTTTTCGTACAAAGGTTGTCTGGCGTGTTGAGCCAGGCTTTCTTTGACGGTGTATGTCAGATCCGTAGCGGGACATAGAGTCCATCCCCACTTCTGCACCCACCATATCGCGATTTTTCTGGCATATGCACTTGTTGAGGAAGCGCTCCAATTGAGCGAATATCACATCATACAAATACACGTTTCCTTCCGCCAGTTTAAGTTACACTCCATGTACTCAACCCCATGCCTAAATAGTAAGCCAAACCAACATCTTTTCCCGTCGAGCTTCAAGACTGTCGTCCGTCACAATCCAGAAATCTTCATTGTAGAACATCATCAGGTTGAGAATATCAATGTGACTGAGCGTCTGGGCGGTACGTCGGCCTAGCGCAAGTGGGTGTACGTCACCGACACTTGGTGGTTTTTCGTGAATGAATTCAGCGAGCACTTCTTTGGGGCGTAGACGTTGAGCGAGAGCGATTCCGGATCCGGGGACCTATAAAAAGTCAGCAAAGATATGCCCAATTGACTCTACGACTCACGGTTTTGTGTAACATGCGCAAAAAACACGCGTCGTCGATACTTTTGGACCGCGCCTCAGGTACAGTTTCGGGTTTCAACACCATCTGATTGAGCTTGCGTTGCCGAATATTGGCGAGTTGAGCGTTGGTAATTTCTACACTGACCGCCAAATCGTTTACCTGGGCTGCGCGTACTGATCAGCAATCAACTTAAGTGTAACAATCTGTACGTGCTAGCAAGTCCCCCGACAACGGCACCAAGTTGTTGAAAAGTGGTTTGAACGAGTTGGGAAAACGCCGGTGTGGATGCATCGAGTGCAGACGACTCGTAGGAAGGCGGTTGTCCTGGTGGTGGTGCCATGAAAAGAACTACTGTGACATTGACGCGTCTCACGCAGAAGTAGGTAACGCATCACTACCCTATCCGGGACTTTTAGAATTCAGAACCATCTTCAACGACCATAATTCAAGAAGCTGCGCCAAAAGTCTTATGGTAATGGCTATAACCATTTTTAATGCAAGAAGTAGAACCTGCGTCAAACACGCCCAAGCAGTCCAACGTCTTTCCTGTGTCACAAAGAAGCTGAGTGGGCGTAAAAATAGTATAGCACTTGCAGTATGTGATAGTATATGGTACACTCGTCCACCAGAGCTCCAGCTAGAGCCACCTATACCTATGAAAAAAAATTCCTGAGCCTAAGACGTACCCGAACCAGACGCCTCGTTCTTCTGAGCAGCAAGCATACGTCTGAATAGGGCGCAAGCAGGATCAGAATCAAGTAACACTGCAGTCTCGACGCTGACTTACTGTCTTGCAGCTAGAATCATCTTTGCCTTTCTTTCCCTCAAGTTTGCCTCTCTTTTCTCTGGCGTGTCCTCCCAGGTAGACTTTCCGCCCACTTCCGCCTCCGAGATCGTTTCGGTAGTGCTGACACGATCGTGCAAGTTGAACCGTTCAATCAACGTGGACTGTTTCTGTGCTGCCTTTTCTTTGGCATTAGGCGTAGCGGTTGTAGTAGCGTTTGATCGTGTGGGTGCAGGTGCAGCTGTGCGGGGGTAGAGCTGGAAGTAAGAAGCAGGTGGCTGTTGAGAAGTTGTATGAGTAAAGTGAAGACGTCAAAGTATGTACTGCACGTACTGCATCCAAATAGCCCCGTTCTAATATCTTATTCGTCGTGAGTTCGACGCTTCCCGTTCGTAAAAGGTCGTAACGTATATTATCACTGCAGACATGTCATTGACTCAAACCCATGAGGGCAGATGTAGAACATACATCGGTATATCGGGGAACATGTTCGATATCGTGTCAAGCTAGTTGCAGCACAATCCAATCAGCGCGAGGCCGACAATACTGAAGAGAATGTAAACGCACCATGTCCTGCGAAACATTCTTTGGTCTGAACCCTAGCGTATCGGCTGCTGTTCGGTCTGTTTCGCTCCCTATATACCGCATTCCGTGGTAAGTTCCACGGCCTCATGAAAACCTGCATTGGGAATCAATGCGTACCGGACGTGGCCCATCGAAAGATGAAGATGATGACAGCAAAAGCGACAATAACGTTGACAATTTCCGCCATTTCGGTTGGCAAGGAGTAACGCTAGGGAAGGAGTAATGGTGGAAGTGCAAGTCGGGGGAGTGTGAGGAAAGCGGACAGTCACAGCATCTTACATAAAATTTTGGTGCACTGCCGCAGACCACTGTTGGTGCGAACTAGCATCAAGAACATCAAGGACACCTGTTCTCGATCATCCAATTCTTCTAGCATCTGTCTCGCGAGCTTGAAGGATACGAAACCTTGAATCCAGACACTGCCCGGGGCTGCATAGCATACTTACTGATAAGTGTTTCGTAGTCACTGCGAGACTGGCAGAACATATTGAAACCTAGCGCTTCCGAACTGGTACGTCGTTAGTTTTGTGGAATGATACTGACCTCAACGAATGCTTCTTCTGCAATATAGGAACGGTATTCGTCTGCATAATGTGGCTAATCCCCGTGCGTCCACTAATCTCTGGATTGCAATTTGCACGAGAAATCGAAGCGACTCTAGCGTCAAAGCTCAAGCGCTCACGGCAGATGACCGATCGAAATAGACAAGTTTTTCACAGGTCTTCACGCAAATCTCGAGTGTAGTGAGTATCATGGCAATAGCCCATTCAACAATAATGGTCAAGGTTTAGAGGGTTTGACGTTTCTGAGGTTAACAGAGGTGCATCAGTTGTCTCAGCTTGCCTGGGGCACAGGTCCACAGGAAGCCCTGTCCAGTGTCTAGCCAATGTCCAGCGCTGCAGCGCTGACGCTCGAAATAGCACAAAACTATGGCCGCATGATCTTATCTGATCCACCTGCCACAGACAGGCTCCATGCGCGCGACCGCTCATGTCCTCTATGATCAGGCTTCGCAGGCGCTACTCAACATAAAAAACGAATGGCTCTCTAGCAAACACCCACGCTTGTTATTCTTTACGCTTTTGACATCGCTCATGCCCACAGATCCTCCTGCTACGGTTTCTCGAGAAAGCGATACCGCCGCCCAGCCTGATAGTTCATTGGAGGAGCAGTCCGTCGGCAATCTAGGTATTTGAATCTATTCCGTCTTACGCCATACTACCACTAAATAGTTACGGTATACAGAGAGTACATTTTCTTTGGTCAGAGAAGGTGTCAGCAATTTTGCCAGGTATAGTGAATGGCTGATATCTGTCCTCGATGAGGTGGACAGAATCCACCCATTTGTTCACGGTATTGCATTTACGACGATACATAAACCTGTTACTGATATCTTTGCTTATGCAGTTGCCGTCGGACTATTCAAGGCAGGGCTGAAGTTGGCGGTGAAGCGACAGGCCAATGACGACAAAGTCCGCACACTTAACTTAACTATGTGTGATATGATGGAGATGCTTAAGCTGTGAGCCACGACAGCCTCATTGAATATCGATACTGTACCGATGCTCACGGACGTTAACAGATTGAAGAAGATTGACCCGCAGGAGCTCGGCAACGACGGATTGACGATTGAAGCTCGGTTGCACAAACGCATGGGTGCGATCCACATCGCCATTAAGAGTTGCGCAAAAGTGTGCGATAGCTACCAGAAACGGCATGCGATTGGTGCGTAGGTGTTACATTTATGCCACCGCTATGTACATGACGTGCTTGGCAGTCAAATACTTCACAAGCCCAGATTGGCAGGACAGATTTGCAGAAGTTGCTCAAACGTTCAGAGATCTACGAGAAGACATCCAACTAGACCTCCAGGTCCACACAAGTATCACAGTTACCGAGATCAAGACAAACCTATCGCAACTGAACTGTAATCTTGACAAATTCATGGAGCTAGTCTTTCGGCGCATGCGCAGCCTCGAGGAGAGCGAGCTTTCAACATATGTATCAAGTCATGGAGGTATCAATATCATTCGCAAAGACGAAAACCTACTCGATGAAACCCTCGCCCGATTCGCGCCCGCAGATGATAAGGCGAAAAGAGTCGGAGGAACGCAGGATAATTCTGGACATACAGTTGCCGAGTTACGGAAGGAGATCAAGAAAGGAGTAGATAAGATCCTTGCAGAAGAGGAGAAATTTTTTGACCAAAAATTCGAAGCCTGGTTTAAACAAGTCGAGGAAGTCAAGATAACGGTTAAGCGCGAGAGCGATCGTGTGATCGATGCCGTACGCGCTGGTCCTCACGAGCGGATTGTCGATCGCGTGAGTCGCCTTGTCTGTTAGTACCTAATGTCTAACTGAACCACTGCTTACCCTAGGATATGTATCATATCTGGACAGAGATGGTACAACCGTTTCTCTTTCTTTTGTAGTCCCTGCTAATACACATCGGGCCAGGGATGGAAGGGCAGTGTCAAGGCCAGGCATCTTGTTATGGCGCTCCGTGACCACTTCGTTCGAGGGATTCACAACAATAAACTCGATAAAGCTGATGAGGCAGATGTTCACATTGCAAAAGGAATGGAGAGCGCTAGTGCTCAAGATCAGTGGGCGATGCGGTATATCACGGATCTTCGGTTGCAGCTATTGCAACCACTCATGGAAGCCCTCGACGACGATGTCTCGTCCTTCGTAACAATCGACGAAGTGAACGCTTTCACGGCAGCCCGACCCCTCAATTGGAGGTGAGCTATTAAGTCAATTTTTTTTTGCGCTCACAAACTGATTTGTATTGCTAGTCTCCCGCGCTGGATTGCATACTGGACCTATGGTTGGTGGTCATTTTCATGTCTTTTGACCGTTCATTCATTCAGATATCCTTGTAAGGCTTCGAGATGACAGTCCAATGGTACTTTCGTCGCATTCGCAAGCTATTCGCAGACATATACTTTGCCTCAAAACGAGCACTTCCAGCCAACAGGCAGATAATTGCAGAGTTTATGACTTCGTGGGAGATTCGCAAGATAGAAGACCTTCTCTCAGCCCTTCGTGATGTTGACCTGTGGGACGACACCAACTGGGACTCAGATGTCAGGTTCTTGAAATTCAAGGACTATGTGGTTGGAAACGAAACCAATATGGATAAGGAACTGCGGAGAGTCAATTATTACATCGATGAAGCAAACACATTAGCTATGGTCACTGGATCTGGGAGGCCTGAGAAGGTGAGTTCGTCAGAACAATTTGCTATGAATTCTTGCTCGCATTTATCTATGATCAGTATCTGTTGCCCATCACCTTTCTCCTACTTCAGAGGGGGTTTTCTATCATCTCGCAAGGAGAAACCAAAGTTCTCCACGAATACGAGCTCAGATTGATCCAATGTTCCGTCCAAATTCTCATGGAGGAAGTACTAAATCGAGTTCGCACTTTACAAGGTTAGTGATATACCGATTAGTCTTTTGGTAGGAGCAACAGGCTTAACTTCGGTCTGCAGTTGTGTACAAATGGCAAAATATGAACGAGAAGGAGCAACTTTCTAGGTTCTTCTATGGGCTGGTAAGTCAACGAGCTGAAGGATAGACATTTTGGAGCTCACTAGCTGCAGTATGCGTTCACAACCGAGGAGCCCGTCATGGGATCCTATTGGGCTCGTGATTCTCTCGTTGACACCAACGTCTTTGGTGAAGAGTCGCACACATACACGGAATCCAGGAATGAGGAAAGCAATCCAGGATGTGATACCATTCCCCTTGTTTTTGGGACACAAACAGAAGAAATTGACCGTCTTATACTCACTGCCAGCGGTCAGGCAGATTCTCGTGATTATAATGGTATACCACGATCTCTCATAGGCCACTGGAGCGGGCAGTATAGCTACGGTGGGATTAGAGAGGATGATGGCCTACTCAGCTTTACTGTTTCCGAGCAAAATATCGATCGCACTTTCGTAGGGTCTGGCATGGACACATACGGGCCGTTCACGGTCGAGGGGTATGTCGAGGGGAATTGGGTGAAATTTAACAAAAAGTACCAACTGTTACAGCACGGTCAAGAGGTTGCATGGCGATACGAGGGTGTTGTTACTGAGGACTTTGATGAGGTTAAAGGGCGTTGGGGCTATCCAGCTGACTTCAATACACCGCAAATCGACTCAAAGGACAGCGGTAGTGAAGAAGATTCAGAAGGAAATAGAGACTCGGAAGAGAGCAGAGATGCAGTGGGGAATGGAGACACTCAAGAAACTGGAGAGGACAGGTAGGTTATCATTAGCAAATTATATCTGATGTCTCACGTCCATGCAGCAAAATCAAATCACAGTTTACCTTCTTTCTCAAACATCGCCCAATCGAGTATCTTCTTTCGTGCCCCGCACAGGAAGAATTCATACAAAACCGTCCGAAGGCTCTATGGAAACTCGCACTAAACGCAAGTGTTCGTACGGTGCGGGAAAAGAAGTTGAGTTGGGATGTTATTGCCGCTCGACGGCATCAGCGTCAACGGTACATTGAAATGGCGAAGACGCTGGAGAAGTTCGGGCGCATTCACCCAGACAACACGAATGAATGGCATGAACTTCTGAAGACAGCACACCCTAACGACATAGCCCTGTGGCGTACCATCATGCTGTTCCAGATACGACGTGAGATTGGATACTATAAGTGAGTTCTGATCTTTCACCAGCCTTGTTCCCGTTGTGCTAACAGGACATCGGAAGCTACATCTGCGATTGCTGCGGGGGTCCACTGTCTACAGGCAGCCGTCTTTCGTGTGTTCCCTGTTCGGAAAATGAGGTTTATCACACCCTCGACCTGTGTACCAGCTGCTTTGTTTTGGGAAAGTCCTTCGTGATCACCGAGCGCCATAAGTCACATTCACCTGCACACATTGTCGTGCAGTTGCGCAGTATCATATGGCGTTCATATGAGCATGCTATGTTTTCTCGAGCGAAGAGCATTTTGGACATGGCTGACCGGCACCTGTCTCCGCCAGCATCAGCATTGACCGGGATCCAGGAGCCCACAAGCGGTTCCGAATCCGGACCAGGTTTCAAATGCATAGAATGCTCCAAAGCAGTCAGGATGCGTCCGTACTGGCATTGTCTTGATTGCAATGGTGAGCTTGCAGACAGTTATTAATGTCGTTGTTGAGGATGCTGATATGCATTGGTCTCCACAGGTGTGGCATTGTTATGTTGTGGTTGTAATGAACGTATTGAGCGAGAAAAACCGTGGCTGTATTCACACCGCAGTGGCCAGCCATATGAGCATGACTGGTCTCACACGCTGGTGTTTGCTCCTGTTCCTACGGACGAAGGGAGTCGGATAGCAAACACGGTGGAGACGCGCTTGGCACGTGTGGAAGAGAAAGTGGCAGGTATTGATGAACGACTGGCAGTATTGGAGGCATTGCTTCGTCGTTCTCTCAGTCTGTAGTTGTATTCACGATGGAGTAACTTAGTGATGATATACAGCATATTCCGGTGATCATGACGGTGAAATCGGATAGTCGAATTTACTAGGTGCGACAACTCGTCATTTAAAAGGAAACAAAATGCCTCCCTGGAAATACGAGGATTTGACGAACGTCGGATGCTGTGTGAGTCAACCTGTCCTCCGAAGTGAAGAAAAAGACAGGATACGAACGGTATACCAGTAATCGGCCAAGCCCCACCAATTACACGAACACTTTCAAATTGATGCCTTGTTGTGTGCATGTCGCCATGAATGAGCAGAGCTGGTCAGTGATGGGGCCGAAATCATCATAGAGGATTCTGCGGAAGCTGCATATATGAAGGTAATTTGCCTGTCCTGTCCAGGAAAGTGGGCTTAGAAAGATAAATCGATAAAGGCCTATCAGTCACTCGCTGCGGCAAAGTTTTGAAGATAGTATGAAGATAGTCGTTCAAACCTTCAAAGCCTACTGCGCAAAGGTAGTGCCCCATCGCCGCGCGGCGCTTCGGGTATCTAATATCTAGGGCCGAACAAGCAACGTGACTTGTGCTTGTGAGGGCTCAGGACGACAGTCAGCGCTGTAGAAGGGTATCTCATTATACGACAGCAGATAAGTACGTACGAGAATAATACATAATTCAAGCATTCTTAACACTACTAAGTCTCACAACCAAGGGCAATAACGAAATGTTCTCACTCGAGGCGTAGAACTGAACACAGTTCAGATAAACTTTGAACCTATAGGCAGCCCTCATCAGAAGCAAATAGACGTCACAGAACAGAAAGACAAACCAGTGATCAAAGTTCGTCTCAAACTTGCTCAAAAAGTCCCACCGCTTCTGCATATCCGTATCTACGGCGCCATCGGAATTCACCAGGGCGGCGTTGGCGGATTTGTTGAATGATGAAGTGTACAGGGCGAATGTTGAACATGTAACAATGAGCTTCGAGTACGACTGGACGAAACAAATAGGTATATATCAGCATCGCTAACCATGGAGATCAAAACGGAAATACGAACCTCGAGCAGCTTTTTACTCGTCAACATACATTCCTTCAAACACGTATCCAGAAAATCAACGTGATCTCTCAACAACTGATCAACAGTCGTAACCTTGTCTAGCTTCGCCTCCAGCGCTCTCCAATTAGGTTCTAAAACTTCAAATGTCGCAAAGGACAGGATCTGCTGCACAAACGACAGCATCTTCGCCCTGAGGAGGAACACCCTTAATCGCCACTTGTTGAAGTCAATATGATGCTGTTCAGGTAAGAGACGTCTCCAAGGACCAGCCTTTTGTTCGATCCACATCGCGGCAAGGGATTGCTCCACATGCTTAAGATGAAGAAGGAAGCGAAAAAGGAACTGGTACCGTAAGATGGTTTTTCGGGAAATTACGAGCGAGAGAGGAAACTTGACGTTGTAGTCTAGGGTTAGGGCGTCTATGGCTAGAGAGAAGGATTACAATGAGCAACTAAGGAAGAATCATTGCAAGAGACACGCACCAAGCATCGGTTTCTTGTCATCTTTGCCCTTCTCCTTCTTCGCATCCTCTTGCACAGGACTGACCTCTGCTTCTCCCGCATTCTCCATCCCCTTCACGTTGATGATCTTGAGCAGCCACTCGTACAGCCCACTCCCAGCCATGACTACCCTCACATCTTCTCGAAACATGGTGTCTTCTCCGTGCGAATCCGTGTTTAAAGTGAGTTCCAGTAAGCTCTGTAGTTTAACTATAGATGCGGATTTCGCTGACTTTCTCAGCTCACTGTGCGAGAGATCTAGTAGATGTGTGAGGAAGAAGGATTGAGATAAGAAGAAGTATCGTTTGAGGGATCGTAGACGAGGAATGAGCTGCTGATCCTTGAGAAGGAGCTGAAGAAGCGTATGGTTGGCATGGGTGTAAGCGTCTTGTAAGAACTCGTAGAACCTAGTAGAAAACGCCTTAGTTCAGGGAGAATGTAAGGGGAGGAGAGACTGACTTCTCATCATCCATCGAGAATTTTTCGTCCGTTCTAAGACTTTGATCCCGACTGATCTCGATACCACATTCACGGATAACATTCAGGTATTTCCCCGCAAGTAATATCTTGTGTTTCCAGCTTTCCAGTAACGGAGGTATACACGCGCCCCCTGGTAAGCGTCCACCAACCGTTCGACGGGGCGGCACTCCCGCCTTATGCCGTTTTGAATCAGATAAAGTAGAGCCATCTCTGAGCTACGTGACTGTCAGTCAAACAACTTGGAGAAGAAAGCAGCAACGCACAGTATACCGCCGCTCCCAATACTCGTCAGTATAATCGACCTCCAAAATCCCCCTATTGATGAACTTGCTCTCCTTCACCAACAGTTCATCATACGGGTCAACTAATCTCCCAGTGGTGACCCAACCCTTCAACATAGCAACATAAGGTGCTCCTGCCTCTCGTAATAATGTCCCATAAAGCATGTTCGCGGTCGGATCCCCCGACATCGTCAGCTTTCTCTCGTAGATGATTGCCAGCACCTCTCCTCCTTTCACCTTGATCCCACTATCTCCTGTGAGGTGCCCGTTTTGGTCTGCAAGTACCGCCTTGAGCTTGGCTTTCCCGATACCAAGCTCTTCATTTCTGGCTTCTTCCTCTGCGTCGAAGCTACTCTCACTGTCGGAAGAGTCTGGCTCCGGCGGATTGTCCGCTGAAGCGAGTTCGAGGACAAGGTTGTATATCAGGGATAGAGTATGGACGGTGGGGTGAACATAGAACCAGAGCTTTTGAAGTGAGAATTGGGGTGAGGTGTTGAAGGCATGTTCTAGTTGCGATAAGAGAGTTTGGTAGTCCTGTCCGTGTCGTCGTGAGTATGAAAAATGGTCAAGAGAATGTTATTACCTTTAACATGTCACGTATTGAGGCACATAAGGCATGGTTGACCAACCCAAAGTCCAGATGACTTCGTTGCTCAATGAAGGATGTTATTGCAGTGTAATAGGTTCCTAGCGGTAAAACCCTTTCGACCAAATCCCGTAATGAGGAGTCTATGATGTTGAATAAGCTCATGGACAATGTTTGTAGACCATAACACGCACCTAATGAAGGCGAAACTACGAATCGAATGCCACGCAATGGATCATCCTCTTGAGGAGAATAGTTCGGATGATAGGTGATATGGTTCCCTTCAATACCCTACTAATCAATCAATCACATAAACATACTTGCAATGAATAGAGACGGACCATGAGCACATACAGCAAATCCTCCAAGATCATGGCTTCCTGGATCTCCAATGGGACATGGTCGAGAGTTTCTTGTCTTGCTTTGCCTTTAGACTTGGGTAGAGCAGTACCGGAGATCACACGAGAGTTCAAGGGTGCTTTGACAAACGATGTTTCGGCGATGAATGAGGGCTCGTCTCGTGCTGAAAGTTAAATGATACTCAACCAGAGTGTTGATGAGAATACATAAGGACGCACCAGGTCTACTTGCACGCGAAGAATGGATTCTACCATTGATTTCTCCGTCACTCTCCTCTTCATATGCCCTATTTCTCCGCGAAGAGCCGGAGATCGTTCCTGTATTCTGCAAAAGTGCATTGTTGATATGCTACAGACAACGAGATATAGTACATACTTTTGAAGGATAATCTTTGGAAGAAAGCGTACTCTGCTTGCTCCTCAACGACGAAGTTCTAGCACTGTACGATTCCATATAGGCGCTTCAATATGGCTTTGTTGGCGGAGATGATGGACGTTTGAGGGAAGAGGGTAGTTAGTCACGTGGCGCGACGCGTCTCCCTGTCCCACGCGTTTTCCAACTTGATGGAGACTATAGCCAACAATTCGTGTTTCTAGACAGATGGCATGTTCAATAGATACAGCATTCTATATTACACAACGAGTATACTATAATCTAACCATTAAGGGTATAACGCGAGTAAGAACCTCTCTACTCCTTTTGTTTCTTCAACGGATGTTTCTCGAGCCAGCGATACATGAACTCTTGGGTGACTACCCTGTCCCATCCTCTTTCTTGCATTCTTTCCGTCGCATATGCTTTCCAATCAATCGAGAAGTAGTCATCTATTCGCCGTTCTAGAGCTTCTTTTGTCATGTCCGGTGGTGTACTAAAGTGGCAGTGAGTAAGTGCACTTGCATAAGCGGGAAGAGCCTCACTATGGTTCTATAGGCGTGTTGACCGCAGTCATAATCGTCTCTACGATGTCATCTATAGGGCCTTGACAGTCGACTGTGTATACGTATGGGGGTCCGATGTTCGCTGCTGGTCCATGTTGATGATGATCCATAATGAGTCCGCACCAGTCTGAATCCCCAGGTTGGGCAGCGCATTTCTTCCCTTTGTATGAAACAATAACAGGAACTCTAATCCACTGAGATGAGCAGAGTTACGAGCAAACGAGGGAACCAGGAGCTTACCCGCGGCACCTATGTCGATATAGTGTTAGCTCAGGAAGACGGGAAAAGACTCGGGCTATGGCTTACAGACTAGCATAAGGACTTGGAGACATTCGCGGCCTCCCTATTCCGAGCAGTGCTTTTGAAGATCCCTACGAACGTTGAGCTGCAGCAAAGGACAAAACAGAGTGATCTCACAAGCATCACATCATAATCATGTCGTTCCATTGGCCCAAGTAGCGTCAAGGCATCGGGAACAGGAAATCCTTCTTCGGAATTTGATACACTGATAAGGTCCAATCCAGTCCGATTCTTCAGCACAGGCCAAACATCGGTTTGTAGGAAGACGTCCTCATAGAAGTACTCGGAACCTGCGAGTTTGGAGCAATCAAAAACTGCGCTGATTGTCACTAATAGCACCTACGCTTCGCAAGAACAGCAACTTGATCTTTTCTCTCGTTGCTCGGGATATAGGGCAAGTCACCGCAACCTGTATAATGGTATCCACTTTGAAAAGTAGTTAGTACTATCTATGAGCTCGGTGGCCAGGCTTACAGATAGAAATGTTTGTCCGGCATCTGAGAAACGTTGTTATAGGTTTGTGATTCGATATCTAGTTAAAACGCACCCTGTAAGGACTAATACCTAGTTCAGTGACTGTGCCGAGAGGAATTAACGGTACTTACACCAGATTCCACTCTCCACCAAGCGGGTTGTATGACCATGGCTCATGGGGAGCCATATAATTACCCCAACCATGGGGGCTTCCCCAGAATGTGAACGTGAAGATTTTCCATGGAGGTCTAAGTCATTGTGCTTTTGAGCAGGTTCCACTGAAACTCGATGTAGGAACGTACATTCCGTGTGGATTCTCTGGACTCTCCACGCAAGAAACGGTGTCATTGAAACACCAAACTACGTGGTCGTCCGTAGACCAGACATGCGTGACTATGTCGCCCAACGATTTGTACATTTTGCCCACATTCTCATAGCTTGCATAGAGAAGAAATTGATTGTGCTCCCGGAATACGTTCATCTATGAAAGCCACAGGTTTGAGCATGAAGTTACGGGATAGAACTTGATGAAGCGTACAAGAGATTCTAGCCAGATGACTTCTCCGGTGGTAGAACAGCTGCTTTCATTGAGAATCATGCTGTTCGCATGCAGTGAGGGGACTCACACCGTCATTGCGCACGGCACGTAACCATACGTTGACAAAATGACCTGCAACCTCAACATTAGTGGAAGAAACCACGAGGGCGAGCAATTACGCGCCTTGGGTTGTTCAAATCTGCCATTTAGTCCCATCTTTGGCCAGTACTCCTTCAGTCCTTCCAGCTGTTCAACGTTCCATCTACGGTAGTCGAGTATTTCCCCAGCAACCACATCCTCGATGCGTCGCAAATGACTTTCTCGGAGCGAGTCGAGCTCCTCCATCTCCAGCGGAGCCAGACGAGGATAATGAACGTGGTTGTTTTCTATCAATGTTGGAACTGGGGGCGTCGCTGCTTCGGGTTCATGTGTCGGTGTTGGGCTTGTGGTCAGTTCTTCCGCCGATATGGATTCTGCTGTACTGAAGCCCGCGGCCGAAGGTATTGCTGTAGCATTTGCATCTGGATGGATTTTCGCGTTTTCTGGAAAGGAAAATGTTGCGACGTGGGAAGCAGCGCTCTGAATCTCTTCTCGGTAGATCACAGAAGCTAAAATTACGCCAAGCACGAGGACAGCCAAGACAGCATGCCGGTTACGGCTGGATGCGAGTTGCTGAAGAACCCGCATAGAACGTTCAGCTCAGAGGCAGCAAGCTGTTGGTTGAATGTGAAGTGAAGGTGGACAGCTTCGACATTGTGACTGACGACGGCGGACAGGAATGATGGACATTCGGTGGCAGTTGACTTTTGCCCGCGTCACCGCTCGCTACGGAGAACCCAACATTCAAAAAACGTTGGGCAACATTTTAGAGCATGCACAGTAGACTGGACTATGTGAGATGTAGAATTTTTTTCTTTTGGATTACAAGAACGATGACATTCCCATTTCCACCGGCTCGCGTACTACAAAGGTGACCTTTTGTCCCTCTGCTTCCTCACTGGATGTTTCGCAAGCCAACGATACATGAATTCCTGGGTGACCACCCTCTCCCATCCTTTTTCCTGCATTCTCTCCATTGCGTACGCCTTCCAGTCGATCGAAAAGTAGTCATCTATCCGTCGTTTCAGAGCTTCCTCCGTCATATCTGGAGGTACACTAGAGATAGTGAGCAGATACCAAAGTACGTCAGCGAAAACCAGCTCACTATGGTTCTATAGGCGTGTTGACAGCAGTCATAATCGTCCCTACGATATCTTCGATAGGGCCCTGAGAGTCAATCGTGTACACGTATGGTGGACCGATTCGGGATGCTGGCCCATGTTGGTGATGATTTCCACACCACTCTGACTCTTCAACCCGGGCGGGGCATATCTTTCCATTGTATGGGATAATGACTGGAACTCTGTTTAACTAGTTCAGCTAACTTGTGCGACAGGAAGATGAAATCAGGACACACCCACGGCAGCTAAATACGTATACGAGTATTAGCCTAGCTCAAGTATAGAAAAGAATCAAAGTATGTGACTGACAGACTGGCATAAGGACTAGGAGATATTTTCGGCCTCCCTATTCCGAGCAGTGCTTTTGAGGATCCCTGCGAACGGTGAGCAGCAGAATACCGAAGTTTTGAAACTCACTCTCACCAGCATCATATCGTAGTCATGTCGTTCCATTGGTCCCAGAAGGGTTAATGCATCACGCACGGGGAACCCTTCCTCGGAGTTTGAGACACTGATGAGGTCCAAGCCCGTCAAATTCTTCAATATAGGCCAGATCTCGGGTTGGAGAAAGGTGTCCTTATAGAAATATTCGGAGCCTGGGCATTGAAAGGGTTCGGAAATATTTGTGAGACCGGGCTAGACGCGCAGCACTTACGCTTTGCCAGAATAGCAATCTGATTCTTCCTCTCGCCGCTCGGAACATAGGGCAAATTGGTACAACCCGTATAATGGTAGCCGCTGAGGAACTCGCGTTAGCAATGACTCTGAGCTTTGCAGCATAGGCTTACAGGTAAAACTGCTTGTCTGGCATCTGAACGTTGAATAGTCGTTAATAGTGGCATCGACTCAAAATTCGGACGTCCCCCTGAAACGCACCACGTACGGACTAGAACACGCCACCTGAGTGACTGTACAGCGTTAGAATAAACAAGGCTGACTTACATCAAGTTCCACTCCCCACCGAGTGGGTTGTACGACCAAGGTTCACGGGGAGCCATGAAATTCCCCCAACCTTGTGGACTCCCCCAAAATGTGAAGGTAAAAATCTTCCATGAAGGTCTGAACATAGCATTTTGAGTACCTCGAACCAACGCTCGCAAAGTCAGTGAATACGAGACCAAGTATTGACCCAGGTATTGATACAGAATGCAGGGCATCCTGACCAAATACAAGAACACCCAGAAAAGGAAAGCTTTTGGGAGATAAAACGCTTTCTCGCAAACTCGGACTTAGCACTTACATTCCATGCGGATTCTCAGGACTTTCCACGCAAGAAATAGTATCGTTGAAGCACCAGATTACGTGCTCGTCTGTTGACCACACATGCGTAACGATATCGTCTAGAGATTTGTACATCTTGCCGATATTTTCATAACTTGCGTAGAGAAAGAATTGCTTCTGCTCCCGAAAGGCGTTCATCTACAAAGATCACAATGAATATGAAGATCGCGGGATAGAATCAGTCCAGCGCACAAGGGATTCTAGCCAGATGACCTCTCCAGTGGTGGAACACCTGCTTCACTTTGAGAATGATGCCGCGCTCATGCAGTGAACACTGAATGCACCCACACTGTCATTGCGCACGGCACGTACCCATACGTTGACAAGATAACCTAGGCCCCAAAGATCAGCCAAAGAAGCCATTCGTGAGAGTGATCACACACCTTGGGCTGTTCAAATCTGCCATTCGCCCCCACTTCTAGCCAATGGTCCTTCAATCCATCCAGCTGCACGACGTTCCATTCGCGGTAGTCGGGTATATTTCCAGAAATCACGTCCTCAATGCGCTGCAGATGTCTTTCTCGAAGTGAATCAAGTCCCCTCATGTCCAACGGAGCCAGGCGAGGATAAGAAGCGTGGTTGTTTTCTATCGTTGCCAGAGGTTCTGGTGGATGTATCGATGTCGGGATGGCGGCTGATTTCTCAGTTGAACTTGATTCAGTTGCACTGAGGTTCGAAGAGATTGCTGTAACGGTGGCGTCCGGTCGAGTTTTCGTCTTTATTGGAAAGGAAAATGTAGTGACGTGGGAGGCAGTACTCTGAATCTCTTCTCGATAGATTACAGAGGCCAAAATTACGCCAAGCGCAAGGACAACCACGACTGCCTGGCGGTTACGGCTGGATGAGAAGTGCTGAAGAACCCGCATAGTCTAGCTTGAAGGCTACCAGCTATTGGTGGTTATGAAGTCAAAGCGAACGGTCTCGTCATGATACAGATGGAAAGATCCAACGGGAGCATTGATGGCTGTACCTAGTGACACTAAATGTCTGTTGTACCTGGTCAGCCACATGTTGACATCAAGGCCCCATGAGCAATGTTTCACCGATAATTGGACTTGAATATTTTCCTTTTCGATTACCATGACATCTATGAACGATAGTAGAGAGCGTGGGTTGTAAGAGAACGACAAGAGTTTGAATACGACTTCTTCCTAGCCAGCCGTTGAACAAGAGGAAATTTGCACTACCACATCCAAGCACCCGATAAGCTCGCGTCATAATGAGAATCCGCAACAGGGGGGTTGGTATCGCCCCAGTGACTAGCGTCGTTGATAGCAGCACGAGCAGCATCTCCGATTGCCGCCCATTGCGCGAGAGTGGTTAAATCACCTCCCTTGTCGGTAAGGTCGATGGCATGTGAATTGATAACAGGCTCAGCAGAATACTGGAGCTTGACATGGCTACCGTCGACATTGACTCCCCCGGGATTGGGGTACTTGCGCCAGTGACCATGCGCAGAAGCTGCAACGCCATCGATATGATGAGTAGTAGGATCGAGGAAGACAACAGCGCCCTCCCAATCATGCCTGTGGCCAATCCCGGTCGAGATCTCGTCCTTGGGCATGTACCAGGCGTAGACCATGGCAATCTTGCCTCGATAGTCATTCGTGGATCGGACATAGGTCTGGCCTTTAGAGGTGTCCTTGCAGGCGGCACTGGGAGCACCTGTAGGTTTGAGGCCTCCAGACCAGTTACCCTCAGCGTCAACGGCGGGATAAGGGTGGCAGCCGTTACCGATGTGGAGCTGGGGCTGGAATTGGGTTTCAAGAGGACCACCGGAGGCAGGGAGTTTGACAACCGCGTCGTGATTGATGACGCTGGCGCGAGGAAGAATAGCCGCGGAGACAGCGCTGGAGGTAGCGAGGAGGACGGTGACGAAGTTGGACGGCTTCATGGCAGCTAGTGAAGATGAGTTGAGGCTGGAAGAATTCTAGGTGCGCTGACTTCTTTAGGGAACGAAATTCGAGTATTTATGTACCTGTCTGCTGACTAGCTGAGGTTCGCCGATCCCCGATAAGACAACAATACACGTGTGCGCCATATAACAATCATGCATCGTAGCGACGGTCTTGCGAATTCATTTCTATGTCGAAGTTCGGAAAGTTGAGGTACCGTCAGACTGTTAAGCGAAGCATGTGGGTTGCTGAACTAGAGAGGAATGGGAGCTATAATCTATTGGGAGTTGCCTGAAAGTAGTCGCTTCGCTTCTCTTCGTCGCTACTAGAGCAGCTCCTGGCCATGCATTGAATATACACTTGAAAGGTTGAAATTCTGCAACGACACGTTCGCCAATGACACCTTCTCCACAGTCGAATGACCCCATTAGTCCTCCTACATAAGCCCGGAAGATCAGATTTGACGGTCTTTTGGTCTCGGAGGCACTTGTCCGTTGTGGTAGTGCATATCGGCTTGTCTTGGCTCGTTAGCGGGAAATATGACAGAACTGTAGGCTGTCTCGTAAGATCCTATATTATTATAAGATTTCCAGACATGATTTTGTCATCGTTTTAGCAACACGCACCTCAAACCTTTCCTTGAAATGCCATACCCACGTATATATCTGGAAACGCTGTCAGAAGCGGGTGTAATTTTTTCCGAGCAATGAATCTGGATGCTGAGCGCTGAGATCAAGCGATGATGGTAGTTAGTGAAAGAGCCGACTCCGACGAGGCCGAAGCATGATCAAGTCCGGACCGGGGTTTCAAGAACTTCCACGTTTACACTGTCACTGTGACAGTCTGAGTTAGAACAGAAACTTATTTGAACGTAGGGTGGCTTCACAGTAAATGACACCGAACTAGAAAGACGTAATCGACTGCGATAACCCGCCCGTGGTAGTAAATTCTTTCACCACTTTACCCTTGTATACCACCTGTACAGGCCTCTTTGTGGAGATGGGGGCTTCGTTCACTTTGATCTCAACAGACGTAGGGGCTCCACCCTCCCAAGTGATGTCTACAGTCATACCGCCACGAATGCGGGCGCCCTTAATCTCACCCTCAGACCACTGCGTTGGAAGCGCAGGTAAGATGTACACCACGAGAGGTGTATCGAACGTGCTAACGTCTGGTGCTTGCAAGATAGCATTCTAGACCGAGGTTGAGAACAAGAACAAAAACGATGGGTAAATATACTGACCAAGACAGCACCTGGATATCCGAGATTCGCGTCAATTTGGAAGATGGGATTTGAATCGCCAGGGTTGTATAGAGAGAACAGGTTGGCACCGAAATTTTCAGAAAGGGCGAACTAGTTCCAATGCATGAGGTACGTGGCTCGTCAGATACAACACATAGCTCACCGTGAGTATATGATAAAACTTCTCGGAATCTTGAAGTTGTGCCCATCCAGCAGCTCTCCAAACTTTCTCCCACCCCGCGTTAGCATCAGGGCCTATTCCATCACCCCGATGGGTCAGACTTGTCTTGGCCGCATCTAGTATTTGGTCCTTGCTGTATGTCGTGCTTCCGTTTGCACCTCCTTGCACAGACTCATCATACGAGCTAATTGCATATCCAGGGTACAGACCGATAAGATGGGAAAGATGACGATGGGTGTCGTCGGGATCATCCTTCTCCACTTTCCATTCTGTTCAACGATTATGAGCAGGTTTTTAACTGGAAGGTCGTAAGCGACCATACCTTGTAGCTGTCCCCAAGATCCAACATGTAGGCCTTTGTCCATCTGCGCGCGCTTCGAACGAATCTCTATTCTACCATCAATACGAGACTTGTGACGAGCCGTGGTTGCACTTACCTTCGAGGAATGCTGTATCCGTATCACCAGAAATCTCAAATCCTTTCTCTATCGCGTTGAACATTTCCCAAATCATCTGCTGGCCATGTGCACATCCTACACAAAAGTAAACCAAAGCTATGGGGCGGCGAGCTTAAAGCATACCTAGTGTAATCGGTGGCTGTTCCGGAGAGTTACATGGGTTCACAACCAAAGTAGAGTCGTTGAAGTGAAGGTCGGGTATCAGTTTATCGAGGTGGAAGCTCGCTACGCCCTTGATGAAATTCTCAGTCATGGCACAGCGCAAGAAGAGAGTCGGACTCGAATTACCTTCAACAGCGGCCAACCTTGGGCCTTAAACCACTGCACATCATTGGTGAAATCAAAGTGATCCCAGACGTGCATCATCTAAAGGTCTTTGCGTCAGTTTGCATTCGAGTCCAATTAGATGCAGAACTTGCCATCCACACATTGGCCTCTAGGGGAGCAGGGTCAAACGGATGAAATTATTGGACCACAAAGTTTACATACCAGGATAGTTGGCCCATTCCGCATTACCCGCTTTCATGCCAGAGTGGCCGAAGATCTGTGGGGTGAGGTGAACATCACTGTTCTGCTATGCATAAGGAATATACTGACGTTCATCTGCCTCAACAAGTTAGTGCACTAGTCCGAGTGAGAAAACTAGCTCACTCACCTCATTGTGCACGACCCATCCGCGAGTTATGTTATAGACACGCTGTGCAGTCAATGCACCTCGTGGTGCCCAATTTTTCTGTTCGGTGAAACCTCAGCTCAGTAGCTAGACGAATATCATAGGACGGCAGACCTCAAAGTAATCAAATAATGACTTGGTAACATCCATATTGGACATCTCGGCACTCCAATAGTTCATTTGAATATTGATATTAGAATCTATCAAGTTCTGTTAGCGAAATCTCGAACGCAAAGGCAAACACGTACGATAATCCGCGCCCCAGGCATTCCCAGTCCCAGATGCCCATTTCCCTTGCAAGTTGGCAGGTAACACGCCGCGAGCACTGCTAGCTAACATGTACCGGCCGTAATTGAATGTTAGCCATTCTAAGTATGGATTCCCTTCATCTTCTTTATACGCAGCCTTCAGCTCATCCGTCGGCCGATCCAATTGCGGTTGCTGGCCGAGTGATAAGGAGAATTTGTCCCAAAGAACGGCCTTGAAGTCTGCGATATGCTCATTGAGGATGTTTGTGTAGGATGGTGCAGACGAAGAGATGAGTTGGGTCAAAGTCTCGTGTGGATCTGGGCCACGGAATGAAAAGGAGTTCTCTTCGTTGCCAGCATCTTGTGAGAACTCGGTTCCTCCTACCCAAGATATCCAGGTTTCCGTTGCATTGATGACGCTGATAGTGGCATTAGAGAAGGAAGAGCCACCGGTCGAGGGGGTAGCGTCACAAGAGACGTTCCCCGCACTTGTCTGAACTCGACCAAGGAGCTCATACAGCATCCCCTTATTTCCTTCGATGAATCCGCGGACTTGAAGAGTAGACGAGTCGAGGCAAGTGACATTGAATGTAGGGAGATCGGCCTGTAACTGAGACGAGAACGCGTAGGTCACGGTTGGTAGTGTCGCATTTCCATCAGAGCCAAAATGTTGTGCGCACGCCTGCGTAGGATGAGAGCAAAAGGTTTCTCTGTATGAAGATGAGTGTCGGTTTGACTATGATGCGGATAGATCGCACCGAAGAAAAGTAGTACCAGATTGCGTCCATCTTGTTCTCGCAACACCCTCGTCAAGGTCGAGCCACCGAGCATAGTCGGACTGCGTGGCGTCCAGTGTAACAGTGGTGACCAAGTAGCCGGATCCGGCGTAGGAACCTGAAGAACACGTTAAAGTGCTTCTCAATAGAAGTGCACAAGGGCACTCACCATATGCTCCAGCATCCGACATCAACGCAGAAATGTCTAAAGGTTTACAGCACATGGTTAAGCGAATCCGAAGATCCCCTATGAATAAACCGACGCGTACCGCTCACATCCCCTGTTGGGCTAGCAAAGATCTCCTGCTGATAGCTTTTGAGCGCATTTGCGGTTTCTGACGCCTCGTCTGGCTGCTTGTTTCCTCCATTGTAGGACTATGAATAGCGTGAGCATGTCGCACACGTCAAGAAGGAATGTTTATACAGGATCGGAGAACGGCCCGCCAGACCACAAGGATTCGATGTTCAATTGCGTCAACTCCAGAGTGGTACCACCACCGGTCATCGCTAAAGAAGTATTTCTCAATATGCATGTGAGAAATGGTATCGAGTAGCATAACGTACCTGCAAGATAACCATTTCCCACTGGCAGCCACGTCCTAGACCAAACATCGCCCTGGGTAGCGTACCATAACCCATTGCCCGATGCAGGGAACCCTGGAGGTGCTGCTGATGAAAGCGCTCCAAGGATACCAACGTAGACGAGGATACGACGAAATGTGGTGGCCATTAAAGATCCTAGTTGCCCAAGATGGCTAGTGATTACACTGCTGCAAAAATGCAGCAACCCTTGCCAGAGCGGATAATATTCGCTTTCTAACATCTTGGGCCTTTATAACTTGCTTGATTGAATGTCGCCTGACCCAACGAACCGATCCTACGAGCCGTACGATATCCGCATGTAGCGTGTGGGCTGTTGCAATAACGTTGAATCCTTCTCGAAGGGTGATCCAACTGCCCAAATTCCGCGACGTGTCAGAGATGAAGTGGTGTATCTATCGGAACGGAGATTTAGCCTCCCAAATACCTGTCTGAAACAGGAGCTCAAACCACAACACCGAATTCGAGGTTCTCGTTGTCAGATATTCAGAACCATTTCGGGCCAGCACTTGAGGCGAGTCGGAGAAGTGAGTGACGTGACCAACGTCACACATGAAACGCGTCAGTTCGCGTCAGGATGCCAGAAACAGAAGATCCCTGACCACGACTACGTAAATATAGCTAGAGTCGACCAATCTAGTCGTCGAAATTTCCTATCTACTACAGTTTAGAATGCTTTCCCAGAATCCCCAAGCTCAACAAACTAAGCTGTTTCTCCCCAGGTGTCTCTCGCCGTCCACCACACTGCACCAATTTCTGTGACCTCAAGGCCTTCAACTCTAACTGTATCCTCGAGTTAACGCCCTCTGTTACTGGTGCCGCGGTCCGCCTAACCCTACACGGACCGAACCTGGTATTGATGGTCTCAAAGTATGACGACGAAGGACAAGGGGTATTCTCAGGCTCTGTCGCTGGTGAGGGATTCTCCGCACTAGGTACTTGCTGGGTGACTGATGACACTTCTGGGTCTTGCTTCTCGCCGTCTGGCTCCTGCAATGAACGATCAGACGAGAAATACCATGCAGTCAAGGCGCGTGTACCTCGGCGTGAATTCGGGGTTCAAGCTTGTTTCCATTCGTCACCTCTGCTGTGGCGGCTGTGACAGTGCGGACTCGCTCTCGGCGAGCTACAGGAACACTGCGTCTGAGCTGAGTATTGCGAAGACTTCTGATGGACTTGAGTTCGATGGAGGGCATGGCTTGGTTTGAGGAAAAGCTATCAGGATCGCGACATTTCGAAGAATTCGAATCGCTCTTGGGTGATGATGCAGAAGAAGAGAGACGGCGAGTGCTAGATTTGACGTTTGAATTAGCGGTAGAGGGAACATGTGGCTTGGACGGTACACGGCGAGGTAAGGCTTTGGGAGAGGAAGTGGCGATGGCTCTTTGCTGCTTGGTGGATTGAGCGAGAACAGGTTTCGAACCAGAACGCTTGGAATCTGATATGCGAACGCGATGGGGAATCTTCGGGGTTGGTTTGTTCTCCTTGTTAGTTGAGGTCAAATCGTCGGCCTTGGTTGTGGAGTCGGTGTGACCAAAATAACGTTCTACCAGATAAAGAGGCTTGAGAGGCTGCATAGGCATATGTTTCTGGTGGTTATGCCGAACTGACATTGGTGAGCGGGGTGACCCAGATGGTGGCATGAAGGATACTTGTTCGATCGTGCCAAAACCCATTGAGCTTTTATACCTGGTCGATCGAAACTTTCTTTGCTGCCTTGGGAGACTACATTTTACTACAATGAAGAATTCAGTATGGACTGCGATTCATTGGGCAACTTCTCAGATAACCTAGCCCCAGCCGATCGAGCACCAGTCGAACGCCAGTCCCAGAAGATTACCTCGAGGCAAATAATTCCACCTAAAAGATATTTTGGTCTTGTGAAAATAGGCGATGTCGCTGGGAGTGATGGCGGTCGGTGGACAAGATGTTCGTTGCCAAGGGTCGCGATACCTGTCACCGCTCTGAATCCAATTCAGATGTCTCAAAATATCTCTCTTTCTTCCCTGCTCCTTCGTCCTCACCAGACAGTTTTAACATTCTTTTTCTATTCCATTCTTTGACTTTGATTCTTCAATGGCTCTTTCGGCGGTAGGCAGGAAGAAGGTTGCTCTCCATGGTACGCCCCTAGTCTAATTTCAAGAGTGTTCAATTCACTCACTGAGGTAAATCTATAGGTGGCCTGGTGGTCGTCACTATTATAGTGCTGGCATTGGCTGCCCGGGTGAATCAGTTCCAGGAATTCTTTTGTCAGTGCATTCGTGCTCGAGGGTTCTTTGCAAAAGCTAACAGCCGAAACATAGTCGCTGCCGACCTATTCCCTCTCGCCTTATCCATCGTCAGCTTGGTATTGCTCGCAATAATGCAAGTTTGGTCATGGTTGTGAAAAAGGGCGTAGCTCACGGCATTCACCTTAGGCTTGCCATGGACTTTGCTTTGTCGCGCTCCTACAACAAGTTCGAAATCGGAATACTAGCTATCATGACAGTGCTTTGGCTCAGTATGTCTCCTATGCATCCATCTCTCCGAAACATTGGTATTGATATATCTACACTAGTCTTCAACGCCTTCTCAACATCGAGATGGACTGGCGTATCCTGTGGATCTATCCCTGACGGTTCGGGCCTTTCCAATTATCGGTACTTTCTTTGCTAATGATAACTAGGCTTCGATGACGTTCGAACTTGGTGTCGGGACCTTCAAGCCTTGAAAGGATTTGTTTGGGTCGAATGGTTGTTTTGTATGTCCTTCTCCATGTTTGGGCCCTGAACCTGGTTATTAACACTACGCATTCCCAGTCTTGTTCTCGACAGTCTTCACAATCCGGGTCGCAAAAACTCAGAAAACGAGAGATAGCACATTTATCTTCCATGTTCCTAAAGATCCGTATGCTTAAGGTGTCACCCGGTTATGATGTGCTTCTCTCGGTGCTGGCTTTCGGGAATATGCACATTTATCATTATTGGTATTGGGATTCATCGCGAAGCATCTTGTTGTATTGCTGTACATATGAGTATACCCTCGTTAACGTTGAAAGCCTAGCGGCTGCGTTCAAAAGGTGTGTTACGAGTGATAAGATAATGATAAGATGCACCAGGACCTATCGATATCCACAACGATTGTTCTCAGTTGCAAAGTACGTTTCTTTCTACCTTCACCTGCAAGAGACCCTGACTCGCTCTCATCCAGCATGTTGATTGAAATTTCTCCAGAGCAGGTCCAGAAAGCCGTGGGGAAAGCATTTCCAAACACTCCTGAGTCGACTGTGGTGGCGGTATCAGAATTATCTGGAGACACTCTCAGGTGTGTGCGTCAAAGAAGTTGTATTCATGAAGACTTGCTGATATAGCTGCTAGCTACACGAAGAGCAATAGAACATACATAGTCGACCTTTCTACCTCCAAAGACACCCCAGCGACACATTCAACCTTCCTTACCGTATCAGCAGCACCAGCAGCTCTCCCTGATCCAAACATTACCGAGACTATCTACCACCCGAACAAGCTGCAGATCTACACCAAGCTTATCTCCTTGATTCGACAACACACCAGTATCCCTTTCCAGGACCCAATACTCGACAATTCTCTTGCTTTCATTCCCTATCCATATATCCTCACACCAGTGACTGGGATAACCTCGTCATCACTTGTGTCCCTTTCATCTGCGCGAAAGCAGAAACTCCTCTCGCCACAACACGATGTCATGATAGACATGGGCCTCGGCCAAATGCTTGGGCAGCTGCACTCTGGTGTGCTTAACGAGTGGTTTGGTCTTCCCTTGACCCTTGAACCAGCAAATCCATCATATAGTTGGCAGGAAACGTTTACCGCACTTCTCGAGACGTTACTGCACCAAGCAGAATCATCCGAGAAACTAAAGTCATCCGCTCTACCGTACGAGGACCTCCGGCGATATCTCTCGCGAGCAATCGCATTCTACATCTTTGACGATGTTCAAGTACCGTCTCTGGTCTGGTTCACTGGATCAGAGGAGGATATCTACATCAGTATCCCATCCGATAACACAAACCCTCCAAGTATTGCTGCTATACTACCGAACCTTGCCCACGCGCTGTGGGGAGATCCTTTGCTCGAGTCGTTCTTCCTTCCGCCTGCACCAAGCAGCGCACTGAAGGAAGCTTACGTTGGGTGCGGAGGAGAGGAGTTGATTCTGTTCGCGAGGCAGAAAACCAAGAGGCTGTGGTACACGGTCTTCTTGGCATTGGTAACTCTATTGGAACGCGTCGATGACGACAGTGAGAGTGGAAAACGGGCTTGGGCAATAGAGACGTTGAAAGAGTGTGCCGAGAAACTGAAAGATGCTCCGTGCTATTAGGTGAGGCTTGTTCATCGATCCCTCGTTATTTCGCTGACTTCCGCAGGTACTTACAGTAGATCATTATCATTGTCAAGGAACGATGACATGTACATGCTCCATTCGTTTGGTCCAAACTTGAAGTGATCGATTACGGATTGGTCAGGATTGAACTGTGGCGAACATCCAGGGCTGGTCGTCGGTCGAGGCTGATGCGTCGGACTATCCGACGCTTGAAGCGTCCATCGGAACGGAAGCACTTGAGAATCACTCTGAGTCCTCAGACGTAGCCAAGGCTCAGGCCATCGAAACTCGGTGTCCATCATTGCTGTACAGGCGCAGCGCTTGAGGCACTCAACACCTTTGGTTACATAAATCGTTCTCATGAATCTCATCATTCTCTATAAAATCCGGTCAGCTTTCATGGTCTTCAGTGAACAGGGCGTCTTGCTTATAAAATAGTCATACTAGGCAGAGAGGTTTCTCAGAGGCCGTTTCACTTACCGTATAACCCACTTTCCCATCATAATGATCTAATGAATTCTTTACAGGCCTAGGGATGCGCAGATGGTAACGGAAGTTTACCCGTACAGGCTCTAAGGGCAAAAGTTTAGAGTCAACACATACATAAGAGCCGCCGGCAACCGTGCTTGCTCGTTCAACAAACATGAATACTTTCCGGGACGACGCGTTCACAACTCGAGAAATCCAGTTCAACGAAGTGGAGAAGACATCGCGTGTCATGGCAAGTGGCTTTTTGGACGACCGAGCCACATGCTACATGGGCGGTTCGACAGAGGTATGGATCTATCCCCTCAGGCTTCACTTCATGTTCTCATCCGGTCAACTTCCGAGCAGTTTCCGACCTCTATCGACTCCCCGGACGGGAGGAACGTCGTACTCCTCTATAGGCTTCATATCTTATCGGCCCTGATGTCCGGCGGGAGGACTGTGGTTGCCGCAAAGATAGATGAATCCGGAGAAGAGGTATTTGGTGGCGTTGCCGTCTGGTTCCCGCCAAACGAAGCATTGAATATATGGAACATACGTCGAATGGCAAAGGCTGGAGTTTTCAAGCTCTTGAAAGGATGGGGCATTGTTGCATTTTTTGTACGTCTTCTTGAGGCATGCAGATGTTCATTATTCGAACTAACTAAAAATTCAAGCGGGCTATCAGCCTCCTTGAGAATTCGGAGATCGGTATGAAGCGAGCCTTCGAAGATCGGTCGAAGCTTGTGGGAAAGGTACTCAAACCAAAGGACTCCTGGCATTTACAAGCCATCATGACATCAAAAGCATTTGAAGGAAGAGGTGAGTAAAATCCTGTTGAACGTTCCTACTCGGTATTTTGACGCTCGTGTATCAACTCCCAGGGTTGATGTCTCTTCTGCAACGAGAAGGTTTTGCTCATGCAATCAAGGTCGCAAAGTCTGCTGGTCAAGAGGTGAAGCCCATTACCTTGGAAGCATCATCGGATCGGGCCAGAGACAGATACTTTCACTTAGGCTATGAGGTGAGAGATTAGAATCCTGGGTCTGCACATGCTTACCCCTTTCGTGTCAGTTTGCACCAAACCAGCCGTTCATTCTCGGGAAGGGTAAAGTTGATGATAATGGGTTGAAAACCTCCTCTTCCGAGAAAGCGACGGGAATACGAATATACTGCATGATCAATGTAAGCTATTGGTACTATTCGTATGTGCGGTCGGCGTCTAATCGGAATATAGTGGAATCCTGACCCGGAACACGGGCGCAAGGAGAGCAAAAACTGATCCTCAAAGGGCGCAGCGGATAGGCATTGGATACGAATACATTTTCGCCAGTACTACTAGCACTCACTTGGACTGGACGGAAACTTGCATGTACAATACTCTTGCAATACTAATATCACCAGGAACCTCTGATACCGGAGCTAATCGTTAATGCCGTTTTCCGTGTAGATCATGAATAAAAGGCATAGATGTGCAAATTCAGGACCAGGTTGCCTTGGAATCGTGGAATCAGATGGACCCTTATCCCCAATTCAACAATCCAATTGAAGCCAAGTGAACATCCAGTGGCGCTGAGAGATTTAGGAGTTATTCGTTCCGCGATCCCAACATTGATAGGTACAAGCAGTATAGTACATTGATAGTAGATTCAATTCTTCCAAACATGCGCCTCAAATTCTTTGATCTTCTCTTCGCCGCCCTCTACCCCTTTGAATAGCTCTTCCAGCGTCTCCTTGGTCAAGAACTCATGATCATCCAATGAAAAGCCAGGTACCAGAAGCATAGTCATCAAACAGCCTTGCTTAGCTTTTTCTTCGTCTTTCAGGTCTTCAGGTAAAAGTCGAGCGAATTTCCAGACCCCTGGCTCCACAACAATCAAGCGGTTTTCGGGGCCTAGGACTTTCTTTTCAATCTTAGGTGGTTGGCCTGGAATGGAAGTTATGAGAGTATATTCCATTCGGCCTTGGTGATGCATGTGGTACGCCTGTCAATAGAAGTATTTTTAGGTGAAGAAATGGATGATGGGCGCCGACTCACGACAGACTTCTCCCGCAAAATGATACCAGTTGGGCTTTCCTTGGTCAGAAGGTAGTAGATGGTCGTTGCAAGAGCCCTCGGGGCAGCATCTGTGCATGTATCATTCTCTGCCTCTTTCTTGGAACCTTGGAAGGCTACTTTCCATCTCGAAACGGAGTAGGAATCTCCGTTTTACGACGATCTGTTTCCAAAAAGTAACCTGCACCGCGGCGCCACCGTCAGAGACCGCTTTATCGCAACAATGCTGGAAACCGTACCTCCTGCTGGATGTTGCTGGAGACCTAGCTCTTTGATGAGTGCTTGAGTGTCGGACATGAACGTTCGTGGTCAAGTGAGAGTGAGAATAAAGCTCAGAGCCAGAACATGCCTCTATCAATGCTATCTTCTCTTCCCAATCATCCGCATCAATCATTCGTAGGCGAAACGAAGATCACAGGGACAAGAAGCTTTTTGGATCCGTTTGCACGCACAGCGTTTTGCTTTGACAATGACATTCCTGAGATTTGGACGGATCCAAAGGACATTGACTAGACATTAACTGGGGACTTGCATAGGTTGCAGGCATCATGGATAAACAGAAGAAAGGGCCGGCGCCTTTCATTGGACGGTGGTGACGTCCGGCAGTTGAACCGGATCTTTCCATATGCTCGGCGCTCGCCTCATGGGCTTTTTACTCAAGGCTTTATTGAAAACCATGAACACCATATAGCCCAGTTCGATTGTAGCTTTGTTACCCATCTTCTTCCCCGCAACCATGGCTGGTGCTGGTGCGACTGACGTTCCCCGAGACCTGTGGCTTCAAAGGTCTCGCTTGAATGGCATGATTCTGGCTGCATTTGTGTACGGTATGTGTATAAACGAGTTTGTTCATTGGGGAGAGCTAAAAAAACTGAACAGGGATATTTTTCCTCCTCAGCATCCAAGCATGGATTGCTGTCCGCCGGGGTTCTCAGTCGTCTCGCACCAAACTCAGTAAATGGCAGGTTCGACTGCTCTACGCCTACATTGCAGTCACCTTCATCCTCGGCACCATGGGTTTCGCATGTAATACTCGATACACCGAGGATATCTGGATCAATTTCGTAGGCCAGAGAGCACCAGAGGATCTGATTATCAACGAGTTCGATTATTGGTGGAACCGCATGGCAATTGACAGGTGAGTTTACGGCTGGTTTGCTTTTCAGTCTATTGACGAGGGAAAATAGTAACTTTGTCATGATATGGATAATGGACCTGCTTTTGCTCTACCGTTGCTTCGTCATTTGGAACTATCAAATTTGGGTTATTGGACTCATGTCGACCGCCTATCTCGGAATTATTGGTGAGCGCCACCTTTTTCGCGGTGCAATTAACCCCTTCTGATCTTGCTTCTCAATAGGCCTCTCTATCGCAGTCATGCACTATGCCCAGATGTCCGCTGTGTTCTTTAACATCAAGGTTCAGATTGCGTTCCTGGTCCTTTCTTGCACCTTCAACCTTCTCTTCACGGTCCTTGTATCCAC
This sequence comes from Paramarasmius palmivorus, assembly GCA_037176845.1. Taxonomy (NCBI): domain Eukaryota; kingdom Fungi; phylum Basidiomycota; class Agaricomycetes; order Agaricales; family Marasmiaceae; genus Paramarasmius; species Paramarasmius palmivorus. The sequence goes on along the minus strand of JAYKXP010000036.1, from coordinate 375,458 downwards.
GCGGCTTCTCGGTCTTCGTAAACAAATCATCCAAAGTCTAGGAGATGAACATGCAAAGACATATACCAGTGTTACAGCAACGCTAGTTGAAAGCGCCGCGCTGTACTTCGTCTTTGATGTTATTTTCGTCTTTGCGTTTGGATTCAAGAGTAACGTCCAAAATTTGATCTTGTTGGAGTATTCAAGTATCCAGGTGGGCGTCTTGTTCTGGATACCTTCTCCGCATGTAACTCACTCGAATCACAGGGCATAGCAGAACTTCTTATCATTGTCCGAGTTGCTCGCGGACAAGATTATGATAGAACGATCACGACTAAAACCACCAGGATAGACTTCCACAGACAACCGAACACCACAGAAACAGGGACTAGGTCTCTGGCGTTCCGCCCAGGTCACCACGGGACAACCACCATGGACGACGATGACCATGTTGTGTTGGAGCTTCCGAGCGCTCGGCAACACTCTACCGGCCAAGGCTCAGGTGGTACTGATAGTAACAGTAGAGAGAAGGAGAAAGATAAAGACAGTGATGCCGAGGCCAAGTCTATGGTTTGAGCGGACTCATATCTATCGTGTAACTTTCTCGGGTGGTACTGGCTGTAAGTTATAATGTGTCTGTTAGAATGTTAGTTTGCAATTGCTGTCATCTTATTGGCTCTTCTCCACAAGCGTCACAGTCCGAACGAGATATTTTCGAAGTATTGACGAAAACTGTAGCGGATATCAATTACTCCACCACGTTAAGCGAAAAATCAACTTGGTAACTCAACTCCAAATTCGCCGAACTTGACCCAGACTGGTATTCGAAGCATCGAAGGTGTATAGAAGTGTTTTGACGAATGTATTGACGCAACTCGCACCTATTACACGCAAGTTCAACTCAAGCACGCGGTTTTATTTCGGTCCACACCCTTGTTATCGAAAAGTACCATGGTTTTGCTCTGCGTATAAAAGCAATACTGTTTGGTGGACTGAGGCTAGCACACAGTATACGACCTTTCAAGTCATGCAGATCCGCAAATCACTCATCGCTTTGCTGCCCTTCCTAAGTGCAGGTGAAGTCCTTTGTCTTGTATGTGGCGTCGAAGACAACTAACCTGTGGTCTCCCAGCCCTTTCTCAAACCGCCGCGCCCTACACCGACCCTGACAACGGCATCACATTCTACGGTGTCACCGACGTAGTCCACAAAGTCACCTATGGCTTCGTCTTCCCTCCAGACGAAACCACGACCGAGTTCATCGGTGAAATCATCGCGCCCGTCGAAGCAAAATGGGTTGGCGTGTCTCCTGGGGGGTCGATGATCAACAATCTCCTGATTGTGGGGTACACTAACGGCGAAAGTGTCGTTGGTTCGACGAGGATTGCTTCGTGAGTATCGTTTATTTCCTGAGGTTGTGTTTTCTGGTTATGCTGAACCAATACACAGAGGATATTCGTCGCCTCAGTAAGTCCTGATCGTGGATATTCTATACCGCGATATTCAATGACCAATAGAACCCTTGCCGGCCCCACGCTCACCAATCTCGCTTCGACTACTGTCAACGAGACCCACTGGAAGTGGGTGTACCGCTGTGAAGACTGCACATGTCAGTACTCTATAATCGCGAATGCGCTGAGACTTACCTGCTTTCTTGCAGCATGGGAAGGTGGATCGCTCGACACGAGCGGCACAGGTGCACCAGCGTGGGCGTTGGGCGAAAAGGCACCAAGCGACCCCAGTGATACCACCAGTACAGTTCCCAAACACGACGACTGTAAGTCGGTTTCATTCTTTGAGCCGACCTGAGCTGAACGCGTTCCCTTCAGTTGGGTTCTTTGGAATCGACTTTACTGAGGCCCGCGCATCGGCTAAAGATTACGAGAGCTGGATTGCAGAGACTGCCTGAAGGCTAGACCAACCAGGAACGTGGTAGAGCGGGGGTTGCTTCATTTTGGTCGAAAAAACACCAAGTGTATTCATATGTACAAATAAACCAAGCTGTTGAGTAAAAGTAGCGGTCATTTATAACGAAGATATTGTTGAATAGTAAACTGAAGCAGCAAGAAGGCACCACGTCGTAAAGGAGGGGGACGGGAAAGGAGTGTCAACACCTAACAACACAAGTCCGCAATTATGCGTTCGCCTTCTTGTATTGCTCCAGTTCAACAGCGAATTTTTCACTCTGTCTGCGCGATTCATCGACGTAGGGCTGCAAGGAGAAAAAGAACGACACAATTACTAACAGTGCGAGTCTCGTTATTCGATCACTGACCTGCTTTTCACTATCCGACAGTTTCTTCCACTGTTCTCCCGCTACCTTGGAAGTCTCAAAGAGGGAAAGATTGGGATTTTGCCGGCGAACGTCAAGCGTATAGCTGAAGGAGGTCGAGATACATTCAACGCCCACTGCACCCAAACTGCGAATGTTACTCACTAGATGAAGGGGCTTGCAGCCTTCTTGGGGTAATCCTTGGGTCGTGAAATAGCAGGCAATCCCTTGGCCTTTCGTTTCTTCTTAATCTCGGACATGGCACCATCGGGGAGGTTCAGATACCACTTTTCATAGTCCTTCCTCCATTGCTCCATCGCCTCCTGATGTTTCTCTCGGTAAACCTACGACATGTCGTCATATGACTGCCGGTTGCTAGGAAAGTTGGGAGACGTTATACCTGTTTCGAAGTATCAGGAAGCTCTCTCCAAAGAGCAGAGATGCCCTTCAAGGTTTGTGCCATCTCTTGCAGGGATTTGTTCTTCAGGTCGACCGTGGAAAGCTTCTCGCGAGTGAATAACATGTAGGAGTTCATTGGACGCTTTGGCGGCGTGAGGACGCTCTTGTCAACTGGATAATTCAAAGCGTTAGAGCGTATTTCGGGCCACAAGGAATATAACGACACGCACACTTGGATTTGGGCTTGACTGGCTTCTTCGTGACGCGCTTCTTCGCAGCAGGTTTCTTCTTCGCAGCAGTCTTCTTTACGGGTTTCTTCTTTGCAACAGCCTTCTGGGCTGGCTTCTTTGCACTAGTCTTCTTCGTCGCAGCAGGTTTCTTCGCAGTCGATGCAGTCGCAGGAAGTAAGACGCGGGGGGTCGTGAAATAGGATCGAGATAAGGAGACTGAGCTAAGAATCCGTGGTTGGGAGAACGCAGAGGACGAGCTTCGAATTAAGCTGAAGCTCGACCTGGCAGCCAGGCGGGTAGCGAAAGAGGAGAACATGGTCGTACGGGATGGAAAGGCAACGGACTCAAAAGTTCGCGGCAGTTCACTGTCACTGACCAAACACCGATAAACATGAGCGTCATGTGATATGTCGCGTATGTGCACGTGGGCTCTTTGAGTCTATTTTCGACTGCCATGGCCATGCAGCTCGAGTTTGACCCAACGTCGCTTCCTCTGGCTCAGCTAGAATCTTTGAGATTCAAATCAAACCAAATAATTGAATCGATACAAACTCTTCAACGAACCATCGATGGACACCCATCAGGGATGCCTGCATGGCCAGATGTTTTGTCGAAATACAACATTTTGCTATCGCAAACCCACAATTTTTCGACCTCTCTATCATCCTCGTTGCAGCAGCAACAATCTCAGATAAATGGTATAACAACTCAGCAAGGACCCCAACAAAACCCATACGAAAAGATTGTACTGCATCCGCAGGTGCCGATGACGGATACCCAGTTGGACACGGAAATCATTCCTTTGTTGCGGAACCAGCAGACGTTGGATGTTTTGAACACGGAGAATGAGACAGTACGACGACTCTCGGAGCATATGGTCACTCGTGGTTCGTTGGGAGTCTTGAGTGGATTGCCTCCACCTCCACCTCTAGAAGGAGCACCTACACGGTTTTCCCAAGCCAGGAAGAAGCCAGAGTACGAGGATGTCATCGCAGAATGTGCAGAGATTCGTGGAGATCATGACCGACGCGCAGACAGAGCTGTTCGGGCTGTCGCTCTTTTGCGAGAAAAATTTGATTGGAAACCTCGGGTTGCAGTGGAGGTGGAAGAACCAGAAGAACTGGAATGGGATCCGAAGCATGGACCAGGGCAACATCGGAGCGGAGCTGGCGAAGATCCTGACGTTGACATTGAATCTGTAGACGGCAGTGACGAGGATGAAGTTGAAGGACATTTGGTTGACTCGGTTGAGACGCCAGCAGTACCTTCGAGCGATATGGACGTGAAAATGGGCTGAACGACGTGGTAGAAGACATGGAGATAATATGAAATAGTACCGAACTGGACGATTGTTTGACGATTGTACTGGGCATTGGATCGTGACTGGAGTGATATCCTACTTCGCTTCGCGTCAATAGGCGTCAATTTCGACAGGACTTCCGCAGGAACTGGTAGAAAATTACAAGAATCCCGCTCGAAATTCGGTATATCGATAGCGATGATCCTTGTATTACATTGGATCGTCGTCGTCTTGGAGCGATTTGTCGGCCTAGTGTCAAGAATCGCTGTCGTCTGCCGTCTGTCGGTGAAAAGCTGTCGGCGTCTCGACGCGTATCCCATATTTGGCAATCTCGACCAGGCTTATAAAATCCCCAATCCCCCAGATTTACCTCTCAAGCCTCTCTTGCTTTCGTACCACCATCATCCACCTCGACCTTCGTTTTCAATATGAGGCTTTCAAATCGCCTCATATCCACGTTCCTTTTCTTCCTACTCTCTTCATTTTCCTTACTGGTACCATCTGTCGGCGCCATTCGTCGTCGTCATTCCTCAAAACCTGAAAACGCTATTATCGCGGCTCGCCAACACCATCCTCGTACACCAGTCTCTCGCGACCTCATTGATCTCTGTATCAATCTAGACGCGAGTCTTAATCTTCTGCCTCCTCTCCTCAAGGAACTTCTTGTCGGTCAAGCTGATGTTTGTCTTTGTCTCAAGGTTAGTCCATCCTCGTCTTTTCTGTAGCTCGCTATCTGACATATCTTGCCAGGATCTCGATATCTTCATCAATGCCAAAGTCAAGGATTTGGGTATTCTCGGCAAGTTGATAAACGTTCCGGAGCTCAAGATATTGTTGAATGGCTTGGTTCGTCTACACACTCCGCTTGCAAACGAACTACGCGCTTATTTGATTCTCAGTTGCACTCACAAGGCTCTGAATGTACTCTTCCTCCTCACGCTCACTACGTTTGCACCAACGACGATCCCTGCCACTTCGACTGCGATGATGGCTTTACGCGAGTTGGCAAAACATGCGAGTGCTTGCCACCCAAGAGGTTGTGCAATGGTCAATGTCTTGCCTCGCCCAACGTAAGTGCCTTAATACACGCATATATGCGGGTCTAACGTCTTCGTAGGCTTGTGATCCGTCCCCTGTTCCGCATGCTCGCATGGCTCGCCGAAGTCAAATCACGACGCTTGAAGCCGCCAAGGAGCTTTGCCAGGGAAAAGAAGTCTGTGGTGTACCGTCTTCAAAGTCAAAGCATGCCTTTGAATGTATTGACGTAAAGACGACTTCGGATAGCTGTAAGTGGCCTTCGTCTTGGCCATGATGTACGGTTGCTGACCACCGTGCTCTTGACAATGATAGGTGGTGGTTGCGTATATCCTCATCCATGGGAGACGACGGAGACCAGCCTAGCTACTGGCAAAGACTGCACCGCTCTTGCAACCAGCAGCGTCCTCCGCTCCACTTGTCAAGACAGTCGTTGTGTTGTCGACAAGTGCCAACCAGGTTTCAAACCGAATCCCACGGGCGATGATTGCATTGCGATTGGACACATCACGCGTGCCGATGTCTCCGATCCTACAAAAATCGATTTGAATCCTTTGGGTTTGGATGTCGTTGCTATCACAGACTTTTCCGTCGATGCAAAGGTCAACCTCAAACGTCGCGATGATGCAGACCCCGTGGAAGTCGACCTTAATCCTTTGGGGATCAATTCTGTGGTCACCCTCGACGTGAGTGGTCTCAACCCCACTGTTAATCAACTCGGTGAAGCCCTGGTACCCTCCCTCATTCATCCCGTCGACCAAACCGGATCATCATCGTGTCCTGTCTCGGCACCTCCTCCTGCTACTCCACCTACCACTCTGGGAGATCTAACGGCCCTCGCATACCATTTATTGGATCAGCTCCTCGGAGTCATATATCTTGGCGATTTGTTGGGCGACCAGTGTGGCTGCCAGGATGCTCCTCCATCGTCTACCGGCGCCTTGGTCAAGGGTCTCATTGACCTCACAGCCAGTCTTAGCCTCGACATCCTCCAAGCTGATCCCACCGACACCGCCGGGTTGACTACTCTGCTCAACCAAATCCTCGATGCTGCTAACAGCTGCCTGGCCGTAGACGATTTGGACTCGGGGCTGAACGGGTTGATTAATCAAGTGGTGGATTTGGTCAACAAGATTCTGGCGGGGCTAAACTTGGTGCCTACTGGAGTCGAACAGTGTGGTTGCAAATCAGATTTGGTGGGCAGTTTGGCAGGTTCATTGCTGGCAAGACGTGCGGACCCATGCGTTGCTGGTGGTACCAGTGGATCTGGTTCGAGCGCCATTGCTGATCCTTCGAAGCCCATCCACGTTGATTTACAGTGCGCAGGTCTAAATGGAGACGTCGTTGCAGACCTTGGAAGTCTCAATCCCGCAACGAACGAGCTTCTTGACCCTCTACTTGGTCCGCTCGTTCATGCTGATGGGGTTTCGCCATGTGCAAGGTCGTCTTCCGGTATTCCGTCGGGTTCGGCTTCTTCTGCTACAACCCCGACTTCGTCGCCAACCTCTTCGCGTTCGGTCGTCTCTTCTAGTGGCTCGAAGGCAGGTACCAATGACGGCGGAGGTGACGGTGATTGCAAAGACTGCAAAGGACCTTCTGGCTCGACTGATCCGTCGAAACCGGTTCTCGTAGATCTGACGCCCATCGGCGTGAACGCGAAAGCGACTGTGGATTTAGGACCTGAACTTAATACCTTGATCAACAACTTGGGCTCGCTCTTGAGCCCAGTCATCCGACCTGCCGACTCCGCTTCTGGTTCTTCCGGTTCGCCCGCTCCTCCCGATCTAGTCGCAGACTTGCATGCAGCCTTGAACTTGGGATCCACTATGGCTGCCACTGCCAAGAAGCTCTACACTTCGTGCGGTTGCAGCGGCAATTCAACTTCTCCGGTATTTGTGGTCGTTGTATTAACGGCGAAGCTGGAAGGCGCTTTGCAAGTGATGAAAGCTGATCCTACCGATGCCACCGTATCCGCTGTGCTCAAACTCGTTGACGCGGTGCTTGCAGCTTCCAAGACGTGTTCAGCGGTTCCTGGTTTGAAGGTAGACATTGTTGCATCGGTCAACGCGTTGATCGGTAATTGTAACCACCTCGCGGTGTCATTGAAGGCTCTATTGAAAGGTTTGAAGACGTGTGGATGCTCAGAGGAATTGGCAGCGTCGGTTTCTGGATCAGCTTCCGGTTCCGTCGCAAGGTCAAAGATGTTTAGGAAGAGGTACATTGGGGGTTCTCATTGAACTTGTTCGGAGGCTTGAAATCTGCCTTTCTTTTGGACTTGGGATTCCTTGGACTTGTTTCGTCTGCTGACGATCCAGAGTTTTTGTTTCCCTTCTGTTTCTGTTCTTTTCGCTCTCATTTGTACGCGCTTTCGGTCGTTATCTTGCACGTTCTTTTCACTTGTACTCAGATACATGTAATTGGTACGTACTACTTCATTTACATAAGGTGTTCCAAGGACTTGTAGTAGATCGTAATGGAATCCTTTTCACTTCACACCCAACATCTCCATTTCAGGCTCTCTGGGTAGCATGAGTGACATGTACTTTTTCGCACCGACAGTACCGTTAAAAAATTTGCTTGATGGATGTGTGAAATGCTACCGATTAACCATATCTGGCGATCACGTCACATGATGCGATTATCCTCATATGGCTTATCATTTGACATTTCGATATTTCAGAACACCTTTCAGTGGGTTTGAGGTTGGTTTGAGGGATATCTGCTGAAATTTTGGTCCTTCCGGTGTGTAGTACTGTATGTATAAACTACATCGCACATATGGCATGCAAGTCATTACTTATGTATAACGTTTTAGGATGTTCCCGTTCCCTCAAATGAAGAAGGTCAATATACGTAGCATCCAACATTCAATAATCAAGAAAGATTCCACCCCTAGATGTCTTCCAGTAATGTCACAGTTTGGCTCGTGTAGATAGGGAGGCCGGCGAGGCTAGCATTGACGGCTGAGATGGAATCGAGGAATCGGCGAAACTTTGGCGTATTTGCGTGGGTGCGGACGCTGGTTGCGGAAGTAGCGGCGACTTTCTCAAAAGTCTTCGCAGAATTTTCCCGCTCGCGTTACGTGGTATGGTGTCAATGAATATAATGCCACCTGTAAGCCATTTATATTTCGACTTTGCTGATGCGACGTGCTGGTGGGTGAGAATATCAGTTCAGTGTTCAGATCGGTAGCAATCGGAGAAGAGAAGAAAAGGAATGCGGCAGGAACGACTATTTCCATTTGTCGTTAACCTGAGGCCATAGAAAACGAAGAGATGGGTAGCAGTGGGTAGCAGGGACGAGACTCGTATCCATGTGCTGGATCTATTTTTGCCGAGGTAACGGCTGCGAGGGTATTTTCATCGTACGTAAGAGGACGTACCGTGAAGATGCTGCTGCGTACTTGCTTTGCAACATTCGGGTCTTTTGCGACAGCAGATGCAATTCCTGGCTGCAAGACAACAAATGCAAGGGGCAGCTCTCCAGCATACTCATCGGGGACACCTATGACAGCTGCGTCCGCAATGCTGGAGTGCGTGAGTAGGTGTCCTTCAAGCTCGGCCGGTGGCACTTGCAATCCTTTGACCTAGAGTTGAGTTATTCAGGTATGGAATATAAGAGAGGAAGCAAAATGTTGCCGTTAGTTCCCAACTTTACGTGTGGCGTATTGAGGATCTTACCTTTATGAGCTCCTATAAAGTCAAGTGGGCACGGCAGGGTGAGATGCAGACTTCCTGTGAGAATGCCCTACTGACCTTGATACGTTCCACAATGAAGATATCACCATCTTCATTAAAAAGCACCTGATCCCCAGTGCGTAACCACCTAATCAAAGACTTAGATCGAAATCAGAAGAGAGCAACGTGACACGAACCCATCCACAAAAGTCTCTTTGGTCCTGCAGTGGTTGATCAGTTTCCAAAGCGTTATGACAATGGGAATTCCGTGATACGTACGCTTTCTCGTCTCCATAATAGCCAAGAGCAACTTGCCCACCTTGGACATACAGCTCCCCCACTTCTCCCACGCCGGCGAGGCTTCCGTCGCCTCTGATTACCTTTGCCACAACACCTGGCAGAAGCTGTCCACCGCTTCCGAGAGTCCCAACCTTATGGGACAGGGGAAACTACAGGTCCTTTCAGTGACGTTCCAATCTAGCAACTAAAAGAGATAACGCACCATGCTAACCGTACCGCAAGTCTCCGTCATCCCTAAATGTCACTTATTAGCACTAGCGACCATGAATACCACTGCATCTGCCAATTTACCGTATCCTTGCCCAAGGTGAACGTTCGGGAATACTTCGAGAAGACCCTTCGTGAGTGTGGCGCTAAGAGGTGCAGCTGCCACTATACAGTATCGTACACTAGATAGCGAGAATCTTTTCACGGCTGGATGCTGTTAGACACCTATTCAGCCACCGAACTTCACTATCTGGGGTCAAATAGAACTTACTTTACAGAAAAGAACTGCTTGTGGAGGCACCAATCTATTGAACCTAAATCAGTCCATGCGAACATTTTCACCTAGGCCAACCCACGTTAGATGAGTAATCTTGTATTTATCAATACTCTCCAAAAACTTCTCGAAATGAAACGCAGGTGCGAGCACTAATGTCATCTATGTGTTCTTCTGTGAGTGTTTTGATGTAGAACAGACTGATCACTGATGCAAAAGATTTCTCACCCCTGCGTATATCATAAAATGAAGCTAGTACAACTTCAGTCATCCCGCTGAGCATTATTGACTGGTGACATACATTGTAGACCAAGCCATATATATCTGACAGCCAGTCAGTCCAAAAATACGCTGACAACTGACAAGAGCCACTTACGATAGAGAGGTAAGACTGCAGAGGGGACGACTAAGTAGTTTTCCACACTAAAAGATGGAAAAATCAAACGTACAACCGCAACATACATCTCCAGGACGGAAACGGCGCTCCGACCATGGAGCATAGTCTTCGCCTATGCGATTCAAGGTAGCAATCTGTATAATCACACTTATGGCGTTGTAGTGTGAAATAGCCACCGCCTGTCGCACCAGAAAAAGTCCATAAGTAACGAAACTGGTGTCGAAGAAGAACCGACCTTTTGTACACCCGTTGTGCCAGACGAAGGCGCCAGAAAAGCTATCTTTCTCTTGGCTTCATTCGCTCCCATCTGTTTTTCGATGACGGTGGGGCAGCGACTACCGAGGTCAACCAGCTCGTCAAAAGACCGGAAGCCCCCTGAGCTCTCCCCAGGGGCTGTGGAAGAAGTAATGAGGATGATGCGACTAGGTGGAAGTTCAATGATGGATGCCGCTTGAAGCGCGTTCGCCAGGCATTGCGGATGAACAAAAAGCAGAGTAGGTCGAGATATCCGCAAATGATGAACTAGATCAGACAGGCACAGTCAGATGAAAGCTTTGCCTAGAAGGCAATCATTCTTCCGGGCTCACCGAGTTCGCCAACCGCAAGCATCGGGCTTATTGTCCTGTGGCGCCCTTTGAATACAGCACACGAGAGTAAGAAGATCATGACGTACGCCACTACTCCACCAAGGCGATGTGTTGCCCAAACACAAGGCGCATAATCTGAAATGTGTTGAGCATGTCGCGTTCTCGTCGGCGTTACAGTGATGAACGAAGTACGCACTAATATGGTTGTAGCTCATTATCGATACTGGAAGGTAAAATCATGCTCAAGTGACCGATAAAATCGGTATGGAAGCACCTACAAATGTCCCCGTCGTCTAGAAGAAAGCCTGTCAGTCGCCGCAAATCAAGGAAGAAGGTGGATATGAACCACGCACTTATGTCCCAAGTGGATCTGATGGCTGCTGCGAGATGTCGTGTCCGGAGACGAAGCTGGGTCATTGAGTGTGATAAATACAGTAAAATCCGGACAACACAGGACCCACTTGATCAAGGAAAACAGGTTCTCCAGTCTCATCATCTACGAGGCATGGCACTTGCTCCGGTCGAGTGGGCCGTGTGGGGTGCTGGAAACCATCGAGGAAGAATTGGGGAATTGTAAGGTTCGATGGAACTTGGTCCAAGGGGAAGCCTGTTGCTTTCAGTTGGTTGAGCAACATCTGGATGCTTGAGGAGAAGAAAGAGATAGCCAAGGCCTTTAATGATGCCTTGACCTGGTATATATACTCATATGTAGATGAACTTCAAGCGAACTATCCGATCACGCAGGGCATGGACGACTATCTGTCGATTGATAAGCTCGGGCGAAGAGTGTAAGGGGGTAAACCCGAAAGAAAATCATACCACCGTGACCTATGTGGGGTTAAGTTACCATGTCCGCGGAATCGTGAGCTTGCTAGTAGAGAAAATTAGTATTAAATGTCGCGACCGCCTGACTTGGTAGCTCGCAATTCGTGGGAGAAGAACAAGATGATCTGTCGTCGTACAGCCTGCTTAATGATAGATGGATGTTGAAAGCGGGCCAACTACAATCACAGAAATTCGGGAACTCCGATTTCAGTCTGCGAAAATCACTAAAATCAGAGTACTTAGCACGGCGTCAGATGAGAGCCTAGAGGAGGTAATCTGACTACGCACCCTCGGCAAGGTTTTCAGGGCGAAGGCAATTAACAAAAGAATCAGGGCCGGTCGATGTTCTTGACATTCATTTTGGCAAACATACGAATTTAGGAACGTGTTGCGGAGTTCTTCTAATGCTGTACAAGTGTGTGGAATACATGTCCTCGGTAACTACACGAGAGCTCGGTTTAGGCCTACGGCCATCAACCTGTGAACCCGATAAGTACCATCTAAGTGCGGCAAGTGTTGGAAGGGCGTTCCGCAATGTACAAGCGTTGGGACTCTGGGACATGTTCGGCAACGTTCTCCACGCCGCCGGCCAGAACCCCAACTCGCATCATCGTAAGGCGCTGCACGCAACACTTGAGCAATCAAACCCAAGACGACACGAGGCCACGTACGTTATGTGCTGCATTGGAGTGCGCATAGTATCCCCCGAAAAAGGCTGCAGTCATATCCTTCCCTGAATTCTTCGTCAGGAGGTCCACGCCACCCGGATGTTCATCCAAAAATGACGATACATCGTGGATAAAGCCGGAAATGAGAATTAGAGTTCGCAATTGAGATTCCTCTTGGACTAAAGACCGTCAGGGGCAGATCACAATACATTTGATGGCGGTGAGACTCACACGTCTCCCAAGTTACAATGGGCAGTTCTTCCGGGGGAGCCGGCCATTGCAAGTTATCTTGCACTCGTTTCAACTCTTTGAGCTTCATAGTTAGGGCACCCTTGGCTATTTCGTTACTTGGAAATACTCGCAAATTGTGGGCCAGTCCGAGAAATTGGCATAGAGCAATGAACCATTTAGTTGGATCCCACTGGTACCACAGATACGCATTGCGATAGTCCATGGGAAACTGATGGTGGAAATTATGATAGCCCTCACCCATGGTCAAGATGGCAGAGAGAAAGTGGTCGCGAGGGGATAAATGATCATCGTAAGGCGAGTCACCAAGCCAGTGTGCGATCGAATTCACACAAAAAACGCTCTAAGAGAAAAATGAGGATATAATTTAGTGTTGAGGTTCGGGTACGTACATGGTGTGCAACGGTCATTCGCAAGGCCGCCGAAAGACATAGGCCTCCCATCCAATCATTCCACAACAACCCTGGGATTGCCCAAGGTATTACCAAGCCGAAAAGCAAAGCAAGCGAAAAGTACCACTTGTGTTGGAATTGGACTAGTGGATCCTTTCGGAGGTCTGTGATATCCGCGGTCCCGGATCGCAGGTCGGTCTTGAAGATCATCCAACCTATATGCGTCCACAGGAGTCCTCTTTTGGAGTTGTAGGGGTCTGAATCGGTATCCGTGTGTCGGTGATGAGAACGATGGGACCTGGCCCACCAATAGCACGATCCTTGAACCGCGCTAGCACCACCAAGAAGGAGAAGCCATTGTAAGGGGACGGATGCGTTGTATGATCTATGGGACCAAAGACGATGATATCCTGTACTCCGAAGTCAAAAAGCGTACGACCTAATCAGCGCCTAACACGTACCCGCGGTAATACCTTATATTCTCATCAATACACGGACCAGGTAACAGCAAGCGACTGAAAACTCACCCAGAATGGTGAACATGTAATAGAGGCCGGTGAACCACGCCGTTGGACGAGTAATTGGCTCAAAAAGTAGGCCCCGGATACCAAGAGCAGGGGCGACAGTCAAGACCATAACATTGAACCACCGTATACCCTTGAGCTCGGGGAAGTTCTTAGTCCAAGAAGACAACATGGCTAACATGGAATGAGACAGTTTTCACCAAAGAATTACGGTGATGACTTACCTGACAGTGTCGCGATGGACTCGCTCTGCGCGCGAGTTATGCAAGTGAGACTGGGGCAGACAGACGACGACCCGGGACTGATACGACCTCGTTTTTAAAGCATGGAGGTAAGGAAGGGCACATTCCGCCATCACATCTAGACGCATCTCCAACCTACAAAAACGGATGTAAGAGAGCGGTAATCTGCATTGTGGACGCCCGGTCAAACCCCGAGTTGTTAATCAATACCAGCAGATAGACGGGATGATGAGCTACTGTGGATCTGTGTGATTCAATAGGGAGTAATTAAACATGCATGGAAAGGAGGAAAAGAAGATCTGAATAGTCGACGTACTGTTTTAAGGTTTGTATAAGCGGTTGACGAATTTCAAGTTGAGCACAAATCCTTGATGGTAGTCTGGTGTGATTCTATCAGATCTCGAACAATATATTCCATCAGAACATACATTAGAGTCCAGCGCAAGAAGAGAAGTCGGGAAGAAAAACTACCATCGCCACGTTGAACAAACGTTTCCCACCGGCAAAGGATCTGCGGCTTTTTTCTCAGCGTCACGCGATCCACGCGACTGTGACGACGCCACGTGTGATAGACCTCGCAGCCTCGCTTGCAAATTCAATGTTGCCACAAAATCTCGACACTTTTCCACACGCGGCTTTTCTGTTCCCTCTATTTCACCGAAAATGACGTGGTAACCTTGGACCTACCTTTTGGCATGTTGTCCACTGGCATTCGCTTTATATGAAGACCACCCCAAAGTTCTGAACACCGTCTAAAACCGCGCCTATCGGCATGGCCATTCATATACCATGCAAATAGAACTTGGATATGTATGGCGTCTGCTCAACCGTGGCTTAGATCTACCTCGATACTGAGTGCCGCTACGGAGAGCCAGGTTCCATATATATTCTTCCATTTGGGTCGAAGTTGCGAAACCCATTTACCGATATAGTTAGTGAAGACCGGTTCGCGTGTTGGCACTGGTGTCCTTGCAATCTGACCAGATCTGACCCTAATTCCACCTGAAGCTGAACATAGCAGTGATAGTGAGTCGCAATTTCGTCAAGCTTCATTTTCAGCCATAATTATTCATGTGATGACTAGGCTTTTACCCGAGTTGATGGCAAGTTGGTGCAGGACAAATTTTCTCCCGGCACATTCTCCAGTATTCTTCCCCACAGTGCTTCTGAAAGACTCGTGGTCATGAAGGGAGAAGGCATTGAAAACAAGGATTCCCAGCTCAGCGAAGTTCAAACTCAAACTCAAACCAAAACCGCATCCATGTTGAATGTTCGAACGCTCGCTGTCGCCTGTTGCCTTTCGTACGCCGTTTTCAAGTATGTTCACGCCGTAACCCCGCAACCAGTGCGAGATCGTGGAAAGTTCTTGCAAGCAGTTCCCCAAGCGGTGGTGAGTACATGCTACATACCTTGGTGACAGCAAGATGGGCTCATTTACACTAGTTCGTGGATCCTCACTCTTTTGCTGTAATGGGTCCAAATGCTACTTTTCGAACGAGTTCATCTGATCCCCGGACATTCTTCAATCCTACTTCGACCGAGCCACCTTTTTTTCAAGTCTTTGATGAAGCATTCCTATCCATACTAGGCGAATCAGCCAGTATCCATCAAGTTGCGGTGAACAACACTTTCGCGTTTGCCCATGAGGCACCCATTTACAACGAAGAAACGGATGAGCTTTTCTTTGCGAGCAACGATGGAGGGGCCTTGGGTAACAGCGACATCGACCATAATAATGTTGTGAGTAAAATCAGTATGACGGAGGTGGAGAGACAGTTAGCAGAGGCTATAAATGGCACCGTCGACGTTCCTGTGACTCCAGTTGAGTATTTCCAGAGCTTCTAAAACCCGTGGTTAACGTATGTATCGTGTAGCTCGACCTTCCAGACTCGGTACAAGTGGGTGGAAACTGCCAGCGCAATAGTAATCTTTCAGCTCACAAGTCAACAGATGACCAACGGTGGCACTGGACCCTACAATTCGTCCCTTCTTCTGATTACATCCGGAAGGGGTCCTCTCCCACCTTCAATTGTCCTTGTGGACCCCGTCTCACCGAACAACGCTACCGTCGTCTTGGATAACTACTTTGGCCGACAATTCAATTCCTTGAACGACATCAAAGTACACCCCAGCGGCAAGATCTTCTTCACTGATGTTACGTTCGTCTATCTCATGTTGATTCGGTCTCAATTCTGGCGTATTTACAAGCTCCGTTCATGACTCGGCTAGATATGGGTTTATCAATCGTTTCCGGCCTGCTCCATTGATGCCTAACCAGGTATATCAATTTGACCCCGTCACCCGCGCAACAAGAGTGGTAGCAAGTGATTTTGACAAACCGAATGGCATTGCCTTCGATGCCGCTGGAACAACCGCATATGTGTAAGTATCTATCGTTTCTCTCCGAGCAGATCGCAATCATCATGCGTTAACAAAATCACAGAACGGATACAGGTACTGCAGGAGGTGATCAGACTGAACCGGCTTCAATGTCAGCATTTTCTTGTCATCTTTCGTTTCCCGCGTCTGATCTACTTACTTGCTCAGTTACGCATTTGATGTCGATCCCGTCACTCACGCGTTCAAAAACCGTCGGGTCCTTGCCTATGCTGATGCAGGTGTTCCGGACGGAATACAGGTTGATACGAATGGAAATGTGTATAGTGGTTGTGGGGATGGCGTACAAGTGTGTCCGAGCCAATTTGGATGTTGTATGAAGTTTTCTGATAATCCTACAGGTCTGGGATTCGACAGGAATTCTCCTTGGAAAATTCTTCCTCGGAACCACTTCCGCTAACATGGTTTTCGCTGGTGAGGGCCGACTTGTCATTCTTGCTGAGACCAAGATCTTTGTGGCAAAGATTGCTGCCAGCGGCTTCCCACTTGGTAATCGCTCCTAAAACGTTCCCAAACTACCGTCTTTGTACATATAACAGTGCAATCTCCAACGTTTTTTTGGCCGATTTTATCGCATGAGCTGCCTATGGTCACAGTCCCGTCGTCAAACCTATAGATTCCAGTATTGTCATTATTTTCCTTGGAGATTTGGAGGACGATCTCATGTTCCTTACATGAGTTAGGCCAATTGATTGCGTATCAGTATCTGTATCACATTGAAGCGTGATCTTTGAGCCTACTGTATACTTCGCCCTTCGCCCTTCACATCATTGAACCCGTCACGACGTGTTCGTATATTGGGGTGTTTCTGGAAGGCTTGCTCCCCCGAGATCGCTGTTACTCAGAAACGTGTTTCCGTAGATTTCTCTCGAACCTGAGGTTCATTGCATAATTCAAAATTGATTCTAGAAATGGCAGATATTCTAGATCACTATGGGGCCCGTTTGAATGGTGTGTACTTATATTGTTACCCTTGTGAAAGATGAGTCACACCAAAGCCATTCAAAAGTAGGCTCTTCACTGTTCAGCTCGTAACACACTGGTAGACGCAGCGGCCACGAAACGAATAGGTATCAATTAACGCGGTGGCTCCTAGTTATCAATGAGATTTCGTGTAATAACAATCGCACCTCACTCTCGATTTGATGGCTCATGTTGGCTTTCAACAGCTTCCTTTCCAACAATCCCGCTATTTCCTCTTCGCCTTTCGCCAACTCCGACATGCCATTCGCTGCATCACTTGATTTATCAGGCATGACATTCAGCGTCTGAACGTGCATTACTCACCAAATGAGACTCGTTCGGATTCCGTGTATTCGGCCTCCGATGGCAACAACAGTTTCCCGAGAAGGTGTGCTGTGGGTGTGAGGGATGAGGAAAGTGTCCTCGCGGCATGAAATGTATCGTTAAGCCTACCTTGGTTTATCAGAAACGTTGTCTCCTGAAGAACCTTTTCAGGGGTCTGCGAAGAGCTTTGTGACTAGAGGCTGGCTAAAAGTTAAACAACCTTACCGAAGATGAGGATAGATTTAGAAGGCCCTTCAATCTGGTTTCGTGGTTAGGACGATTGCTTTCCCTGTGCCCTGATTTCTTGAGAGTATTCAGCCTGAGGATGTCAACATAGTCTTGGGTAAAAGAGTTCCGCTCTTTGACAATATCTCTGATCCTGGGAAGCGTATCCCTTTGCAAAACCTCGATCTAAGTCGGGCTTGGAATGAGGCAGCCCGTCGAGACCAAATCTGAGGGCAAATACTCACAGAGTCCATGAGGCGACTGCACCTGACCTGCATTTCATTGACTCGATTTGAGCCGCATTGCAAACTATGCTCGTATTCTGCCTGTGTTGGCTACTTATCAGTATTACATGCAGGGACACAACGACAGGTGACTGACAATGATCTTCCTTTTGTGCTGCAAGGCTTCCGTGGATGGGATCTCGGAGTCTATCAAGATGGACCGATACTGGAATGTAGAACAGGCTCTATGTCGTGCGACATTCATGAAAGTCGCGCTATTTGGAAAATGAGTGCCTCTATCGCATGTTCGAACCGATACCCACAGAAGCCTTGAAACCTTTTCATCGTGAGAGTGCTTTGTACCCAACTTGAGTGTGATTGATTGATATAGCATGTCCCTGGCTATAGTAAGAGAAACACGCGACTGGTCCTTCTCTATGCGAGAGAGTGCTAAGTGATGTAGGTGCAGGTTCTTTTTGAAGTTCAGCCTGTTTCGGCAGTAACGGATACGGACACAGTACGAACGGTTAAGGAATCATCTGTGTGCTTCATACAACACTGCCGATAAGCATCTTCGTCGTTATTGGTGACAATGTACTGGCTTTCTGGTGATGGCGGAATTTTCATTTTCACAGCAGCTGATGGGCCCATCTGTCTAATTTCTTCGACTTGCAGAGAGGCCACGTTTGCAACCAGGCTAATGGACATTAGCCATATGTTGTATCTCGAGAGGGATGTTGACTCACAGCTTCAGATCTTTCGCAATAATGCGGATTCTCTCTTGTCTCTTCTTCTCGCTCTGTTCCAACTTTTCTAACTCGAATTTGACGCGTTGTTCTGCTTTTAGCTGATGTCTGAGAGATTCCAACTCTATTTCTGTAAATAGACATTCAACATGAAAGGTCTGGGTGCAACAAATGCAAGTACTTGCGGGCGTTTTCCATATCCTGTAGCCTTTCCCGCAGCTCCGTCGCGTAAACCTCGCAATGTTTTCTGGTAGACGCCAGCCTAGAGACCGCTTTGTCGTCTGGGGTTCGTTCTACAGCGCCGATATGTTTGCTGTCTATCATTGAGGAGTGCCTTTATGATGTAGAATGTGCATTCAACTCACCTTTGGATTTGATTCCTAGCTACTCTAGCCTGTAGTCTACCCACAACATGCCCGCCAATGAACTGAAGTAGTTCTGAGAATGGTCCATGTGAGAGCTTGTCGATATCTTGATACGTTATATTTCCAGGCAACCCAATGGATGCCAGAGATTCATGTACATTGAGGCCTACATTCGCCATTGGGGAAAGAGATTTAGCGCGTGCTTCGGCCAAGGATCAGGACCTCAGCCTTCCTTCGAGTCCTCGAACAAGAAATTTTCAATGTCATTGGAGAGAACTATATAACGTGCTGTACTTCATAGTATACATCCAAAATGAAATGGCATGATATCTGAAACTGAAAGAAAATTTATGCCTTTTCTTTCTCTGGGATGACGGCGGCGTCAGGACCAACAACGCCCTCATCGAGATTGTTAAGTTCGTCTTCATGTGCATCAAGGTTTCTGACACTGAACCAGAATATAATGGTTAGGACGAAGGCAAGGCATCCGACGACAGTGTAGTTCCAAATAAGGAGAGGATCCTCGACAAGAGCTAAGTGGAAACAGTTAGCTATACGATTGGGCTATAACAGAAATAATTTAGCATACGCAGGAAGGCTTCTGAGAGTGCAGATCCCAGAGCGCTGGTGAACAGGTACAATGCCATGACGAGCGAGCGCATGTTCTTGGGTGCCTTTGTGAAGGCATATTCCAGTCCAGTAATGTTAGCGAAAATTTCACTATGGAAGAAATCAGGTGAGTGGGCATGATATATCAAAAAGCTTGTTGACACATACGACAAGGCAACCAGGACATATCTGTTGGGAGCAAGGGCTTCAACGCGCGAATGAATGAACCAAAGGGCAGAACGTACGATCCAGTCTGAGCCCAGACATTGATCGGAGAGACCTGGTCCAGCTCCTCGAGACAGAAGTTTGCTTGCCGGCCACAAGGATTCGTCTTTCATCGTATTTTGAGCGCACACAATCAGAAAATCAATGTGCCGCGTTACCTTGTAGATATAATATTGGATGACCGCGGCCCAAACCATCGCCATGCTCCCAATGAAGAAACCAAACGTTATTCTCTTTAGAGCAGTGAATTTGATTCCGACACGACGCATCCAAGGGTAAACCTAACGGACAAGGTGAGAATTTACTCTATGGTATCGCTTTCGGGATCACTCACCAGTATATCAAGGATGGGAATGATGATGACAAGGGCAAATGGATTGAGGTTGGATAATACGTCGTTGGGGACACCGTGAGTCTCCATTGTCGCGGCTTGCGATGTCAAGTTGTTGTTGATTTGTCCGTATGTGAGCCCTACAGAAAGATGTCAGCACGGGTAACGGATATCCAAGGGAGAGAATACGGACAGTAGATTGGATAATACACAAAGACACCACAAGCCTTGAAACCACGCCTCACTTCGTCGACCCAGTGATCGTCGAAAGTCATCCACTTGGGAAGCTCGCCTTTTTGCTTGCTTGGCTTGGCGTTCTCCCAGAAGTCGTCTGCCCGAAGGTTCTTGTACGTTCTGATAGGATTGAGACTCCATTTCCCCGAGCTGCAAACCTGAAGAGGCGAACAGCTGTTGCGAGAACTGATCCTGTTGGGGGTGTGCGCACATATTGGTTTCTGCGAATGTAGAGAACGAATGGGCACAAAAAGAAGACGATAGTGGGGAGCAAGAACGCGAGCCAGAATCCAACAAACTAGCGTGAGAGCTTGTCAATTGAATACCAAAATGCGAAGACCGCGATACTCACCTTCTCACTAAAAACAGGGGAAATTCGGAACGTTAGCATGTTGTTCTGCGAAAAGTGAATTCAACGAACGCGTAAGTCATCCTAAAGCAAACGAGAACGTCAACAAAACAGGCCACGATGTGAACTGAAGGAAGCATACGTGATCTGACCAATCAGACTGGAGTTCGAGGGAAGAAGTGAGCACAGAGATTTCAAAACGGCAGAAAAGAAGTTTTACCTGCCCACGTTTGTGGTGAGATAGAAGATCATATAGATTCTCGTGTAGGTATGCGCGGGATCCACAATCACTCGCTCTCCACTGTTCAGTGTTCTGACATACAGCTTTGATTGTTTGTATTGTTCAGCGATCAAAGGCGAAATGTTCGACTTGAAGAGACCAGTCCCTGAAGAAGAGTATCAGTACGGGGAAATTATTCAAGACCACATCCCTACGTACCCGACCCCGTTACAATCATACCGATAATAAAGCAGCCGATAGCACCAGGTTTGTCGATGACGCCGGGAATTGCGGATATGATGATGATGATGTGACCCAACATTGCGATACCAATACCAACCGAGATAGTTTTGAACCGACCGAGGTGAGCATCTGCGATGTAGCCTCCGAGAAGCTTTCAAAGAAACTCATCAGAAAAGCAGACAGACGCGGGAACGTTTTCATCTACCGGTGTAACGTAGGCCCAGAATGCATAAAATGTCGTTAATCCTGTCGATGCCCTTTGTCCCCTACCGAGTGCACCTGCCTGTCCATCGAGTCCGGCAGCACCTGTAGTCGAGCCTGGCGGTAAGGGCCTTTGGATGAAATTGGTCTGCGAAAGGTCACTGTCAGGGCTACGTCAACGGACATAAGCATTGCTAGCTACGCACGAAGACGACCGAAGTTCCGTAGTACTGTTCCAAGAATACATGAGACACTTATGGTGTACGAAGTCACGAAACTCACCGAGAAACGCTCGGCCATTTCCACGACAGCAATATCTATACGAGTCGAATCAACATGTCGTTCAAGGCAGATGAGCAGCCGACAACGTACAGTACGCATTCCATGGTACATGGTCAGGAACTCGTCTGAGTGTCAGCCTCTCCTCCTCCGTTGGAAACTCGAGCCCATCATGGATGCCATCGCTTTCGAGGTGTTCGTTGGATGAAGCATCGCTGATTTCAGGATGCTCCTTCTTGAAGTCGGCTTCTCTGTGGGCAACCTCATGCGTGGCGGCGAATTCAGCTTGGTCTGTGATATTGGCAGCCATCGTATCTTGACAAGAGACTTGGGAGCTGGTTGAAAGTTGCTCGACGGCTCCTGGGCAAGCCTTGGACGAGTCTTGGACAAGCTTGGGGGGAGGATCAAGAGCCCTTGGACTTCCCACATTCAATTGCGCCCACTTTTCAAGGTTTGTCGCCTCGGTCAAATGTCCATATCTGATCGAGTGCCGGATCACACGATGAGCACATATGGCGAGCACCAAGCGAAGCCTTCAATGGGCTTGGCAACCAACTAAAATTTTCACTATCTTCGGTCTGGAGCGGCAGGGTATCAGTAAAATGTATAGCGAAACAAACAAAAGCACGCCACCCTTGACGTCCACGCGTGTGGATGATGCCAAGAACTTTGTCCCATCCAACTTCGAAGGCCTTACATAAAGTGTTTTCAAGCCGTTAGTGGTTTTGTCGTTACTAGTTGAAAGAAAATGTGAGGTTAGAACTGACAGGTGAATCTAGTGCGAGCCCCCCGAAAGAAGAACCCAATCATAGGAGATAAGGGAGAAGTTTCATCGACTGATTGAAAGGAGAAATAAAATGGTGTGAACGCGATATCACGGGTGATTTCAAGTGGATTCTGACCGACCCCGACTGACTGATCGTTCCTCGAGTTACTTACCGCAAGTAATTGAACGCTCCAGATTGTATAAGAGTAACTCGAGCGGCCCACTAGTTCCACCTGGTGGAGAGAACGGTTCCTAGTTTCGTAACCCTAACCTCACCACGCGAACCAATGAGATTTACTGCATTTGTCCATTCACGTCGACGGTCAGCAAAGTTGGATGCTCAGGCTGGCACATATTCTCCAGCACCTGCCCAGACCATTATCGAAACCTTTGTCGAGACAGATTCAAACTTACCGACACCCAGTCTTTGGTCGAGGCCCTTTTCAGTGGATCCAGATGTCTTCCCCAAAAACCGGCCAAGTCAGGCCATTGCCTGCAGAAGCAGAAGCCGAATCACTTTATCCTGGGAAGAGACCGAAGGTTGAGAAAGAGAAGACATCCAAGAAATTTGCAAAAAAGAACGCGAAAAAGCTCAAGAAACAGCGACAGTCATTGCCAGAAAACTGTTCGCCTGAAGATGTGCAATGGAAGGATATTGTGAATCTATTGGGAGAAGAGGTGGTCAATGGGGCGATAGAAGAAGGAACTGAGTTTCAGTCACCCTTTTCATATCACGAAGTTGTTGAGTTGGAAGTAAAAGCGATTTGTTCAAATGGTACGTGCAACACACATTAGCTTATCTGTCATGTATTGACTTCAATGCAGGTGATGGATTAGCGCAGTCAGATCGCGAGGACATTAGGCCATGGGTGGTTGTCGTGCCATTTACTTTGCCCGGAGAACGTGTACGCGCTAGGATTTTTCGGAATGAGAGGATGCATTCTATGGCAGATTTCATTGAAATTGTCCGACCGAACCCTGAGCTTCGAGACGATGCGAGGATAAAATGCAAATACTTTGCGCAATGTGGTGGATGTCAATACCAGGTAATAATACCGTTCTTCGCGTCATGGATAACCTGACAAGTTTCAAAGATGCTATCCTACGAAAAGCAGTTGGAATTCAAACGTGAGGTAGTTGTGAAGGCATATAGAAACTATTCCAGTAATGCTCAGCTCTTGCTTGCTTTGCACGCAAATTGATGTCTTCGCCAGATTTACCATCTTCCTCGATACCGACGATACAGCCTACAATGCCTTCGCCTTTGGAGTACGGATACCGAACTAAGATCACGCCTCACTTCCAGGCTCCACCCACCAAAATCAATCGAGATGAACTCCAAAAAGAGGTAGCGGGTGGCAAGAACCCCGATTGGCTCAAGATAGGGTTCAATTATCAAGGACAGAACAAAGTTATCGATATCGAGGTAGTTGGTTTTGTTCATCACACGAATGGTTACTCAACATGATGCAGGAGTGTCCAATTGCCACCCCAGTACTGAATGACGCACTGCCTGGTGTTCGAGACAATATCTATAAGTGAGTTGCCATCGATATACGCGCCTTTCAATACCTGAACACATCCGAAGGACCATACATACATACAAAAAAGGCGCAACCTTGTTGTTACGCGAATCCGTCGACACGTCAGGGGATGCAGAGAAGAAAGTCTGTATCACCTCCAATCACGTCTCCATCCGGGAGAAAGTGGGCGAATTCAACTTTGAATACCTTGCTGGATCATTCTTCCAAAACAATAACAGCATTCTACCCTCTCTGACCGGATACGTTCGTGATGCCATATTTTCCCTGTACCCACCTGAAGATTCTGCACGCCCAACACACCTGATCGACACCTACTGTGGTTCCGGACTCTTCGCTATCACACTCTCCCCTCATTTCTCCCAGATAGCTGGTATCGAGATATCTGCGGATTCTATCCTCTACGCGACCCACAACGCCAGGCTCAACAATATACCGCCTGAAAAGATATCATTCAGGTCGGGAGACGCATCCGATATCTTCCAAACTGTGTCAGATTTCCCCCCGGAGAAAACGGTTATGGTTATCGACCCTCCACGAAAGGGTTGCGACGACGCCTTTATCAACCAGCTCCTCAAGTTCCGATGCAGGTTCGTCGCATATGTGAGCTGTAACGTTCACACGCAGGCCAGGGACGTCGGGAAAATCCTGAAGGCTACGGAGCACGAGAAGGAAGGGGAAGGGAGGAAATACGTGTTGGAATCTCTGAGGGGTTTCGACCTCTTTCCGCAGACAGCACATGTAGAGTCTGTGGCTATTCTAAGATTGGTATAATGCTAGCGCTTAGGGTCATTGGTGGCCGCAAAGATTGAATGTCTTGCCGTACCGAACGATTGATACATTCCACGCATACCGCGCCCGCAGGGAAGACCATGTGCACCATCCACTTTACAATGTGGCGTCATTGTTACTCGGAAAGCGCTTATGCAATGGTTTCACCTCCATCTCCAGGCCCAAGAGTGAATGCGGGGCGGAGGAGCTTGAGCTCCGAACCAGGCTGTTCCTGATATCTTTCATGCGTATGTAGTGGATTTGCTTGCGTCAGACTTGTTATCAACGGGTCGCGTCTTACATATTAGATTCAGTTCCTGAGGGTTGATAGAAATCTAGCTTTGATATCTTCCCTGACTATCCTTTCGCAGGGAAACACTGGTCATCTGCACAAAAGCTTGGAGAAAAGTTTAAGGTATCTTGACGGGAAGTGTAATCCGTGGCTCATCGCCCGTGACGCAGTCAATTCAGGGTGGCATACTTATCATAGGTCCTTGGGTTTGTATATCGAGGTGGCTCCAGGCCGAAAGGTTTCCCCACACATAGCGATACAGATATACATAATTCAGCCGATGCGTAGAATACCGGTAGAATACTACAGCTATTTACGAATCCCTAGAAACACTTTTTCAATAATCAAGGTTTTTGATGGTATTTACATCCAAACAAAGAGCTCCACCCGGTCAGACATGCCGACCCAGCGCTTGTTCACGCTTCAGCAGTGTGTTAATTTCCTCACCGCCGACTTCATGTGTAGAGATACTGTATCTCACTCCAGTTTTCCTCGTTGACACAGGAACGAATCGTTATGTATCTCAAGATAGGTCCCTAGCTGCCGACCTTATTGACTGACCTCAATCATTGAAGCTTTTAAAGCTTCGCCTGTCTTTCTTGGTTTCAAAATTTCACCAACGGAAGCAGCGTGAATGACATTCTATATAGCATGGCAATTGATCGCATATCATAGCTTGGGACTGTGGTGGTGGTAGTCTATGTACGGTTGACTGCTGTGAAGGTAACTGCTGCGAGCGCCGTACAAGCGCTGGGTCGGCGTGTCTGGCCGGGTGGAGCTCTTTGTTTGGACATAAATACCATCAAAAGTCTCGATTATCGAAAAAATGTTTCTAGGGATTCGTAAATAGCTGTAATACGGCCCGCATGCAACCTGTTTAGTTGGATTCGGTTAGCTATCGTCAAGTTGGAGCAACGGTAAGATAGGGCTCTTTCGAAAAGAGGGTCATCACGTGGTTTTAAGCCGAAACCACTTCAAAATTCAAAAACAATTCTCAGACACATTTTCACGAGAAAAGGGCTCCGAGCGATCCTTGCGAAGGGTCTCCTCGAGGGACGCTCGGAGCCCTTTTTGCTAATTTTTGACTCTATGAATTGTTTTTGAATTTTCAAGGAATTTTTGGGACGCCTAAGCGCCCGTTTATTCCGACACGTGATGTCCCCGTTTTCGAAGGAGTCCTATCTTATGAGTTCACCATTGCTATCATACAGAGTGGGAAATGCTTTGTCCCAACATGTCTGGGTCCTGTTCGAGGCGCCCACGCTCAAAGCAGCTCTATAGTCTCCTTGGGCTTGAATTTGCGCCCTGCTCTATCTGCCGAACGGAACCGGAACTGATTTCCGTACAGCTCGAACTCTATATATGGTGAATCCAGGACTGTTGTTTTCGCCTGCTCAGCGGTAGGCACTGGGAACGGAGAATCTGAGGTGTGTGTCGGAGGTAATGTTGAGTATACGGGTACTGCAAAAGCGAATATGCTATTCTGCTTTGGTATTACTTTGGGAGGTATCAGCTTTGAGCAACACTAAAGTAACACGATGGGACTGACGTCTGACTTTATTCTCGCGAGTGATTATTCTCAGCGCGTTTTCCGATTCATGTATGACGATCCCGGAGAGTCCAATTAGTGAGGCGCATTTACTTCGCCGGACTAAAAGATCCACAGTTGAATGGAGATCCAAACTCGACTTTGCGGGTTAAAACGTACCTGTCATAATAGAGCCATGAAAGTCGGCTTTTACCAACTTGGGGTGCATGCCAGAAGAGCTGGGGATATCCTTTATAGTAGGTACTTTACTAGCGGGTTGCGGAAGTCCAAGTAGTTCTGACATGTAACCCATCCACAAATGGTGCAAAGGAAGGAACAGGTCAAATCTGGCGTATAAGAACGCGATGAGATAGGCCAGAGAACTTTCAATGTCATAACGCACTTTGCCTGTCGTTCATCTAGCTTCCACACTCCCCTTTCTTTAGCTTCTCGTCGACCAATAACGCCCAGTTTCTTCTTTTCCTTGTCTGCGATTCTCCTCTTTCGTTTCTCTTCGCGTTCCTTTTTGGTACGGCTTTCTCGCACAGGGTTCTCGAGTAGTATTTTGCGGCCATGAATACGACTTGCATAGATCTCGGCTGGATCGGAAGCTTGGGTGACGGAGGAAGTGACAAAGGCCGGGACGAACGGAGACGTGGTACTGAATTTCAGGCGTTGACCCTACGAATCCTGGTCAATAAGTGACAGCCAAATACATAGGATCGTCATTCACTTTAGCTTGTGGTAGTTCTTGGTATATATCTACCATATTGCTATCTGCCATCGCGATCCAGAGAGAAGATGGTCGAAGTTAAAGAGGATTTTTGTTGGCGCTAAACGCTCTCAACATTGGGCGCTTTGACCGAGCTTTTGGCTCAGAAAAAGCAGAGGTCTCAGCAAGGTAGAATTCAATAGCGTGCTTCGCCTCTCAATTTACATTCAACATTAAAGTCAGTCAACCAATGCCAGTTGAATTGAAGAAACAGGTGCACTTTTGGCAATTCAGTATGCTTAGGTCGATACTCTATGCTGGTTATAACTGCACCACCGTCACTCAGACAAGCAGTGTTTTGGAAATGAACCTTCAGAACGAGCGGCCTCGCATTTGATGCTCACTGTGACTCTACTTGGTTTATGATGTCGAAAGCGCAAAACACAGAATTATAAGCTGATACTGGTGTCTTCGATGGACAAGGATTTCATGGGCATTTCATGACGAGTATTATGAGCCTATTAGCTGGGCAACCTTCGACTCTACATCGCTGGCAGAGAGATTGTCTAGTTCAACATGCTTCTCGAGTCCCCGTTCTACTCCGAATACGTCAGAACCAGTTGCAGGAATACATTAATGAACACGCACCAAATCTCGCAAATACTCTAGCAGGCGTTCCGCTCGCCTCTCGAATAAGAACAGGTAGATCTGGATTATGCTCCTTGATTGTAGGGTACCTGTTTAAGATGAATTGCCTATTTCAATGTCAGTGTATCGGCCGGATACCCAAAGGTTTGCCAGCTCACCGTGTTCCAGCAGATGCCGGGCCTGTTTGAGAGCATAATATTCTGAGCTCTCTAAGTGCTGGAGAAAATGCTTTTGAGAAGGACATATTGAGCCCGACGAATCGAAAACGGATGAGACAGGATTGGGAGAGAGACCCGCGTGGTCGTGAGTTGAAACAGCTGACTAACCAAGTCCTGTTGTTTGTTGAATCTAAACCCCGTTGACAACGCCCATCACAACGCTCAACACCGTCATGGACGACGACCAACAACGAGATGACTGGACCAATGACCGTCACAACAGGCTTCCTTCATTCACAGAAGTATTGTCGCGGAGGACGAGGCCCCCAGTGGATCTTTTCATGTTCTAGTACGCTTTTTTTCTCCTTGCTTTCCATGTCCAGTCTTTAATATATTCCTTTTTGTAACCTAGTCTGTTTCTCCAAAGAGAAGGCGCTGAAGACATTCTCGATTTCTGGCTAGATGTTCAGCAGCACGAAAATCTTTGCAGAGCTTATTTTAAGGACGTCAGAAAGTCGGGTCGTACCATCAAGGAAGATTGGCCTCAGTATTGGGATTATGCTCGTCGACGGGGTTCAATTTACGGTACTGTCGTGGGTTTACATCCTGGGGACGCTCTTGCAACGAAGAGGAGCACAGCCAGTACTGGCGACATGCTCTCCGAGCAGGACAAGCGTAACCTCGCCGCCGCCGACGAAAAGGGTCGTTCAACATCACCAAGGCCAACTCCTGTCATGTCCGACCACACTCATGTTGGTTCCACTTCTCCCACGAATGAGCCATATGCTCGTTCAACGACGCCATTCTCGCTCTCCGGGCGGACCCCAACCCTTTTCAACATGAAACGTGCTTCACGCGCGCCGACGGTCATTCCACGCTCGTCAGCTATCACGCGGCTCGACCTCATCGCTTCTGCAGAGAGAATTTATTATCGATACCTCTCCCCAGCAGGCAACACCGTCAACTCGCAGGAGAACCACGAAATTTACCTTCCTCCTTCGCTCCGTATCCACTCTTTCCCACTCAGTTCTTCCCAAGAACCCAAGACTCAGACTGAGCTCGCCATAATGGCTCAGATTCCCGATATGTTCCATGCACAGAAGGAATATTGTTTCCGTGCCATGGAACAGGACGCCTTTCCGCGTTTCCTGCGAGCAAAAGCATTCGGCAATCTCACCCCCGTTTCGTCTCTTGTGAGATTGATACTTGGCTTGATCATACTGTG
This sequence comes from Paramarasmius palmivorus, assembly GCA_037176845.1. Taxonomy (NCBI): domain Eukaryota; kingdom Fungi; phylum Basidiomycota; class Agaricomycetes; order Agaricales; family Marasmiaceae; genus Paramarasmius; species Paramarasmius palmivorus. Next base: position 346,325 of record JAYKXP010000036.1, on the reverse strand, counting down.
GATTGGTCTTGCCGTCGCCTTTTCATTGATCTTCTTGGACGTACAGCCCAAGTCTAAACGTTTTTTCGTAAGTGGTGTTTCGTCTATATGATAGCATCAATGGACTGAGGCATCTTTCGCAGCTTTTCATTCCATTCACCTTTGCCATACTCTTCCTGATCTCGCATCAGTACGAGTTGGACCCCATCCTTGTGTTCCTTGGGCAATCTGAAACTACGCCATTCAGAACGCTCTGGATCAAGGAGCCATACGTCAAGAAGCTTCTGCTGGGACGCGCAATATGGGTCTCTGTCTTGGTCGCAGCCTTCGTGACCGCCTTGACCCTCATCTTCTGGGCTGTTCCAGGACACAGGTTATAGAGGAGGAATACCCTCATCCGCTTGTTTATTCACGACTACCCCCTAACGACCTTATTCTTTATTCACCACTATAATTATTCCTTTTCCTGTTCGAGACAATTGCAGTTTTTTTGTATCTTCACCATCGCGTCATGTTATCGCTTTGCAATCTACAATGTTGATGCGTTATCGTTTTCTAGGATACCCATACATCACTATGCGCCGACCCCATCCATTCGTTTCTCCACCATCAAATCCCCAACTTTTTCATCTGTTCTCCTTTCATTCCATACATACATTTGTTGAGCGGTGTATTTCTCTTCCATTGGTACCTTATGGATGTCATAACTTTGACCTGGCCGGTGTCGGGTGAGGTAGACCCGTTGCTTTTATCTTCACAGCCCCATCAGTGGGCTGGCAGTTCTTAGGTAGGGAACAAGTCAATATAATACATATCTATGCTGCACAGGTAGCGTAGTGTCTTGTATACAGTGATTTATCATTTAGGCTAGGCTGATTGTCCGTATTGGTCGGATGGATTGCGATCTGTCTGGTTTCTGTGTCGTGTAGTAAGAATCCGATCCCAATCCAACGATCACGATGATCATGGTGGGGATGATTCCCTGTGCAATGTTCAGTAAAGACGACCGATGTGATGCCTGATATTTACATACCATGATCTGGGCGAATGCGTCTTGCATCATGAGCTGCCAAACTGATTGAGACAGATCCAAAGCCACAAGACGATATCCGTCTACTCACCGCACCTCCCTCGGTGTCTGTATCTCTACAAAGTATAAGGAATACAACGAAGCAAGCCGAGTTAATTATCCCTGTCTCTAACCTATCGCACGCCACGATCAGTTTCAACCATTTCATAGAAGCGAAAGAACTCACGTTATGATGAATGCTCGAGTGTATCTCCGCAAGAAGTGCGGTTGGCGCGCGAATAAAGCTCTTGTTACTGGCGCCATGTAGTAAAGTCGACCAACTGATATCAGCATGATGCTTGTTAATATCCGCAGAGGAGCTTCTGTACCAAATTAACATACTGGCCATGATAGTCGCGTACAAATTGGTGGCCAGGGAGAGGGCAAAAAATGCTTTCCCAGGCTGAATATCTGGATCCGTGATATCACTTACCCCAACCACTGTCAAGGTTAGCAATGGTACGACACCATATTGATGAACACTGAACTAGCTGTGACCAGCACCAGTAAGATGGCCGGTATGACACACGGAATGTTGAAGTTCCAGATGGCATGGCATCGATACACCTGTGACAAAGTCGGTTCAAAAGTGGACACTGAGCTGTAAGGATGTACGACACTCACGACCAAGGCATCAGCAAAAAATCTACCCTAGATGTGTTCAGGCATCAAAAGTGTAAATTGAGTAGAACGCTCACCCGTTCATTACATATGCGAATGTCTTTGGCGTGACGACGGAGGGCCACACCTTGCCATGATGATTTTGGTGGTGGTCTCTATGGTGTAAAGACTCTTCACCCTCAGCTTTCTTTTGCGTAAAATGCGGAAATGATTTTTCAAGCACGAAAAAGACGTGTAAGGTGGAAAAGATGAAGATGAAGCTAGCCGTGACTAGAAAAACAACATATCCAGGACGCTTGCGTCGGACAAGAAGATATATGCAAACGCAGAAAAGAACTGTGTGAAAACCTTTATACATAGCAAGTTGTCAGAAGGCAGACAATTTGAACAAGCTGACATGACACCTACCATAGAGAAGGGTTTCAAGCTGGCACGGTGCTGATCAGCAAAATCCGAGAAAAAAATGAGGGATCGTAAGTCACCCATAAAGACAAGAAGAAAGCCTGCAATGTTTCAGAAGCTATCAACATGGTTGCTAGATGACTATACCTTGCGGTCCAGACGCATTGACATTGGCTAGCAAAGTGATCAAGCTGGATACCAGTACATATATAGGAGCGCTGGGCGCCTGTAACCATTACCGTTGACACCCGAGAGCCAACGCCACTTCATCAATCACCCGCAAATAAGGAATGCGATGCATATAAGAACACGGGCCCCGCATAGCTCCTTGATTGATTCATCTCTATAACAATCTGTATGGCCAATGACATGGGTTAGACGGGCAACAATCAAAATGGTTGGCTACTCACAATTACACGCTATATATGGACCATTCACATGTACCCGCTTACTGTTCGTCGCCAGAGAAGTACTCGGGAAGAACAAACGCAAGCTTCTTTCTATCTTCAGGCTTCTGCTGTACCGACCGTGGCATGATGGAGAACTTCATGGATCCGACTTCCTCTAAAAGGATGTCGGTAGCACCATCAGCGCTCAAGGCCTGATGAAGATCGTCCAGTATCGTAGCAGCGACGTGGCGAGAGGTGTCAGCGTTCGCTTTCAAAGTCTTGAAAACTTCCGCAGCGGTGACCGCTTCGGAATGCGGTCTCCAGGAGTCGTAGTCGGTAGCAGTCGCAATAAGCGCGTAGCTGACAAGTTGCGGTGTAAGTTTGGGTCATCATAGCATTGGATACAAACAAACCTGAGTTCGGCTTCCCTCGCAAGCTTGGCCTCGGGAAGAACACTCATATTAATGAGATCACCTCCCCACTGCCTATACATCAAGCTTTCCGCGCGGGTAGAGAACTGCGGTCCCTCCATACAAACGATGCATCTTTCAGTGAACAGCCTTACACCACGGCCTTCTTCATCAAGAGCCTTCTGAACCTTTCCTTCCAGCCACTTGACGAGCTTGTTACTGAACGGATCGCCGAATGCAGCATGTGCGACAATGGATGTTCCTTCAAAGAACGAAGCGGGACGAATACCCTTAGTACGATCGATTATCTGGTTGGGTAAGACGAAGGAACCGGGTGCGATTTCTTCACGAAGGGAACCAACAGCAGAGAATGCAATGATAGCACGAACACCAAGCGACTTGAGAGCAGAGATGTTGGCACGGGAAGGAACAGTGGAAGGATGGATTGTGTGGCCTGTCCCGTGTCTAGCCAAGAATGCAACTTGGGTGCCTGAAGGAAGGGCGCAGACGGTTATGGGAGAGCTTGGGAAACCCCATGGCTGACCATACGTGAACAGACACACAAATGCGAGGAAGCAGTCACATACTGTCTCTGGATTGACGTGTTTACTGAAATGAACGTTATTAAACACAAATGTTGATGATATTTCACTCTTACACGAAAGTAAGATTGTCCAAGTGATACAAGCCGCTTCCACCGATGACTCCAATCAAAACTAGGTATTCCAATGAGATGAGTATGAGACTACTACTTATTTTCACGTACCTTTGTCGGTTGAGGACATTCTGCTTCTCTGGAACGTAGAATTGAGAAGAAAATCTGACAGGTATCGATTGCAATTTCGTGGGAAAATTGTGTGACCATGCCGGCGGGCCAGACTGCTGTTACATCTGAACGGTGAAAATCCAGAGGATTATTCAGTATTAAACTTTTGGCGATGCAAATACCTGAGAATACATAGGAGCATGTATGGTTGGCAGTGGAAAGCAGGAAACAGAGGTCCTAGCCGGGTCTACTATGAGTTGGTTCTGTTTGGCAACGCCTTCTGAGCTTACGATACAGTTGGGTCATGGACCAGGTGCCTCCTGCACCAGTACACCAAAGACTGAAGACCAAGTACGCCTTTTTCCATTACTACCACAATACCTGACAGGATCCATAGCATGCCTTACAGGATTTATAACGATGAGCGAAGAAGAAGATCTCAGAAAAACAGTCACGATTGTCTTTTGGTACCAGACCAATACAGAGCCAATTCGACTTCAGCAAACTGTCCCGAAATTCCCTTTGTTTCAGCTCTCTCGATTCCCTTCTCTCGTCTCGGACCTGGCTTTGACCGAGAGTAACTATCTTGACACCTATAATCATGTCACTGGTCGCTGGGATCAACATACAATCACTACCACTCGAGTGGTCGAGACAGATCAGCGGCTACTGTATCGTATACGGCAGAGCTTGTTGCAAGGTCTCAAGGAGGATGAATGCCTTACATTGGATGAGGAGCTAGAAAGGCAGCCCAAACCTCAAAACAAAAGGCCAGCTCCTGATAGTGCTGAGCCAATCCCACCATCAAAGAAGCGTATGTCCAGCTCCCAAAGCGACTCTGTCACACCCAAACCCACTACCACCACGTCCTCTCCACCACCACCACAAGCCCCCGTTCCTGTCTATGTTCGACCACCAGAGAATAGCGCTGGATACATATATCAGCCGCAAGCGTTCTACAGTACTACAGTAACTCCAGAGGCAATTACATTGCCCTGGCACCTCGTCAATCCACCAACCGATCCAGCCCCTATCCCTTATCATCCTCATCCGCCTCTCAAGCGTTGGCCGAACGATTACACGGTAGCGCAACTGACGCAGGGCTTCTACTCTCTCGAGGCATTGTGCTCCCATTCCCATGTCTTCGTCCTGACGCCCGAGGGCGAACGCGTCAGTACTACCACTCCGAGTATGTCCCAGAAGACTGCTTTTGAGCGTGTTTTTGGATCCAGATATGTGAAATCCACTGTCTGTCGCCACCGTGGCGTATGGAGGCGCGCTCCTCGCGAGATCCGCGAAGAGTTCGAGAGTTATGGCGACGATGAACGTGGGTCTTGGGGCGAATTCGTTAGGCGAGTCGAGGGCAAACCACCAGGAAAGGCAGTACAGCATCCTCCACAACCACCGATGATACACCCTGGTATGCTTGCACCAGGGCAACCGATGCCGCCCCCTCTGCCCCCTAATCATGACCCTTCAATGGTATTCCACCCGCCTTACATGCCTCCTCCGCTCTCGCAGGATCCCGATACCAATCGTAAACAAGGCACTACATCACCTGAAGGCAGACCTACTGGTGAGTGAATGTGAACGTTAGTTACTTGCCCCTGCTGATCTGAACCCTATCCAGCGCCCATGCCGGTGTTCGACCCAGCCCTTGCGCGAGGCACGGTGGGGATGTGACTATCATAGGAGACCAAATCTGTAAGCGACATTGTACAATATCGAGTGTAAACTATTCCTTCTTTGTCTACAACATCTCGATCTCAAGGCTAGCAAGCAAGAACGCTGCCACGCCCTTGAGATCATTGACATCTATCTTCTGGCTCACATAGTACTGTGGATTATAATTCAACTCCGTGCATTCATAACGCGAGGAGGCATACTCACATCAAAGGAGCCCGTTTGATCCAGGCTACCCACAATGACCGTTCCTTCCCAGTCAAAAGTTCCGTCCCCCTTTGGGACAACAAAATTATCCACAATGTATTCATAAGCCTTCCTTGCGGCGGCAACTATACTCCCATCTCCATCGGTCACATAACCCAATCGTACGGCTTTTAAAAGCGAATAAACAAACATGGAACTTCCGCTACTCTCGAAATAGTTCCCTTCTCGACCTGCTTGTGACATGACGAGCCACCAAGCTCCGCTTTCGGGATCTGCTGCATCCCGTAAACGGGGAACAAGGGTCTGAAGAATTTGGATGATAGTCCCGTGTCCTGGGTTGGAAGTCGGGATGATTTCGAGAATGTCCACGAGCGCCATCATGTACCAGCCTAGTGCCCTGTCCCACACTTCAGGAGAGTGTCCTCGGTCAGGAGAGGCCCATGAGGCTGTATGTGAGAAATCGTAGCCGTGATACAGCAAACCAAGAGCCGAGCTAGCATTCTGAACGGTGTTGTCAAACATCAGCTGGAATTGGTTAGTGATATCTGTCCATGCCGTGGTATTGTCGGGTTCCAATGCCGCCGTGTATTGTGCATAAAAAATGTCACCCATATAGATACCATCGAGCCATCCTAGGAGTGTTGTCAATACTAGAATCTTACGGGCGCCGAAGAGGTGGAAGTAAACCTTGTTGGAAGTATCTTTTCTTGTGCCAGAATTGACCCTGCCCAGTGCGCGGATGAGAGTCTAACTGGCTACGAAAAACATCGGCTGCTTTTCGATATTTGGCTTCTTGGGTTGTGTTGTACCTAGCAAGCGACGTCACCCAGGGCTATTCCGGGCTGAACGGAAACTAACAGGTATAGAAAAGTAGGTCCCACCCTGTATCAAAGACCCGTTAGTATGGTTATTAGGGTGAAAGCTAGAAATTAATACCGTAGAGGATCCAGAGAATAGTCGGTAAGGCTGTTTTAGAGTTTCAGCATGTGCTAGACATGTTTAATAAAAAAAGCACTGACACATAACTCCCGTGTGGCGTGCCATCATCCGTGACAACGTTGTCTACACCCTTCTGGATATAAGCATAGTACGCGTGATTACCGGTCCGCTCGAAGAGCTGGCGAAGACCCCATTGGAATTCACCGTGCTCATACGAGATTAGCGCATTACCGCTCGAATCCAGGCCGTTACCCTGTCCTCGAGCAATTACCGAATCCGCCGCCCAAATGGCGTAAGACGAGGGTTGCGCAATGGAGAGGGCTGCAAGGCATAGAACTACAGTGGTCTTGAGGATCATGGTCATCTTCGTGGACACCGTTGACCACGACCACATGAACCTACACATGGGTTTTTATACTCGCTGTGGCATCAACGGGCCGTCTCAATTGACAAGGGACCGTCAGCAAAGGAGAACAACTTCTTCATTCACCGAGTAGTCACCAGATAGCACATGCTCTCATCTGACGCTACAGCTCTTCGTACTCCAAACTAGCAAGCAAGAATGCGGCGACACCTTTAAGGTCGTTCGTCTTCTTGTTGACGCTGACATAGTACTATAGAAGAAATGGTCAGAAAGTGTATCGAATGAGGAATGGTGTATACGAACGTCGTAATTACCAGCACCACTTAGACTTCCAACCTTCGGAGTGTTTATAATTAGCGTCAGAGATAACCTATTAAGAGATCGATGTACCTCGACTGTATTCATCCAATCCATAGTTCCATCGCTCTTCTCAACCACCCAATTCGAAGTCATGTACTGATATGCCTTCTTCGCGGCTGCGGCGACACTTCCGTCATTGTCCTTGATGTATCCCAGCCGAATGCCTTTGAGGAGAGAGTACACGAACATGGCAGTTCCACTGCTCTCGAAGTAATTCTTGTCTCTGTTTGGTTGTGTCATAACCAGCCACCAGACTCCAGATTGAGGATCTGCAGCTTTGACAAGAGGCGGAACGAGGCCCTGCAAAATCTTGACAACGGTGGAATAAGCCGAGTTGGAGGTGGGTAAGAATTCCAGTATGTCCACAAGCGCCATCATGTACCAGCCTTGAAATGTATGCTTAGTTGTGTAATTGAATAAATTCAGAAGCCCAGATTCTCACCTAACGCCCTATCCCAAACCTCAGGAGAGTGTCCTCTATCGGGAGAAGCCCAAGAAGCTTTGTGAGAGTAATCGTAGCCATGGTACAGCAGCCCGATATAGTTTTGGTCAGTCGAAGCTTGAAGGGTATTGTCGTAGATCAATTTGTATTGTTTCTCGATATCCGCTGAGGTAACAAGGAATCAGCCACAATATGCACATAGTTAACAGCCGCCTTACACCAAGCAGTTGCATTTGTTGATTGAAACAATTTGGTATACTGCGCGTAGAATACGTCGCCCATGTAGATGCCATCGAGCCAACCTGATAAGATAGAGCTTAGATATGGCCAAGAGAGGCTTTCGTTTACAGATATACCTTGTTGTGGATAAACCTGCTTATGCCAGAACTGGCCTTGCCCAGTACGGGGTTGCCGGTCAAGTTGGAGTCGAAAAGTATCGGCAGCCTTCTTCCATTTAGTCTGTTTAGTCTTTTCGTGGCTTTTGGAGAAATCAGATGGCTCGTCATAGGAGATTGTCGGCCAGGGACCTACAGATACAAGAATGTTGAACCGGTTCTACGGGTGAAGTTAATGAGCTATATCGCAAAGAGGTAAATCCGCAAAACAAGCACGTACCTGATAGGGTCCAGTTGATAATCAGACATTCTGATGGAAGTCAGTTGTGTTTAATACAAATCGCCTCAGATAGAATCTGTTTGTGACGAACTTGTAACTAGATGGAAGAGCGCCGCTGTCGGATACGATTGTATTTGCGGCTTTCAAAAGGTGTGAATAGTACTTTTCGTTCCCTGTTCTGTCGTACAACCTCCTTAGACCCAATTGGAATTCACCATCGTCGTAAATGACCTTGGGATTCCCGCTCGAGTCCAGTCCGGTACTTTGACCACGAGCAATAACAGAGTCAGCTGCCCAGATCGCATATGAGTCCGGTCGGGCTAAGACGACCTGTTCTAGGAGACAAAGGAAAGCGAGAAGGGGAACCAAGCAGGGTAGCATGCTGGGCGTTCAGCTCGGCAAGTTCATGTTCGCAGCGCCTTTTGAGTATTGAAGAACAGGTGTTTTTCAGAAGTTAAGCCGCATTTATTGAGACGGTCCGTTCAATGGCGCAGAACGCCCCGTGAGCCCTGTCAGATTCTTGATTTTAGAGAATATCTTTGACTCTTTAAAGAAGTAGAACAAACTCGGTCCCTCGGTTTCGCATGTGTATCGGAGCTTCCCGTTGAGATTGTGCAGAGCTGAAGGCTAAAAGCTGTTCAAGATATATTGGGTTCGGTCATGATGATGGTGTACGTAGACCGAAATGTTTCCGAAGAACTATAAGCCTTGTTCAACGGTCATGGGGACCATGGACTTTGTGTTCGTCCACTACGTCGTTCGTTGCCAGGTATCGAGCTACAACTATAGATAAGTAGCGCATCATGCAAAGTGTCCGCGAGGACTAGGAATAGCCGGCAAGTTAAACGCTGTACGGTGGTCAAGACGGAAGAAGTTTGGTCGCGAGTGTCTGTCACATTGACATAACTCGCGTCCACAGAACGATATCGATACATCAACAACAGCCGTGCAAAGAAAAAGCTCAGAAAACATCCTTGTATCGTGTGCCATAACTTTAGTGTTGGGCGACAGGTCTCAATGACCAAAGCTTCATGTGTAATGCATGACATTCAATAAGGTATCCTCTCAGACGGCGGAGGGACACCAAGAGTCGCACTGTCAAACATTGCCCGTAAATTTTGGATTGGAGTCATAAGCATAATACCTAGGCAACTGGGAAATAGAAAGTGCATATGACCGGTAGGTGCGCTGGTTGAGGAGGACTGTCTGGAATGATACAAAGTAATGCGATTTGCTGAGCTAAATATTTACTCCGCATCAACAACGACGGTTTGGAGGCCCTACAAAAGCTATCAGTACACAATCCGGAAATTCAAGAAATAAAGGAACGTACCTTGAAGGATGTGACTGGGACGTGAGATGCATATGTGAAGAGCTTCTCCTTTGCGTTCTCGTCGTCGTTACGTTTTCCTGTAAATCAAAATTAGAGAAGTTGCCGTGTTCTATAGATCATCACGCACTCTCGAGCTTGATCCTCATCCGGTGGGGTACGCTCTTGACACCCTGAGACCAGAGAGCCTGGTTAAGCTTGGGGTCTAGTCTCACATCCGCGGTTCCCATCGCCTTCTGCGCAAACTGAACAACAGACTTCACTGCCCAAGGTGCCCTCTTCTTAAATGATCTTCCATGAACCCGCTTGTGAAGGTGGATAGTGTACTCCCTGGTGACGACGTCCTTGAGGGCGGAGCGGGTCTTACCGCCAGTCTACGAAGATTGCTGAGTCTTTCAATAGTCGAAGCGTAGTGCCAGAAATCGCACCTTTTTCTTCTGCACGGGAGCCTAAAGACCGAGACATTAGAATCAAAGGTTCGACCTCTAGCATCTAGCGACGACGTACCATTAGTCTTGAGGTTGTCGGTGACGATGACCAGAGATTTTTGGACATCGATACTCTGGCGGGGGGCACGGCAAATGCCGTGTGGCTTGGGAAATGATTTGTCATAACTGAGCAGTTATCCCTCACGTGAGTACACGTCACACCATCACGCCCATGTGATTTCGACCACTTCAATTCAACTTTTCTGTGAGTTTAGTAGTGGAACCTATAAATACTACATGCTCAACGAGAACTACATAGATTCCCAAAAGGCTACACTCTATGTAGCCACTTTGGTGGGCTGAGGCAGGTCTTGACACTGACAGGGGAGCTGCATGGCAACAGATGGCAACAAGCAACAAGTGTACAACAAATGATTTTCCGCGATGCCTGCCTATTTATAATTCCGAATCAGGAGCAAAAATCCGGGCTAAGTAAGTAGGCCTTAAGTGCGAAATTCGCCTCCTTTACTTTTCCCCACACCAGTCACGGTTGGCAACCAGTCAGAATGTACTCCTCTGCTGCCCTTTTGATTCTTGCTGCATTGACTACGTCAGTCTCTGCTCAAAATCTACCAAGTGAGTGTCCAATCAGTCGTTCGTCTGCCGGATGCTCACGGTGCTTTTGAAGCCTGTGCTTTCACTTGCGTCGCGAGTGCAGATACCGGAAGCTGCGGCATGGACAACAAGTGCTTGTGCTCGAGCCAGGCTTTCGTTGAGAGTACCACAAAGTGTATCATGAGTTCTTGCACTGGCGATGACCTCCAAGCGGCTGTTGCTGGAGCACAGCAACTCTGCGCAGACGCAGTATGTTATCACTTATTCTGCCTCTTCGCTGTCGCTGATATGACATGTGCCCCTTTTCACTGCAGGGTGTAACTTTGTCTGTACCATCTGCATCCTCTACAGCACCCTCAAGCTCCAACACCAGCGGCAGCGCCACCAGCGCCGGCAGGTAGGTTATCAAACCATAACTACCGGACCAGCTGACTGACAGGTATGTACAGCGCTCAGACTACCGCTCCTTCCAATGCTGCTGTGGCTCCAGGAATCAATATTGATGGAATTGCGGCTATCGTCGGAGCGGGCTTTGCCATCCTCGCTTTGTAATTGACTCCTTTTTGGCGTTCACATACCCCTCCTTTCACGTCCCTTTCGTTATTATAACACCAACCTGTTTATGGGAAATTAAACCCCTGTGTATACCTTCACAATGCGCTACTGTGAGTAAGCCAAAAGCCTACCTGTCTGCTTTCACATGAAGGCGAGACGTCTTATCTCTATTTTTCGACACCACGCCACTCTCGGATGAAGCTGGACCATGCGTTCAATGATTAAAGAGTTGTCTGGTCCTTACAGGAACATTGTCGCACGGTTTCATTCATCAAATTCTCAAGACCCAATATCGGACTGGACTCTTCGGGCATGTCGCTCTATCTTTCCATGTGAGACATCTTTCAAAGCTGGAATGAAGCACGATATCAAGGTAGCGGGATATCGACCCTATGACACAGGCGTCTATCGCCCGCAGATCCTTGCGATCTTTACGCAATATTTAACTGAACGATAACGAACTAGCACCCATCCTGAGTTGCCGTGGACGGCCTCTCGAGAAGCTCAAGATATAGACATCAAGTGTCATCTGATGTTCAGGATTCCATGCCGACCAGAAAGGCACCCGTATCCTCATGGATGTCACTTTCTGGATCCTGAATTCATTCGCATCATCCAATCATCCTCACAGCCCGGAACCTGGACGGAACAGCAAGCAAACCGCAAGACGGTATTCAGAATCGCAAAGCCTCATCATGAAAACCCTAAAGAACCCGTTCCATATACAGAAGCATGACAAGTAAATCCTTCCTTTACATGAATGATGATATACGTACATATAGATGGTTAGAACGGTGACATACAAGAACCTACTGGAAACTAATGGTTCGATATTGATACTTCGACCGTTGGCGTCGGCGGAGTCAATAGGTTCTCACCATTTCTGCTGTTTTGCCTTAAGAGCAATGCACCCCACTTGACCCACCAGTCATCTGCTTTTTCCGATGCATCGAAAGGATAAAACTTGACTTCATCCCCCCACACCTCCCAAAATTTATCCTCGCTCAGCTGATCCCATTCGGCAGTTCCCCATCGAAGTTTGGCGTCCCTCATCTTCTGCGCGGGGCCTTTTGGGAGGGTAAATACGGTTCTGTTCCGGGTCTCGTATCCATCTGCCTCTCGACACCGAGGTAAACGGAGTTCTTCATATGCGGAAAGGAACCGTGGAAGGTCCTCTTTGGACTGTAATCTAGAGAGCAAGTTCCCAAGAATCTCCGCATCTTCCAGGCACATCGCCGTGGGTTGAACACCTCCCGGCTAATTTATTCACGGATCAGCACAGGGATTGTCGCGAAGAAGTGCCAGGCTTACCACCAGCGGATGTGCAGCTTCTCCAACTAAGACCAGACGCCCGTCATCACACACCAGGCTTTCTAAGAGCGGGCGGGTAGCATATGACGTTGGAATGGTATACTCGGCCATTTGGAGTAGTTTTCGGAGTCTGAAGGACGACAAGTTCAATGAGGTATGTACTCATCTGGAGATCATTGAAAACATACGACAATTCAAATCGGTCATAGTCCAGATCAAAATGTTCCACTGAATACCGTCTTGTCCAATTCTCCCGGTATTCAGAGAGGTCGTCGTCAATTGAATAGCTAAGGAGGAGACTGTACTCTTCCGAACCGTGCTAAGGAACACGGTCAGAAATCTTAATAGGTTGATGGGTGGCCGAAGCCGACACCTACCGATAAATGCCCTTGGCATACATAGCTATCCCCTAGCCATATTTTCAACTGTGGGATCTTGGGTATAAATAGGCACGGATACGGATGACCAGCTTGACGACGTACATCGGTACTTATCAGATGCCTGAGATCTTCGTCGTCTCGCATTCGCTCGGTGGGAATTGAGAAGAGTAGTGTCAATTGATCTGACGGCACTTCTTCTGGCACCTCTTTGGACGATAGGTATTTTCGAGTGAGACTTGTCTGCCCGTCAGCCCCGACAATTAAATTCGGTTCAATTAACTCATCGTTCGCCAACACCACGGCGCCTGTGTCAGTAAGACACGTCACCTCCGAGTTGTAGCGAATCTCAACCCCCTCTTGTATCGCAATCTCGAGTAAATGGGAATGTAGATCTCCGTGCTAAGAGGTTCGAGTTTAGCTCACTTGATCCATACGGCAACGGAATGATGTTACCTGTACGAGGCAGAAATCAGCCAGGAGATCTTGGAATGATTGTTCGTGGAGTGTAATGCGTCCGATGTCTTCCCCAGTCTCGCCTTCGAATTGATTAGCTTGTGGACGCACTTATGGTAATTTCATTACCATTCAAGAAGTTGAACGCTGAGCATTTCAAGGCATATTTCGCCATGGATGATTGGAGCCCCCAGTGATTCAGCACTCTTGTCATGTTAGGTGGTGCTCTATATAATGGCCTTCAGTGCGGGTCCTTTTGCTGGGCTGTAATGATATATACCTTATGCCTCCACAACCCTTGTGCTGAGCGTTGAGTCCACGTGTCCGAGCCGCGAAATAAATTGAAGACACACCCTTGCGCGCCCATCGGTTCGTTCCAGAACAACTACTTTGTGCCCTCCTCTACGCAATGCATACGCCGAAGCAAGACCTGCAATACTCCCTCCAATGACAACGATCTCCAACGAAACCTGCGCTTTTCGGACATTCATGACAAGCCCTGGCATTGAACCCTTCGAGGACGCGAATTAAAAGAGAGAACAGGAGACTGGGTCGATAACAGGGTCGAAAGGTGGGAAAGAAGGAGACAGCAGAACAAAAGACAGTATACATATATAGTCTTATAGGAACAGCGCCATCAGATGGTCTTGATTACAGGCATCACGGTCCACTCGGGATGGAAACGTGGTCAAGTTGTCCCTTCTTCGTATTTTTGTTGTTTAAATGCTTTGAACCAGAGACTGCTATGGAAGTTAGAACAAGGGAGCCGAAGAATGTCAGTACTGCCGAAGAAGATAGAAGCGAATCGAAAAGGAGTGCTTCAAACTGGTGCAAGTTATGAAAAAAGCCTGTCAGTGTTCGGTCAATAAGAAAAGCGCCGGTTCCGAGTTCGGTGATGTGTTTTCTCCCCGCAAAACCTCCTAAAGTAGCGGACCAAAATCCACATTCTGCTTCGATATGCGCTATTGTATTTTCGATGTGATGTCACTTATAATCGTTGGGGAGGAGGGGATCTAAATCGCTGTGGAAAAGGGCACACAGGTAAAACGAGTTAGAACAACAGAAATGCCAAGTTTGCATTCATCATGTCAGTCTGATTCAAAGGGCTCGGTTAAAACTTGGCTTTCAATACTCTCACGTCGAGGTATACCAGAGTATAACAAAACATTCGTTCAAACGAATAGTCCTGTCATTAACAAACCTAACAGGTTGAAATTCATCAGAAAGCAACAGAGGCCGCTGCTGTCCCGTAACTGTGGTCGACAGCAGCTAAATCAAGGACACTATTTATTGACCCTTGGAACAACAGATAATCATATAGTGCTCGCTCTTCAACACGTGTGGTCGAGCGGCGCCTCAGGATACGAGAGTCCACGGATCGTGCAATTTGAGGTCCATTTACAAGCCGGAGAACGGAAGATAGCTCGACGATGCTACGGGCGCCGGGAATCTACCGAGGAGAAGAGAAACCAACATTAGTACCAGCAAACGGCCGTAGCACATATGAGCACATCTTACCGTCCGTTGAATTCTAAGACGACGATTGTGCCTTCGCAAACTTTATTTTTCCCTGGGCACCCTAGAACGAGATGAAGTCAGGGCCAGTTTGACGAGTGACGCGTAATGAGCGATGAGTCGCCCTCCTGTTCGGGGTCTAGAGTTGTGGGTGCAACAACCAGTATAAGTAGATATTTTGACCGAGCAGTCTTACCAAGTCTCGGACATGGTAGTATAAGCGTGATAACGATTCCACGCGCCCACCGGACGAAATTACTCCACAGCACTTCCTCTGCGGAGTTTCACGGTCCACTCTATCATTAGATGATGGGAGAAAGTGCGTATTGCATGAGGCAGCGCGCGTGTGACAACTTGAACGAGACGCGACTTTTCCGGTGATTCTTGATGAAGCAAGACCGTTACTCTCGGACAGCCCTTTAGACCTTGTCGATTTGGACTGAGGGAACGTTTGCCCGACAAAGTCGAACTTGTAGAAGCATAAAGCCGTTGACAGAATCCTGACAAGATAGTTAGAATATACTTTCCCTCTTACGGCGATGCACAACGAAAAAGGAATGTAGAGGAAATAGTTCATCCATGTGCAATTGGGGGGACCCACAACAAAACAAGATGTTTACTTGTCAGCGGTGATATGTGGGCACTCGACGGATACTTACCTTGTACCCCGCATCCATTGGAACACTATTTCTGGCAATAGGTTCGGGTAAAAATGTGATGCTTGCCAAAGAGTCTAGCGAAAGAAGACATTGTAGTATCGGAAGGGTATTATAGCTCTTCATAGACGCAAGAGAGAAGTATCTTCTGAGAACGCTCCCAACTGTTGATACTTAAATCCGCGGTCAAGATCTCACCCGGAACAGCCGGTGAGAAGTATCTGGTGTCTGTGTTGTCGCTGTTCCAATGAGTAGAAGTTGAACACAGAGTTTGAGAACTCGCATGACGAGGCAAATCTGAGATGATTGCAATGAATGGCTTTGGCGTGATTGGATGATTGCAAGAACTTGAGGAAGACTGGGTCCAAACCGGGCCTGATTGCCAGCAGGTCGATCAGAAAATGAGTGTGCGAAAGAATGAGATCGTTTTGGGATGGGATGAATAAAAGAAACCCTGAGCTTCAAGTGCCATCATGAGGACCATCTGGTGCGGAGAAGCTGGGTGATAGCGGTATTCGATGACATGTCGAATTGAACTGGAGGTGGATATCCATAGAAGTCCGTTAGTGGTGAACACTGTTGCACGTGGGTTGATAGGTTGAGGGCCACGGACTCACACTCTCCCATAATCATCATGGGAGTGGAAGACAAGAAGAAGGGGTACGTACACGGAATTGTAGATTACGCTAAGGAGGAAAAAAAATAAGCAAACGGAGAAGTGCCGGCAGTTCCCAGCAGTGTGACGCCATGTGCGAGTTGGGTAATTTTTTCCGAGCGACTCGGCCAAATAAACCCCCTTTCACCATCATGACCTGGACTGGGACGAAGAACCTCCGATGAAGATACTCTGATATGCTAAGAGTGTTACGGTTTATGGCATGGCGATGTGATATTATTGCATTGCTCCTTTTTTCAGGTACACTTCTTCTGGAATGTCTTCTTTCTGGTGTGGGATATTGATCAGCAGAACCTCCACAGAATCTGCAGATCTTTCATGCACAGAACTGGTTATCGCATGTATTCGCTCGTTCGGGGTTGCCATTTGATTTCGACAACTTTGGTCAATCCTTGACTATTCTGCGAATCCAGACGTTTGTTCGAAACCGATGACACACCTGTCTTCTTTTCCAGAATTTCCTCTGTCATCTTTTCGCTTAAAAGCCCAGCACAAGAACACCAGGACCCACCAAAACTTTGCGATGCAGGAGCTCTACAACCATCCTCTTTTTCGTACGCGAAACGAATTCTTGTCCAAGGACGAGAGCGTCGCGTTATCATACCGTCGCGCCCGTCTTGTTCTACGGAGTTATGGTCGGTGTTATTCGCTGCGCCCCAGTTCGTTTACTGACCGTGCCATTGTCTCCAGCTCTGACCGTGTCTGATGTACAATTTTGTTCTCCACGATTTTGGGCCATGATGACCGATCCTATTTGCTCACTCGACACTGCCATGTTCACCATCCTCGCTGCACACGTTGGCCTCACCATTGGCACCCTTTCTCGTCACATCCACCGCCGCCCAGATCTTCGGCCCCTTATGGACAGATTACTTCGCTTGGACACTGTCGGCATTTATCTCCTCACGGAGAGAGGCCATGGCTTGGATGCATTCAATATCGAGACTACAGCGACAAAGACATCTGACGGCTTCATACTCCATACCCCTCGTGAAGAGGCGACAAAGTAAGTTAATTTACTCCGCAGACCATGTGAAGGTTCTAAGGCTTTGCATAGATTCATGCCGGCATCAACGCCGGTTTTCGGGATACCCAAAGTTGCTCTAGTAATGGCTCGGATGATTGTCGATGGCCAGGACCGTGGTTCACGATTCTTCATTGTACCGATCTGTGATGAACGCGAGATGTACCGTGGGGTGATCTCCAGCCGTCTCCCAACACGAAGTGGAACCAACCCGCTCGACTTTTCCATCACACGCTTTGATCACGTCCACCTACCTCCTTCCGCACTCGTAGCATCAGACGTAGACGATCTATCGGTACCAGAACGACCATTAGAAGCGTGGTGGGAAGAGATCTGGAGGATTCAGCTCGGCACGTTGGCCGTTCCCGCCCCCTGGATTTCCGCCATGAAAGCTGCCGCTTATATTGGTGGCAAGTACTCCATGCATCGGTCTATTATTGGGACGAGAAACCGACCTACCGCGATTATATCGTTTCGCACGCAGCAATGGCCCATGCTCAATACCACCGCCGTTTCCATGATTATGGATAACTGGTACCCTCGCGCAGTGCGTTACGCGATGGAAGAGACTCAGGACCACCGCATCAGACACGCGATGTCTGTCATCGTAAAAGCAACTGTCTGTCGGCATTTCCAAAGATCGGTTCCCGAGGTTGCCGAGCGGTGTGGTGCGCAAGGTACTTTTGAACATAACTACATGGCTCGCATCGAAGTGAGTACGCGTTCCAGCTAATGTTCAAGAAACTTCATTGATAAATTTGCAGAATGACGCAAAAGGTGTCATCATCGCAGAAGGAGACGTGGTACCTCTTTGCATTCGCCTATTCTCGGAATTACTACAAGGACGCTACCAGGTACCCCTCCCACCACCCGAAAGTTCGCTATTAGCACAGCACGCGTGGTCCGTGTTAGACGAGAACACTCAGCTCTTCCGCTCCCTCGACGACCATCGCAGTGATTCGTTCAACTGTCTCATACTACCACAGTCGCAGTCTGCCGTCGAGGCGATAGGTCATGCAATGGCTTACGCCGCTGCAGTAGAAGCGAAGCTTCCACGGCCAATCTTGGATATTTACGAGTGTTCCGTCATTCGCCAAGACCCTGCCTGGTACTCTGAGCAAGTTGGGTTGACGCGCATGCAGCAAAGACTTCGCGAGGACGCCGCGATTTCATCTGCAATACCCCATCTGGACGAATACTTGGAGGCTCTCCACATCGAGAACTACGTTTCCGCTCCCATCGTATCAGACGCATCTTGGAAAGCGTACGCTTCATCACTTCCTACCTATACAGGAAACGCGATACCAGCTCCGGAAGTTATAGAACATTTCCAAGCGATGCTGTAATGCCTCTTTCGATGTCGATGTAATACTATCTGTCTATTCCTTCACTTATTTCTGTATCATTATTGCACTATCTCTTGTGATACCCACGATGTACCATCCTGAATGCCTGAATGAAATTTATGCCCCTGTACTGATGCTCTTCTCGAAGACTGATAAACCCCCTGAAGGTTCCCATGCTTGAGCACGTTTTCAGTTGTTTTCAAACTCCTGCTTGGTCGGAATCGCCGAATGGAGTACTGGTTCATAAGAACTTCTTAGCATATTTCAGGGAGGTCAGCAAAGGGTCAGGGTTCTTCTACGGATCCACGAGGCTTTTACGAATTAGCGAATGCAAACATCCAAAGATGAAGGCAACGCGGCCGCACAATACATATGTATCGGTGCCTCTTTACTACAAAACCAGTCAATCAGAACCCGTCGCAAATCCTTTGTCAGGCAAACCTTGGAAACCGAGTGTTAGTATATGGACATGCCTTCCAAGAGCCGTGCCATCCGGTAAATGCCAGTGATTTAACTCGCATTTTTCGGTTATATATCCGGTCGATACATAAAAGGATGACTCCGTGGATATCGATGACACTTGAGCGAGGTCTCCAGTGGAATTTATCGGAAAGTGGTGTCCCTCAGGTGGTCGGAATTGCGTTTACAGATTGAGATTAAACCGGAATGCGGCTTTTGGAGGGCATCGGACCCGGACTTCCTTTACAGTACACTGTTCTCTTTTGGGAGCCACTTCTCATATCTATGCAACAAAAATGAGGTTCAAGCTAAAATATCTATATTTCGTTATTTCAGAGTGCGCAAAAGATGAAGGACCTGAGGAACGTACTATACAGGAGCCGGGTTCGATCTGCGGTGCTGCAGTGGAGGTAAGAGGAACTGTACGCGGGTTACTCTCCTCCAGCCTGCTTCTGCTGTTTCTCCTTGAGGGCATCGAAGAAATTTTGAACGTCGGCTTCAGCGACTACCTTTCCCCCTTCTGCAAATGGCCTCAAAAATTGCACCAGATCCTCTCTGGGTTCGTTTAAGCAGTTTGACCAAGACAGAAATGAATAGGCGCATACCGCATAGAGTTGAACGCGTGAATACCATCTATTGCTCGCTCTCGAGGGAGGCGACTCAAGGCACGCATGCCTAATTCCTCCAGCGACAGTCCTATTTCGAAAGCTCGGTTAAAAATAAAACGCGATATTTGTGTCGAAAGCAACACATGCCAGAGTCTGGATCGTCGGGTGGTTCATAAGTTTCTTCTTCCTCTAGTAGAAAAGGGTTCTCGTGAAGCGAGGGGGCACACTGTCAATCATCGTAACCTGCTCGGCGCCGTAATTTCGCGGGTAAACTTACTGCGGGACAATGACACCAACGTTTCCTGAATCCTTCGGTCAGGAAGACGTCTCCGCTGCCACATACAGAGTGTCCGCCGTTCCTCAGATCTTCAAATACCTTCTGGCTCAAAGTGTTCGGAGGTGGAGCAAGGCATGGACCTGATGTCGACGGAGATAGGCGTCTACGTTTGAGATCTTGTGCATTCAGTTCTGAGGGTGATGCTCCCCGCTTCTGGCCTTTCGCCTCTGGTTCAGGGTTTTCATCTGCAGAGACTTCTGGTACCTTGTCGTCATCGGAAGGAACGACCCTCCAAGTGTTTGAAAGAGATTCTCTGATCACCATTAAACACCCAGGAGTTCCCGCGAACTTCTGCAGTATGGGAATTCCTAACACGCATGCAGAACATACGAAGGCGTCATACTGGTCTCCTCCAAGTAAAGGCGGTGGCAACCCTGAGGAAGAAGCTTCCGATCGTGCGTCATCCCCAGAATCAGCTTGATCGACTGTCGGTGTAGCTTCCCGCGAAAGCGGACGCTCTCTGAGATTACAGCATGATTCGTGGAACCAGTCCTATCATAGAAGTAGGCATCAATGTTTCTCAACAAAGACAGGAAAAAGAGACCTCGCATGCCAAACACTGTATCATGGTTTCTCTTTCGGCGTTTGGATCATATGGTCGTCCGCACCGGCAGAACGTTCCTTCAAAGTTTTGACCATACCCATTGGAGGCATTTGCCTGCTCCTTTGTAGCGTGTAATCGGCATGGATGCACGATAGATTCGGTAGGACAATCGCATCGAAAGTTACGCTTTGGGAACCTGGGCGTGGATATAATATGTCACTTATTTGAGAAAATGGAAAGATATAACGTACAATTCGATCTGTTCATGATCAGTATGACAAGCTATGGAACAAGCCGAACAGATCCCTCGGGGTTCGGGGCAGGTTTTGCAGAGATACACCGCTTGCCTTGAAAGAAAGAGTTATAACAAGTTCCGAAGTTAAGACGAGTATACACAGGAGAAATAATCAGACCTTATATGGCCAAGTGCGTAAGTACAATGCGAAAACTGATGGGGAAGGGCTTCTGAGGCCTCCTGGAGCAGGTTTTGTTGCGACTTGAGGTATTCCACCAGAGATTCCGACATGATATCTGCAATATATTTGAGCACCTGAGATCTTTTTCTGACATTTAAGATTGATGAGAAAGAAGTCGGGCTTGGGAATGACCTTGAATTCAACTATCTTTCGGTGACGCTAGGAGAAGTCGGTGAGAGTGGCAGTTGAAGTGACAGTGTGATCACGTGTAGGTTTCCAGATTTGGTGAATGTGACACACTGACCGCGGTAAGCTTGCACAGGCTTGCACTCTTCCACAATCTGGGTCGGTCACAAATCTCACGAAACGATACGCTAGGGGCCTTTTCCCAAAATGCTCGCTAATTCTTCTTCGAAAGGACCGGATCCTATCGTTCTTACCCTGTTCGCGAACCGGTTCATGAGTGTCGCTGAAGCAATGGGTAGATCTTTGCAACAGACTTCTATAAGCACGAACATCAAGGAGCGACTGGATTTCTCTTGTGCTCTCTTTGCGCCAGATGGTGACTTGGTCGCCAACGCACCATTCATTCCGGCTTGTGTTCATTCCTCTCTCGTTTGTGTTATTCTCATTAGGAAAGCTTATATTAGATCCACTTGGGTGCAATGAGTTTGTAAGCATTGATATTTCCCGATTGAATCCTCTAATACTCGAATACTAGTGCCGTGAAGTATCAAATGAAACTTTATGGGAAGGAACTCAAGGAAGGAGACGTTCTGATGAGCAATTCACCCCATGCAGGCGGCTCGTACGTTCCGTATTATCTCTTCAGTGTCTGAGAGGATTGACGGTGCTAATCAGCCATCTTCCGGACATAACGATAATCACGCCGGTATTCGACTCCAGAACAAAAGAAATTATTTTCTTTACTGCGTCTCGTGGACACCATGCAGACATTGGCGGCATTCTTCCTGGTTCAATGCCTCCCACATCGGTGAATCTTTACGAGGAAGGCGCTGAGATAGTCAGCTTCAAGATCGTCAATCAAGGTGTTTTTGACCGCGATGGTCTGATCGACTACATGATCGAAAAGCCTAGCCAGTATCCAGGATGTTCCGGTTGCAGAAATATTAGAGATGTCGAGAGCGATTTGAAAGCGGTATCTCTTGTTTATCTCCAGGTTATCTATCATTTCAACTGACGCCTTGTCGATCAGCAAATCGCTGCGAACCACAAGGGTATACAACTTATCCACGCGAGTACGCAGCGCGACATATCCAAGAAGGAAATGCATTGACCTCCATCATTCAGTTGTTGATGATTACGGCCTGGAAACCGTCCAGGAATACATGTACCACATTCGCTCCAACGCCGAGATGTGTGTGCGAAATCTTCTAAAAGATGTTGCCAGACGTGCGGGTACCAATGTGCTATCAGCCATCGATTACCTAGATGATGGCTCTCCTGTAAGTTCCTTCCGCCGGCGAAACGCCACAGTCCTTGTCAAAACAACTATTTCGATCGTTCTTCTAGATCCAGCTAAAAGTTGAGATAAACGAAACTGAAGGCACCGCCATAATGGACTTTGAGGGAACCGGCTTCGAAGTCCGAGGGAACCTCAATGCTCCCATCTCTGTGGTACATTCAGCAGTTATCTATTGTATGAGATCGATGCTGGACATGGATATTCCTTTAAACGCAGGTTGCCTTGTGCCCCTTGACAGTAAGTTGCTTTCTTTGTGTAACACCAGGCAAGATCTCTCGTTTGCATCAAAAACTGACCCGCTCTTCCCTGGAACAGTCCGAATTCCAAAGAGATCGCTCCTGTCACCGTCCCGTAGGGCCGCTGTGTGTGGTGGCAACGTGCTGACTTCCCAGCGAATTGTTGATGTGGTTCTGAAGGCTTTCCATGCCTGTGCCGCTAGCCAGGGATGCACAAAGTAAGTGTTATCTCCTTATACACTTCAGAATATTGGAATACTTCCCGTGATCAGTAATCTCACCTTTGGCGCTGGTGGTAAAGACAAGGATGGCAACGCCGTCGCCGGATGGGGCTATTACGAGGTGCGTTTCTTGGACTGCGCCTTCAAGCTTCAACCTTTGTGGTCTGATGGCATTTACCCCATATCTTGCTTGAATATTGTCCGCCTTCTTCGATTCAAATTTGTGCTCCATCATGCAAACGTCCGGAATATACTATATGGATACGTATAGACCATTGCTGGAGGGTCAGGCGCTGGCCCTACTTGGCACGGTACTGATGGTGTCCATACGCACATTACAAACACCCGTATTGGCGACGTGGAAATTCTCGAACGTCGGTATCCTGTTATGCTACACCAGTTTGGCCTCCGTTCTGGATCTGCAGGTGTCGGAAAGTGGCGTGGCGGCGAAGGTGTCAAGCGGGAGATTGAATTTCTGGAGCCTATGCAAGTGTCGATCCTGTCAGAGGTGAGTTGAGTTCGCGGCGCAGGACATGGTCTTTCTGATCTGTCACGGGTTGATTAACGTGCTGACTG
Organism: Paramarasmius palmivorus; assembly: GCA_037176845.1. NCBI lineage: Eukaryota > Fungi > Basidiomycota > Agaricomycetes > Agaricales > Marasmiaceae > Paramarasmius > Paramarasmius palmivorus. Next base: position 322,907 of record JAYKXP010000036.1, on the reverse strand, counting down.
CGTTACTATCCATAGCGTAGAACAAGACAACCGTATGGCATGGAAGGAGGCGGGCCAGGCGGCCTGGGTCGCAACACGTGGATCAAGAGACTTCGAGAGGAAGATGGGGACTTTGATGATAACGATGCTGCCGGCACCGACGGAACACGAGAAATCAACATCGGCGGGAAGGCAACAACCTGGATGGGAAAAGGGGATCGACTACTGATAGAAACACCTGGAGGCGGAGCGTGGGGCGCGCCTGACGGCGGAACAGGGATGTCAACGAAGCACACACCCGCTTGGGAGCCAAGGGGCTCCTTCGCGGAAAGGGCGGCGGTTCAAGCATCTTTCTGATGTTTTCCCTGCGATACATCCGTCACATTCCATACATTGTCATGTTACCTGTAAATATCCTGGATTACTAGTATGTTCAATCAATATTTGTTGAATAGAATCCACGTCGCGAGTTAGATTGACCCTGTGCGGAGTAATATAGGGTGAATTTGCTGTAAGGCAAAATAATTGGGTATCCCAAGTGATTCATCGGGGTGTGGGAGTAATAGAACCGACACATCGCGGGCCAGAGCGAATTGTATATCGAGAGCCCAGCATCATGCGATCCTCATGTCAACACGAGAAGCGCTTTGTATATGTACCCGCGAACATGTGTAAAAGGTCCGCGAACGCAGTTATATGGTTGAATGGAAGATTACAGATCATCGTGGCAAGCCGATGCTTTGCCGCCTATCCAGGTTACAGAAGTTCAAGATACGGCAGGCCGAACGAGGAACAGACAGGCCTGGGTTATCGTGTACACCTTCCGGAATCTCGTGTGTTGCGAAAAAGTTCAATGTGTCAGTTATTCCGTAAATAAGGATAAGTGCGAATGATTGAACGCGTATACATGGCTTGGAATCGGAAGGGTTGTGAATGGATACAAATGGATCTAGCCTGAATGAGAAGAATAGAATAGGTGTATTAGTAAATGGAATCGTAAAGAGAAGAACCTTGCAGAGAAGGTTTGATTAGTCCCAATCATCATCATCATCTTCTTCCTCATCACTGTCGTCTCCCATATTCTTGTTTCTGGCTAACAATGCATCCGCTAACGCGCTAGCCAAATCACCACCACCAGCCGCACCAGCTGCCGCCCCGACTGCGGCACCACCTGCTACTGCTGCCACTGCTGCGTTTCCATTGCTGCTGGAACTACCGCCACTGGGACCGCCAGTGGGTGGTGGCGCGTTAGGATCAGTCTTCTTGAGAGAATGAATGCCTTTTCCTTGGATTGAAGCCAAAAGGTCGCCTCTTCCAGGTTGTGCTGGTGGCATTGTACTGAGTGCGTTCGCATTGCCACCTGGTGGTGGAGGCGGCGGGGGCGGTGGTGGTCCTCCGGCAGTCGGAGGTGGTGGAGGTGGTGGAGGCGGATGTGGAGGAGCACCTGCTGACATTGGAGGTGGTGGCGGAGGCGGGGGCGGTGGTGGTGCAGCAGAGCTCGGTCTAGCTGGAGGTGGTGGCGGAGCTGGAGGCGCAGCATTTGGCCTAGCTGGTGGTGGTGGTGGTGGCGCTGGCGCGCTTGGAGCAGCCCTAGGGGGTGCTGGAGGAGGCGCTGGAGGTGCAGGTGGTGCTTGCGAGCTAGGTCTTGGTGGAGGCGGGGGCTGCGGGGCCGGAGGTGCTCTCTGTGGTGGAGGTGGAGGAGCAGCTGGTGCGATTGTCGATGAGACGCTACTGCTGGGGTTATGTGCTTTACGAGACGGAGGTGGTGGAGGCTTTGGTTTCTTGGCTTCCTTTGCTGGCGGAGCAGATTGCTGAGTGCGAACGAAGTCCTTGATAAAGTCCATTTCTTTCGCAATTATCTCCTTGTCAATACCAGAATTCTCCAGCTGTCCTAGAAGTGCCTTCCAAGATGGATCGACACCTTTAGACGTGAATCCAGATTCTGAATCGTAGCCCATATGTGCGACATGGACGAAGGATCCGGCTGTAGGGCCAGAGATCATCGACTTGTCAATCTTGCCACCCTTGGCAGTAGATTTCTTCTTCTTCTTCTTTTCTGCAGGTGCTTTACCTGTATTATCCGTGATTAATCTTGAGAGAATGAAATTAGATTCCCGTGTTACGCACCAGACTTTGCATCTTTCTTTGCACAAACCTTCTTCCAAAATGCCTTTGCTTCCGACTCATCTGCAAACACAAACCCAATCATACATTCCTGAAGAAGGCTGTTAGTTGACTAAGTGTAGGCTGTTGATAAGATCACTCACATCTCCAGCGAATGAATGAAAATAGGCCCTATCTGCGTTGTAGTCGAACCCCTTGTACAACTCATGTTCCCAAATGACTCCCCTCGTGCCACTCAGATCAACCAGCTTGAATGCACAAGCACCGTTTGAATTGTTCCTGGTGAATGCAAGGGCGCCCTGAAGGCCAGCATACGACCACTCGTCTGGCTTGGGATGAGCATAATAGATTCGAGCAAGGGTCGCGAAGAAGATCTTGTTGGTAGCAGGAGAAACAGGGATCGCAGATTTGACTTTTGCCTTGTCTTCAGCGCTCAGAGTAGACTGAGAAGGCATAGTAGGGAAAGTAAAGGACCAAGTCAGGGAAAGTAAAGGACCAAGTCGGAATTACACAGTCAATGAGCTGTAGCAGGCGACCGCAGTGAGAGAATGGCGTGAGAATATTATACCATAAGCAACTGGCGCTTCGGCGAAGGCTGCGCTTGCACCTCGACCACGATCACCCGCCTGCGTCCCGAGCACAGTTACAGTAAAGTTATACCTTGGTATGTTACGTGTATATTCTCTGATTTATTCGTCCGAATCTCACCGGAGATGATCAAGCTCTCGATAAAATACATATTGTGTATCCCAGAGGTCGCTGGTGATGAATCATGAACGAGACATACAGACTCTCGGCCTTGTGTGCATAGGCACAACCATACAGATATGCAACGCGAGCGAACCATGAGCCTGAAATATCCTATGGTACTTGTGCTCTCTATCACCCACGTTTCTCACCACCTTCATGGACCTGTGCTCTCTTGAGCTCCCTGGCATATGGTTTGTCTTCCACCTGATACCCTTCCAATACCCTCGAAGCTGATCTCGAACATAGTCGTGCAGTATCACTGATAAATGCTGTGCCTGGCATGTGTGTGGCACGGAAACGAAGCCATTTATAACGGAGTGCCAACAATGATGCCCTCGTCTACGTTACGCTCCTATGAGACAACGATTTGGGTCAGTGATACTTGGCTTCGTTGCAGTCCCCGGGCTTGCACAAGCTGCGAATTTGACCTCCTTCGTCAACCTCTTCATTGGAACAGCATCTGGTGCGAACGGAGGCAGCGGAGGGAATGTCTTTCCAGGTAAGGGTGGTAGTTTGAACTTCCATCACGATGAAGCTTATTGTTCCCAGGAGCCGCAGTTCCTCATGCGATGGCAAAGGTGGGGATGATGTGCAACCGCAGTTGTCTTGAAGTTAAACCTTTGCACAGGTCGGAATCGACGTCAGCACGGCTCCCAGGCAAGCGGGATACATATCAGACAACTCTTCAATTACCGGAATATCTTTGATTCATGACGAAGGAACAGGGGGAACACGAACGGAGGATATGGTGTCTTCCCGCTATTCCCTTTGGTCAACTGTACGTTCGAATCATGCCCCGTCGGAATCAGTGCTCGTGCAGCGCTTAGAGCTGCCGGAGCTGATGGTACGTTCATACAACCTTCTGACCAATTCTGGTATGCTCACAACTAGTTCAGCGGCTTCTCCTGGATATTTCACCACGACTTTCGTCAATGGCATCAAAACCGAAACCACTTCTACTCGACGAGCGGGCTTGATACGTTTCACATATCCTGCATCTTCGCCTATGAACAATGTCGTGGTCGATCTTACAAATGATCTCCAAAGATCCTTCGAAGGAGGAAGCATCTCAATAAGCTCAATTGGACGTGTCGAGTTGAGTGGGACATTCCTACAGGTGTGCTCGCCTTCTTAATCATCTCATCGTCATCCTGAGCTGCATTATCCAGAGTTATGGCACAGACAATTACACTATATATGCCTGCTATGACTTTGTGCCGCCCGAAACACTTCCAGTTCAGCCTCTGGCCAAATTTGGAACGTACCAGTCTGTCAGCGCCTCTAGTCCTACTACATTGAACATATCAAGCTCGGTGACATCATTGACGTTTACCTTCACTTCCACTGTCTCAAGAATTCAAGCCGGAGGGCTATTGTCGTTCAACTCGAGTGTAGTCACTGCACGCTTTGGTCTTTCATTCATCAGCTCCGATCAAGCTTGCAGTAACGCCGAAAGCGAGATACCAGATTGGGATTGGGACGCGGTTGAAAATGCTTCTAGGGAAAAATGGGAAGATGTGTTACAACGGGTTCAGGTTGACACAGATGTTGAGGATTCAACGGTTGTTGAGCTACTGTACTCCTCGGTAAGAGTTGGCTTTGGTTGTTGGCGCTGTGGTGACAGAAACATCATGGTGTATAGCTCTATCGTTCGTCCCTCGTACCTGCAAATCTTACCGGCGAGAACCCGTACTGGGACTCCCCTTACCCATTTTACGATGCCCTGTTCTGGTTCGTTCTGCCATGCGCCCATCTCCAAAAAGGTGCTTATCGAGTTCTTCACAGCTCTTGGGACACCTTCCGAACCGTACACCCTTGGCTATCTTTGACTTCCCCTCGAGAATGGGCCGAAATAGTAAATGCTTACGTTGATGGCTGGAGACACACTGGTACGAGTTTCTGATACCCTTGCATGAGAATAGGAAGAGCCTCACAGGAATCCAGGGTACATCCCAGAATGTAGGGCGAATACCAAAGCGTAAGCATTAGATGGTAGTTTATTGCTACCGCCTCGTCTCAAGAAGTTGCAGAGGTTACGTCCAAGGTGGGAGCGATGGAATGCCCATTCTAGGCGACTTTGCCGTCAAGTATGGCACCAGAGCGCAAGAGCTAGGTGTCCCTACAGACCATCTTTACCAAGCATTAGTCGACACGGCTGAAAACACTGTAAGTTGTCTATCGGCTTTCAGCGGTAACGCGCACTTGATTGACTTGACATCAGCCTCCGGACTGGTATAGAGGTACAAGGATATTCCTGCTGATAAATTTAGAATGACACTGACATCGAGTGTGAAGTTGGAAGACAAAACACTGCTTGGAAGACCTTTGGATATATCCCCACGAATTGGGTTGATCCCTCCGGAAGTACGGGTTTGGCCACAAGGGAAGCATCGCGGGCATACGAAGTGAGCTGGTTTCGCCTGTTCAACTCGTAGCATCTGTTGAACCGAATCGATGAACAGTATGCTTTGGGTGACTTTGCCGTCCGACAAGCAGGCATTGCATTGGACAAGCCTCGGTCCGATATAGAGACGTACACTAATCGCTCAATGAATTTTGTGAACATGTGGGATCCCAATGTGTCAAGCGATGGATTTAATGGTTTTGCACAGAGGCGTTATCCGGTACGTATTTTACGTTCGAATTGACGGGGTTTATTGTGCTGATAGTCATCTTAGAATGGTACCTTTGCATTCAGCCCTCCAGATGCATGTTCTCCTGTAGACCCCGTCGGACATTCCTGCGCCAGAGGATCGGATAATAATGTTGGATTTTATGAATGTGAGCTAGACATGTTCCTTTGTATAACATTGCTTCACCAAACCCTTTTAGCATCTTCTTGGGAAATGAGCTTCTTTGCTCCCCATTCGGTAGCGACACTTGTCAAGCTCATGGGAGGAAACGATACATTCGTCAATCGGGTGTAAGTGCATTCCCCGGAGTGATAAGAAATCTCATTCATGGATGTTACTTTTAGAGACCATTATTTCTCCAAAGGATACTTCCAAGCGGGGAACGAACCCTCGTTCGCAATTCCGTGGATTTACCATTACGCAGGTCGACCCGACTTGACAGCAACGCGTGTTCGACAGATTGTTTACAAGAACTTCAACACTAAGATTGGAGGGTAAGACTTCTCCGCCACTGAATACTGCGAATTTGCGAAATGTAGGTCTGACTTGAATTGGCGTGTAGGATTCCCGGAAACGATGATTCTGGAGCCATGGCCGCGCTCCTAACATTTCATTTACTGGGTCTTTACCCAGTCCCTGCATCGAAGCAGCTACTTATAGGTTCACCATTTCTATCATCCTTCACGATTGTAAACAATCTACTCGGCACCTCTACCGAGTTTACAGTGAAGAACTTTGACAAGGCAACGTTGAACATGACACCACCTGCTGGTAGTCGACTCTTCGTAAAGAGCATTATCATCGATGGTGAACCGAGCAGGAGCTTGTGTGTCATTGACTTTGATCAAGTGGTCGGAGGTGGCAAAATTGTCATCGAAGTTGACAGCGATGCCGAAGCCGCAAGGGACAGAGGGTGTGGTGGTAAGCTTCCGGACTCTCTGGAAGATGGGGGTTTCGGTGAGGATGAGTTTCAATGAAATTGGTTTACGGTGTCAGATTAACTGTATATAATACAAGCCGATTATGTTATAGTGAATACAGGTCGTGAAGTCGTTAAGCATCAGTGGCTCAAGATCGTCTGTTCAGCTCGGCCTGTCTGGCTCTAAGCTCTTCTCGGCCCTGTTGTTGGACAGTCAGTTCAGATCAACCCACTTTCGGTAATGTGAACCTACCAATGGTTGTTCCATGTTATTCCGAATCTCCTGGCTGGGAACATAAGGACCTCCTCGAGCATTGAAAACCCCTGCCTTCCCGTCACTGAACTGGGTGTTCTCTGTTGGGTCGTTTGGCTTCTTAGACAGTGATAAGTAATCAAGACGATCAATTGTAACGCCGCCATACTCACGTTAGGATGAGGTTGGATAGAATAGGTGGGCTCGGGATTGGTGTTGTTCTGGCCAGAGCCAGAGTTGTTGTGAGAGACCTTTTCTTTAATCTTGTTGACGAGGTTGGACATTTCGTTTGTTATGGGAGATGAAGATAGTAGAATAGCGCCTTTATAAGGCGAAGGCGCAGGCAATGACGTTGCTGCGGGGATGTACTCCGCAGTGGCCACAGCAATGCGGGGCCTTATGAGCCCTTCATGATGTCAGTCTACTTGAATTTGTGCACTTTACTGTTCTAGTACAAGCCCGGGAAGCCCGGACTTCAGCTTGAATATGTAGTCGGGGAGCAAGGGGAAAGTTACATTACTAGACAGGGAGAGATACAAAGAAATTCTGAAGTAAATAGGTATCGTATTCGTAGCTGTTTTCTGATTATCCAAGCATCATCTGCGGCAAAATAACATCAGCATTGAATGAGATGACCCCCAGAACTATAGTAGCTTACCCTAACGAATTCTACAATCACAGCGAGTCAGTATCTCGTGATGAGAAGTAAGGGGACGTTGACAATACGCACCACTGTAACTAATAGTGCCATCGCCATCGACATCGGCTTCCTTGATCATCGCATCGATTTCCTTATCACTGAGTCTTTCGCCTAGATTTACAGCAGGATCAGCAACGATTCAAGATGGGAAGCTGGAACAGTCCAAGGCACGTACCTAGACTCTCCATCACTGTCCTCAGCTCTTGCGCACTAATCGTCCCATTTCCATCCTTATCAAACACCTTGAACGCCTGCCTAATTTCCTCTTCACTATCCGCCTGATGGATCTTCGTCGCCATCATCGACAAAAACTCTGGAAAGTCGATCGTTCCATCACCATCGGCATCGACTTCGTTGATCATATCTTGTAGCTCGCTTTCACTGGGATTTTGTCCTAATGAGCGCATCACGGTGCCCAACTCGGCAGTGGTGATGGTGCCATCGCCGTCTGGTAGGATGCGATTTGAGGATGTTGTTAATTCGGATGAATGTTTCGCGAATGTTTACCTTTATCGAATAAAGCGAAGGCTTCCTTGAATTCTGAGCCCCAAACTGATCGTGAGAGATACGGACTGCGGATGAAGGGAGCTGCGTACCGTTAATTTGTTCTGTTTTTCCGAGGGTTCGGTGAGACCGTGAACATCTTTACGCAGCCAAGTGGTTGCAGTACGTACCATCAGACTAGAAATCGAACAGAAAATGAGATTAAGCACGTCTTTTTTGGCTCAAAATGAAAAAAAATAAAGACGTACGAGTTGGTCAGACATGATGGTTCGAGACAAGAAGGTTGAAAAAGATCAGAATCAAGGACACGTCGACGCTGGAGACGACAACTCTTGCTGCGCGTTGATGAGCGCTCTGAAAAGCCCGTTGCTGCTACCCTTTTAAACCTATCCTGCTAGATATCCCTTTCCCACGAGAAACGCTGATTGTGCTTCGATAACACACCGCCCATAGCAGGTTGAATAGTGAAATGACTGAAATATCGTCAAAGCGCGCGTCGGATAGCCTTGGATTGAGTGGGTTTGCGGGGGAGAAGCAGCTGGTCAGGAAGAAAGAGTGTAAAGGCACAGGTTCAACAGCTTTTGGTACAGCTGTACAGCCGCCCTAGTCTTGCTCCGCCAAGGTGAAATACCAAAAGGGTTCACGTATATTTACTGGTGGTACACTACATACGAATCGTTCCATTTCCAGATACTGGCAAGACGTCCACCCAATACTGAAGAGAGACTGTATAACTCCTTTCTTTACTTTGACAACATCATCTGAAAGCAGAAAATAAGGGTCGGAAAAGCTGTTGAACTTTGCTATGTATAGATCAATCACCTTTACGAATTCTAGAAACGTATCGACGTATCGATGAGTCCAATGCGATGTTCATGAGCATGAGGTTGACTTACCCTCATAGTTAATCTGGCCATCTCCGTCAACGTCTGCCTCCCGAATCATTTCATCGACTTCAGTATCAGTAAGCTTCTCGCCTGGAGATAGCCGTCAGTAACCTTCGAATTGAAGAGATGAGCAGGGACACTCACCCAAGTTTGTCATGACATGTCTCAATTCGGCAGCACTGATGTATCCATTGCCATCCTTATCGAACACCTTGAAAGCTTCCTTGATTTCCTCTTCCGAGTCAGTGTCCCTCATCTTCCGAGCCATCATGGTAAGGAATTCAGGGAAATCAATCGTGCCGTTGCCGTCTGCGTCGACTTCGTTTATCATGTCTTGGAGCTCGGCCTCGGTGGGGTTTTGGCCTAGAGAACGCATGACAGTGCCGAGTTCTTTGGTGGTGATGGTGCCATCGCCGTCTTGAAGAAGAGGGGGTCAAATTGGGGCTCAGGAGACTAATGACGCCTACGCTCACCCTTGTCGAACAGAGAGAAGGCCTCCTTGAATTCTACGCGTTTTTTTCAGTATTGGAATGGATAAGCTGTAGCAAAACTCACCAGAAATTTGTTCTAGTCGTCATGAAGCAAACACGTATCAGTTTTCGGGTTGCCATGCAAGTTCACCGGGACAGTTTACAGACCTTCAGACTAGAAAACTATCATCAGCAATTGTATGACACGCAAGACATGGATATTTGTTTACCAGTTGATCAGCCATTTCGTTAGCAAAGTGTGGTGACGGTAAGGAAACAAGATATTCTGGTCAACGTTGTTAGCGGTGGTCGGGGTCAAGGGGAATCACGGCAATCTCCGGCAGATTTGCGCGTCAAGCGAAGTTTCGTCGCTCACTGTTCTCCAATTACTAGTACTACAGGAACTAGGTATGGTACAATCTTCAACGTTATTACTCGTTCGTTACTCAGTCGTCATTAAATGTGCTTTACATTATGGCTAGCCTCGCCAGTTCTCTGTTGCTCGGCTTCATCGCTACCTTCAGGAGCTACAGTAGCAGCTTTGTGCTTCTGTTCTTTCTCTTCAGGGGTAGCAAATGGATCGGATTTATCCTGCTTGGAGGTCAATTTGTGAGGACACGGATAACAATGCTCAACGCTTACATCTTCCTCTGCTTCTCGACGCTTGAGCTCTCCTGTTCTTCGGTCTTTCCCTTGCTGCGTGAGCTCCGTATTTCGCGTCACCGTGCCTTTCACTTGTTCTTTGATGCCAGTCATCTTGTCACCGAAGGTCTGTGGGGTAAAGAAACTTTTTAGCTTGGTCCGGGGAATGGAATGTTGCGAGGTACGCACTGGACCTGGGTGATAATTTGGGCCAAAGCCAGTTGCTCCAGCGTGTCGCTGAGGCGGGTATGCTTGGTTATCGGCACCACTACCAGAGTTGTTGATGCTGTCTTGTTCAGTGGCTGAGCCGACAGCAGAAGGATGAACTGGGTCTGAAGATGGGGACATGTTGCTAGTGATTTGCTTTATGTTCCGTTCTCTACAATTTCAGCGCTCTTTTATACAGGCTGGTCAACCCCTCTGTGAATTGAATGACGCAAAAAGTGGAGGTCTATCCGCAGGTCGTTCTCCCGTTCTATTTCGGGAGGCGTTTCAATGACGTCAGTAGAGAAAACAAGCCTCAAGGGTATCAATCTATAGAAAGCGATATACTAGCTACCTATACTAATGCTACTCCTGGGAGCAGAGCCCATGTCCATAACATAATGAAAAAGAGCAGAAACATCGAAGGTGAATATACTACAACTAAAAAAACTACCACAACAGTGCGCCAGTCGCAGATAAATATTCGGCAAGTAGTCATGAATGGAAGGAATGTCGCTGTAGAATGTAAGGTCATCATAGAAGGGGATGCTCAGTTCGTTCATTTATCGCTCCTACTCTTCCTCTTCCTCGTCCTCGTCCTCCTCCTGGATAGGTTGCTTGAATGCTGTTCCCGAACGTCCTGCAGGGAGATTCCGCCTTCCTCCCCCTCTTATCTCAGGCTCGTATCCATCTCCGGGAACAGGTGAAGCTCGGTCCGCTGGCGAGTTGCTAGACTTCTGCCTCATCGACGTGCTGCCAGAACTGCTATCCTTCCCAGCACGTTTGTTGTTGCTCGCCCGGCTTCCTCTATTACTAGGTGGTGCACCCAATGTCATATTTGCAGATTCGAATGGATTCCCAATTTTCCCGATGGACTTGGATCCACTCTTTGCCGAAGCAGAGAGAGCCAGGGTCATTTGCCCTAGTCCACCAGCATATGGCATATCATCGTCATCTTCATCTACCCAATCACTCTCGTCACCCAAGTTCAAACTCTGCCTCCCTGAAAATACGTCTCGTATTGATGTGCCTTCCGCGGGAGAAACGGCCAACACCTCAACAGGTAGATGTGCCGTCCGTGTTTGCCACCCTGGAGGTTCAAGACCCCATGACTTCTTCCAGCTGGACTTGCCAAGAGAGCTGTACCCACTCAATGGACTAGCAAATGGACCTTGCCGTTTGTGGGCTATAAACGTCGCCGCAGCATCCCTACTAGATTTACGTGGTGTGCCCATATCATCAGATGATCGTCTCGACCTGTATGGAGATGCCGTTCGCTGTGGACCTTCATAGTCAGAGTACTCGATGAATGACGTCGGTCTTGATGACGCGGGCGAGTGGTGCACAGAGGATGCCGTCGAATTGGATCGTCCGTGCTGCAGTTTTGGACCTTGCCTGATGACTCGGGTTGTTGATGAAGAGCCAGAACCGCCTCGTCTATGATATCTCATAGGCGAAGCTGCCCTGTTGAGAGAGCGTGACCGTGTCAAAGAACCTGTTGAACTGGCAGATGGACTCTTTCTGTGCCTAGGCTGCATCGAGATACTCCGTATACTCGAAGGTCTCGATGAGAAGTCGCCCTTGTCAGAATTCGGTGTTTGGTTCCCAAAGGATCTTCGAGGTACAGAAGGTGATTCTGACAAAATAACCATCTGTACAGAAGTTATCGAAGACCTTCTTGAGTTCACACTACTAGATCTCCGCGATGAAACCGAAGGTCGATGTGCACGTCTAGCAGTCCCTGTACCACGAACACCAGTGCGTGATCCGCTCATCCGCCGTTTAGATGTAGCGTCGGAATTGCCATTGTCCATATTGGTACCAGCACGGCCGACTTTCTTGCCGAAAGATAGGGACGAGCCACCGTTGCTCACGCTGTCCTTCCTCTTCCCCTTGCGTTCTTCATGGAACCATGTTCGGAACGCCGACAGCAGATTAGCTCTGTTCCTGCCTCCTGAGCTTCCTGAACCAGTTGATCCCTTATTATTGCCGCTGAGATTGGGTTGCGACATGGAAGTGAACAGTTGGTCTCCTTCTCCTCCAGGCGAATTGGCGGGTGTTGGCGCTGTATGCTTCACGTAGTGAGGTGCACGAGTTGGCGGTTGAGGTTGTGAGTGGACGCTATGCACTAACGAATCATTTGATTCTGCAAGGATCCATGGTGACATGGTATGCTGAGCATTAGCTGGCGGATGCTCCAAGGGAGGTGGCGTCGTCGTGCCTTTAGATGCTCTCAGCGGCGGAGTTTTGGTGAGCTTGTTGCCGCCGGAAGATGAACTTCCGTGCGAAGAGCGTGGTGGTTGCGCTGATTCTTCTCCCTTCCTGTCCTTCTCCCTTTCTTTCTCCCTATCTTTCTCTCTTTCGACTTCCTTCGACTTCTCCCTCTCCCTCTCACGTTCCTTATCTTTCTCCTCTTTGACCGCCTCGCTGGACTTCTTCCGCACAAGTCCCGCTGCTTCAAGCGCGGTTGTTGCTCGCTGCATGATGCTGACACTTCCTGCTCTGTTCTTTCTTCCCTTTCCGCCTCCACTACTTGAAACGCTAAAGCCACTACCACTACCTCCAGGTGTACTGGGATGAGATCGTGACTCGAGGCCAGAAGGCGTTAACATGGGAGAGGTCGCGCGTTGATTTGGTGGAGTTGTCGGTCGGGGAGGCGGGAATGTCGGTGTTGCAGGAACGAAGGCTAGTGTTGGCGCCGCCGAACCTGCTGCCAAGTTAAGCGACACAGGACTAGACGAAGGCGAGCTCGTCGACGCTTCCGTTTGCACACCGGCGTGATGCATGAGCTTCTTGTGCCTATGCTTATGCTTATGGTGGTGGTGGCCTTCGTCCTTTTCCTTTTCTTTCGCTTTCCCCGTCTCCTTCTCCTTGTCTTTCTCCTTATCTTTGCTCTTGTCGCCCGCCAACGCAGTCGACGATGTTGACGACTGGCGTATATAAGCATCAACCACCGACTCCTCGCCCGTCGACAGTATATCTCCACCTGTCAGCATCTTCCTCTCCGCCTTGCGCTTCAACATCCACCACACAGCACCAGCGGAATCACACGCATTATTCATCACAGAATACACGATCTGCCCCAAATCAAAGCCCAGCGCGTTCATAATGTTCATCAATTCCCTTTCCAAAGGGGTTGAAAAAACAATGGGTGCTGGAGTGTTCAACAGGGAAACAAAGTCAACGTCACGGTCGCGTTGATTCGAGCTGGGTAGGTTGGGATGAAAATTGATATTATCGGGATTACTATCATTGTTTTCTGGACGGCTGCGATCAGGATGTTGATGGGAATCGTAATCGGGATCTGGGTCTGACATGGTGGAAGAGACTGAACGACGCTTGGTGCGTGCTGGTGTGCGTAGTGTGTGCATGGGTGGCGCAACGCCTTTTTCGGAAGAGTTTGTTCGCTGCCGATGGAGAGGTAGGACATCGTCGCCTTCTTCTTCTACGGTTTCTTCGGTGACGGTTGCAGGATGGCGGATAGGTTTGATAGAAGGTAGTTCGGTCGAAGCTCGGCGAATAGTCGTCTCGCTGATATTGGGGTGAGTGGTTGCTTTTCTCTCCGTGATCTCGAAAGGATCACTAAAAGAACCAGCTGGTGTTGTCGGGGCTGAAGTCCCGGATTCGGCAGAGGAGAACTCTGAGTTTGTGGTAGAGGGATTGGATGCTTCAGAAGAAGGCGTTGGTCCTGGACGTTCTGGTGACGTAGATCTCGGGGGCGTGGTTGGTCGGGCTTTGTGAGCAGCGAACCAGGGATGTGCTAATATCTGGGGGATAGAGAGTCGGCTTGAAGGTTCTTTGACAAGGATATTTTTGATGAGATCGCGCGCCTCTATTATACGGTAAGTAATCTCGATGCTAAGAACAAAATTTAACTTCGTACCATCTGAGAGCCATTCTGGGTCTTCAAATTCACCAATGATAACCTTCTCCCTCATGACAGCCTCGTCGTCATCATCAAACGGTAACATACCGGTCAGCAGGCAGTATAATATTACGCCTAACGACCAAATATCCACCTCTGAGAAACCATTGAGTATAGCCATATTAAGACAACATGAGGTACTCACCGGGTCCCTGGTACTTCTGACCTTGCAACATTTCAGGTGAGGCGTATCCAGTGGTCCCACAATAAGTTTCCATAAGTGCACCACGCTCATACTCTCTAGTAAACCCGAAATCACCCAGTTTGACCCGACAACGCTCGTCCAACAGTACATTCTCCAATTTGAGATCGCGATGAACAATCCCCTGTTCATGAAGGTATGCTACGGCCAAGCAGAGCTGACCAAACAAGAAACGAGTTTCGTCTTCACTGAGACGACCTTTCTCGGCAAGATAATCGAAGAGTTCTCCTCCCGAGCACAGTTCGGTGACGATCCAAATGGAAGATTCCGTAGCAATGACCTCGTACATTTGGGTGATATGAGGATGATGAAGTTGGCGATGATGGTGAATTTCACGGGTCAATGAAGCCGACATGGCCTTTGGGATTTGCTTGATGGCGACACGGGTTGAAGTGAGACGATGGGTTCCTATGCGTACTTTGCCATAAGCACCTGATGCAAAGGTCAATCAATGAGACGATGCAAAGCAAACGCGATACACACCTTCACCGATGACCCTTCCAAGAGTATAATTGCCAACAACTCTGACTTTGCTGGAGGAGAGTTCTTTGCCAAGTTCATTATAGGCATTAGCTAGCTGAGCTTTCTGGTTCTGAGATATAGAGCCTGAGTGTTTATGAGCGTTAGACATGGGGCATAAAACAATTTTAAGGAAAGGACAGAGGCGAGGCCGCAAAAACAGAGAAAATAGACACAAGAATAAAGTAGACCGGGATGGTTGTCAGTGAAATTGCGTGGGAATTATGATGAAGTTCAACAGACGGCAAATGCCTGCAACGAGCAGCATATTCGGGTTGCTGCTCTCGTTGCTGTCTGCCCAGATTCTGCTACATGACAGTAGAGATTAACCGAAAGAAACGTCAATGAGACAGGGAATCGACAGGGAATGCTCTACAGCGCCAATCCTTCAAATTCCTGAGATAGAGCGTTGCTTCCTTAACCATTTCTGAATTCTAGGTACATACAATACGGTCATTCAGGGCACGAAGATAGGTCATAGGTATTGTAATGATCGCCATTGAACGTTCTTGACAGTAAGAACGTTCAGCACCTTTGTAACCCAGGCGCCTGACGTTAATCTTCGCGCTCAGTTTCAACCCTAACCCATGTCATCATGGTTCTTCTCTAGCATCGTAGAGGACGACTGGTGGACAGGAGCAGGTGAGCAGGATCCTTTTTCGATGATCTGGTCTGCTTTTATGCTCAACGGAAGTCCAGCAAGAAGTCCAGCAAGACCAGCAAGCAATGGGGTGCATGCGAACACGGGAGTCAAAGCCCCTTCATGAGACATGATCCTGATCCTCTTTTCGATCCCAACACGCCACCTCATACATAGAGCTCAAAATATTAATCAACATTTGGAATGTTCATCTATCTTCTACCAGTCAGATGCCACGATGACAGCGGTGCGGTAGCCAACAGTGGCCACAGCACTGTCCAGTCACTTTCAACCTCCTGATGCAACCTAACAACATCGGATCAGAAAGAAAATCCTCCGAAAGCTTCGTCTGGGGTCACACGGAACCAATTCGTCGCCCGAAATCAGTGGGTTAAAGCTTTAATGGTTCGTACTCAATTTGTTCTGCTGGCTTATCGAACATATCTCTGTTATGGCGCTATATGAGATCCATATCTTGCGCCGCCTGATCACCACTTAACTATCGCGCTACCGCCTCGCTCTCGCTTCTATTCTAAAAATACTGACATATTGCATGGTCTGACGGGATTGTTTGATTAGATTGTACCCCGCCTCATCGCTTCCATGCATGATCAAGAGGTTCACTCTGGTGCGCCATATGAAAACCCATATTTCGACAACAACTCACCAGGCACAGTGACAGGAATAATCAGCTGGATTTTGGGCGAATACTTTACTGCTGGTCTCTAACCGTCATCGATTAGAGTGGCTCATGTATGTGCTTCCCCCAATACTCCTCACTTCGATTGACATCGTGTGATTCCAGTGAACGGAGCGAATGTTATCAGAACTCGAGACGTCATGGAGCATTGCTTTCTGAACCTCCTCAGTTACTTCTCAGATTGATATATGTATGGATTGTCATCACTTCTTTCGGCCCTTTCAAACCGCCTGGTGCGCCAAGCCAACAACGAAGTTCAATTCTCCGCGTGCAGGCTTACACGGCACACGGGGCTACAGCGTACCACTTTGTGACCGGACGGTCGTTAGCTGTGTCAATGTGATCTTGATATGGTCACTTTATGCGGCCCCATTAGGTGACCTGGGATACAAATAACATTTGCCATCATCTATTCTCATGGCCTTATCGAGTGCTGGTCAATTTGTGCTGTATAAAAGCCGTCCATATTGGATGTAGGAACGCACCGATTCCTTCCACTCAGAGGACCCATCGGCCACTGTCTCTGAAGGAAATCTCACTATGGCTCGCATCTCCTGTGCTCTCCTTGCCATCTGTGCCGTGTTGGCCTCGACGGTAGCTGCGTCTGCAACCCCACACCGACGTGCCATGTCGGTTTTGGAACAACGCCAGCTACCCTCAGGATTTGCAAGAACGGGCTCGTCAAACTTCGTACCCAGCAACGACCCTGTCAATCTCCGAGTCGCTCTCACCCCTAAGGACCGAGATGGCCTCGTCAAGACCTTGTACGCTGTTAGCACACCGGGTTCAGCATCGTATGGCCAGTATCTTAGCCACGACGAGGTAAGCTAATGATGTAAAATGTGAATCCTTTCCGTGATTGATGAAAGTCCGATTAGGTTAAAGCTTTCATGGCTCCTGAAGCCGACACCGTGTCTGCCGTCACAAAGTGGCTCGAAGAGAACGGCGTTCAGGATATCAAGACTACCGGTGCATACGGAGACTGGCTCTCGTTCTCTGTTCCGTCATCTAAGGCTAACGCATTACTCAATGCCAACTTTGAATCATTCCTCCACGTCTCATCCGGTGAGCAAATTGTACGGACACTGGAGTACTCCGTACCAGAGGAATTACTTGGCCACATTTCCTTGGTTCATCCCACTACCTCTTTCGCACTCCGGCCACCGGCTGAACCGCTCTTTATTGCACCTTCTGTACCCGAGACGAACATCACAGCAAGAGCAAACCCCGCCCCCACTTCTTGCAACACCAATGTAACGCCAGCATGTTTACAAGCGCTGTATGGTATCCCCACTACACCCGCCACTACAAGTACCAGGCTTGGTGTCACAGGGTTCATTCAGCAATGGGCACAGGTTCGTGGCTTCTTCCATACATACGAGTCTATCATCGTCAACCTAAATGATGAATCTTGCCTTTTTAGGAAGCGGACTTGAGGTCCTTCTTGACGCTCTTACGAACAGATATTGATCCCAGCACTACATTTACACTTGAAACTTTCGATGGCGGAGAGAACCCGCAAGGTTCTGGAAACGCCGGTATTGAAGCGGTACGTGGATACATGTGGCTTCGATGTGTTACCCGGCTGATTAGGTGGCATTTCGAAGAATTTGGATATTCAATACACGGTTGGAATCGCAACAGGCGTTCCGGTTACTTTCCTGTCTGTTGGGTTAGACAATTCAGATGGTGTATCCGGATTCTTGGATGTGTACCAAGACTTGGCTCAGCAGGATAGCCCTCCCCCGGTATGTAATTCCGTAATGAGTTTACTGATGCATGTTAAGCTCTTGTGTAGGTCTTGAGTACTAGTTATGGATTCGACGAACCCGATCTTGGACCGGCATTGGCTACGTGAGTGTGGTATTCTGTTATTCTGTTTTATGCTAATTACGTTCAATATAGCCGTATGTGCGATGCCTATGCTACTTTGGGTGCCAGAGGAGTTTCCAATTTGTATGCTTCAGGTACATTCGCCCTTTTCTTTGCCTGCTGAGATTTGATGCTGACATTCTCCAGGTGATGGTGGTGTTTGGGGCTCAAGAGGTATGCTGCGCACCAACAGAATCTTGTATCTCCGAGGTAAACTAACACAATTCCTCTAGACCCTCAATGCACAACCTTTGTGCCAACTTTCCCTGCCGGCTGTCCTTTCGTGACCGCTGTCGGTTCTACGAGTGCCGGCTCCGCTTCAGGCGAGGAAGTTGCCTCGGATTTCAGCAGTGGTGGCTTCTCCAACGTTTTCGCTAGGCCTGAGTACCAGGATGCTGCTGTCACCGGGTACCTTAGTGCTATAGGTGACGCGAATGCCGGACTTTACAATGCAACGAGCCGTGGATACCCCGATATTTCTGCCCGCGGTACCCCAGTACAAATCGTCAGTGGCGGACAAAGGCTTCTCGTCCAGGGAACATCCTGTTCTTGCCCGATCTTTGCCAGTGTCGTCGCATTGATCAACGACCGTCTGGTTGCTGCTGGAAAGCCGGTGCTTGGTTTCTTGAACCCATTGTATGAGAGCTTTCTAACCTGAAGTAATGGAGGCTTACTGACAATGATGCTCTTTGATAGCTTGTACGCAAATCCCGATGCCTTGTTTGATGTTGCCGCTGGAACAAACAACGGTCCTAACTGTGCGCTATTTCCTTTACCCCATGGAATGATTCTGATTAGATTTTCTACAGGCCAAAGCGTTGGTTTCGATGCCGTGACCGGTTGTAAGTCAACTCTCTGTAACTGTTCTCCTTTCTGTGCTTGATACTGATAAACTCTCCCAGGGGATGCATCAACTGGACTGGGTACTCCCAACTTCGATGCTTTGCTCGCCGCTGCTGAGGCATAGGCCATACATATTTTATTCATAACTACTATCACATCACTCGATACCACTTAATGTATTATTCTGCCATGTAGAGCACCCAATGTGGATTGGAAGAACCATTGCTTTGCTTGGAACCTAGACGTCCCAGACACCCGTGTGAACGGAATGAACTGTTGGAACTTGACCTCAACCTGCTGTCTGTTCACTTCAAAACGTTACCTTTCTTCCCTTTCGTGGCGTAACAGGGCTATTGTATACCCCCAAAATGGCGAGCCTCACGAAGTCCTGAGAATACAAAGTCTTCCAAGTCCATGCGTACCTCCTGCTCCGGGAACCATCAACGTTGACTTCATACTCTCTCCTGTCAATCCTGTCGATATCAACACCATTCAAGGCGTCTATCCCGTAAAACCTCGCCTGGAAGGTCAAATATTCGTTGGTGGAAAGGAGGGTTTGGCACAAGTTGATGAGATCGGCGAAGGAGTGGATGGTCTGAAGAAAGGGGATTGGGTTGTCATGCATGGGCACCAAGTCGGAACTTGGGCAAGAAAGAGGAACATTTCTGCCGCTGATGTTGTCCCACTGCCGTACAAAGCAGAGAATGGATTGAGTGCAGTGAATGCAGCAACCATTACGGTCAGTTCCTGTCGCCTTGTTCCATATCGCTTGAATGCTCATATCTAGCTCATATGCACTGTACAGATCAACCCGCTCACAGCTTATAACCTTCTCAATGACTTTGTCAATCTGCAAGAAGGAGACTGGATTCTTCAGAACGGCGCAAACAGTGCAGTACGTTACCATCAGCCTGCGTCCAACGAATCATTGTTATTTCGATGAACAGGTGGGACAACTAGTGATCCAAATCGCCAAGTTACGGAGGGTGAAGACCATAAATTTTGTGCGAGAAAGGTGCGTGAATTTACAACAGAATTGCACGCATGACTAAGAGGAAGACCCTTCTCCTGACAGAGATGATCTCTCCACCCTGTCGCAATACCTTTACCAGCTGGGAGCTACGAAGGTATTCACCTACAACGATTTGGAAGACAAGCTGTTCAGAAGTAAGATCAAAGAGCACAGTGGTGGCAAGGTGCCTCTTCTTTTTCCCCGCACTCCAAACCAAAATTCAAGTAACATATAGGAAATACCGCTAGCCCTCAACTGCGTTAGCGGGCCTACAACCTCCTCCATGGTCAAACTACTCGGTAAAAACGCTCACCTGGTCTCATACGGCGCTATGTCAAAGCAGCCGCTATCGCTACCCACTTCTTTATTCATATTTGAAAATTTGACCGCCCAGGGTTACTCACAAGCCCGATGGAACGATACACACTCACGGATAGAATTCCAGGAACTGATACGTGTCGTGGCTGGTATGATGCTGGATAGCAATAGGGGCGGTCTCCGGCCCCCACAATACGAGATTTTTGATATCAATTCAGAAGAGTCGGACGAAGAAGCCACCAGGAGGATCAGAGGCTTGTTCGGTGTGCTTGCGAAGGGGAAACTTGGAAAGAAGGTTTTGTTACGATGGAGATAGTAGTAAACATCATGTACAATACGCAGAGGTTTTATACGAGTCCAAGCTGAAGCTCCTTATTATAAGGCTGAGCACCACCAACAAAGGCTTCTTGTAGCGTAATGTATTGCTCTCAGTGGTTTTATCTCACTACCGACAGATTTAACCCAAGACCAGGTCGGTTGGGTGTTCAGATAAGTTCGAAGCTGTAAATATATTTAACGTGTGCAACATGGCTAACGAAATCAGAATTAGTAGTAGATGCCTAGAAGAAGATCAGTAATGAGCATGTGGGGAACCCAATAGTCACTGGCAGAATCACCTACATACTCGGTATGCTGAAGCACTACACATCAGGTGCAAAAGGCAGTTCCCAGCCCGTCGCCTCCGGTTTTGCAGCAGGTTGAGCAACGACAGTTGGATGAAAGGCGGAAAACTCCTTCAGGAGCGCAAACATAGACATAGGCGACACCGCCATTGACGTTGGAAGGATAACGCTCGCAGCCAAAAGCGCCTTCAAAACCAAGAGTTCAGCCAACATCGTCAAAAGCACTGAAAATATGAAGACCACTAACCAGGGCTGCTGCAAGGTTGCCCAATAGGATTATATTGGGCTACCACATTGGCAGCAAAGATAACGCTGATGAGTGTAGACGAGATAGAGAAGCGCATATCGGGACGACTTTAGTGTTGTTGGAAGTGGACACAGAGCGTGGTTTTTATAGCAAATTCCCTGGCTTGAAAATCCTGTTTTGGTCCTCGCATTCTCCTGCGCCCTAATTTCCTTCCCAGTATACCGCAGCGGCTGGAAACAGTTAAATGGTCATTGCGTCTGTGAGGTGGACAAATCAAGGACTGCAACCTCGACGACAACAGCATAGGGATAGCTAATTAGTGGATAAAACCCACAGTTTAAGTGAGTAAGCAGTGTCAAGTGCGGGCCAGTCAGCGTTTCAGCACTCCAACCTCGTATAAATCATGCACTCGGAAACACAACGAAGTGGAGCTTGCGACCGGGACCGGGAATGAGCGGGATCAGAAACAGTGCAGCAGTTACAGCGAAGCCATTGTTACGCCTTCGTCAGGGTCTAAATGGAGAGGTATCCGCGGGCTGTCATCAATAGTAGCAATTCGGCCGAGAAATGGCCTTGTATGTTACAGATACGTACCAGTAGTCCATTGATCAATGAAACTACGGTCTCGTTATCCTCCTGTGTCTGAATTTCTGTCTTCAAGGCGATAAGAGCTAACCTGAGCCTGGGCCTGTCGTCGAAAGTAAGATGTTTGATTGGGTTGGGGTTTCGAGCTCTAGACACGAGATTCTCGATGTCTATGCGGAGTCAAATTGGGACACGCGAATATCGCAAAGGAAAAGCATGCGAAGTCTTGTACAACAAATCATATCCAAATGTCCATAGCGCTGTTGTTAAAAGTCACGGATGGCATACAATCCTATGCCGATGTGCTTTCCAGTTGCAACAGAACCTTCTTCCCCACCTTGCCTTCTGAAATGGTTTTCAGCAAGTCTCGGATACGTTCCGTTGCTTGCTCATCTGAATCCGAGGCAGGTACGGTAAAGATCGTGTGTTCTGGTGCTTTGAGCTTTGGGGTACCCAGTAAGGAATAGTTGTCGATGCTGATAACATTGGACATACCTGTCTCTCTGCCATCCAACCAGCCAGCTTTCCAATGAGTGCTTCTTTCTGCTGCCTCGTGTTCTCTTTAGACCATCTCGTCTGCCAGAATCCATGAGAAGTCAGGTTCTTGAAGATGAATAGCGACGTGGGGAGCGATAAGGGTTTCTTGGACATGGCTCCGTATGAGACCTAGTAGCAGTCAGCTTTAGGCTTATGAGGAGCGATGAGCGTATTTACAAGGTGCGCATTTTGACCTAATAACTTGGACATGGCGGTAGTGGGATCACCTCCAACACAATTGAGTCCGAGGCGGATATCTTTTCCACCAGTCCACTCTTTAACCTTTGATCTAATGGTTTTGTCGTTCAAGTCCTCATATGTAAGAACCTTGGTTGCGCCGAGACCTTCGAGTTCTTGTACAAGAGTGCTGAGATTATCTCTGCAGGTATTGAACATCGTAAACAGGGCCAGTGGTTATAGATGGACACTGACCGCGAACGTACAAGGTTGATAGTGTTTATCCCTCGCAATTTGGCGATCTGTATAACGAGTTTTCCTACCTGCATGAGGTTAGTACGTCGAGTCTGACATCATTCCTGTGAAGAGAACCATACTGCGCTGTTGGCACCGTTCTGTATAACCCAGTCGCCCTCTTGAAGATGAATAAAGCCATCCAGCATATTGTAGGCAGTTGTGGGATTGACCTGGAGTGTGATAAGAACATGCATCCAGAATCTCGGGACAGTACGTGGAAGCTTACAGTCATTGTAGCACCGTGAACCTGGCTCAAGCCCTCGGACTCTCCAACAGGTAGCCTGATAACTTGGTTTGCCAGAACATTTCTTGAAGTTGACCAAGTCCCCAGCTGTGGCTTGTCCATAACCACCCAGTTGCCTTTCTCCAAGTCTGTTACACCTTCACCCACTTCTACAACTTCCGCAAGTCCTTCATTTCCAGCAACAAATACGGGCTCGTCCTGACTACCTCTGCCACTCGGCCTCAAGTTTGACGATAATGTTGGTTTTGAAGGGTATACACCTTCGATGGTGTTGATGTCGGCAGGGTTAATGGGAGAGAGAATGAACTTGAGGTTCACAGTATTGGGAGATGGAGGAGGAAGACTCGGATATGAGATTGCTGAAAGAACTTGAGACGGCGAGCCATTTGAGGTGTAGACAACTGCACGATTCAGTAATGAGGAAGAGGAAGAAAATAACCGCCGAGAGGAGAACCTGGACGCGTTGACTGCAAACATGATGGATTTGAAGGAGGCCCGCGTGCTCGCGCCGGAAATTTTACCCGACCTTGTCCTCGTCCATCATGGACTCTAATGACCTCTTTTCGTTTCTAGACGGTGCACCACCAGAGAACGAAGATGATATCGATATGGAAGAAACAGCTGCTCCAGCATCCCCAAAAAGTCTAGCAAAAAAACGAAAAGCCGAAGAGGATTCAACTACAGTCAACGGCGAGGCACAGGCGCCTCAGGAAGAGCCCGAAAAGCCTTCAAGTCCAAAACGGCAGAAAAAGGAGGCTACACCACCACCAAATCCTGTCGTGACTGATGATTTCGAGACCGAAGCGAAGCGTGAAGTTGCTGCAAGTGCGGGTTTGCAAGGAAATGTGGAAGCGGGCTCACGATTGGAACTACGGCATCAAGTGCGGATTGTCTCCCTTTCTCTTGTATCTTTGAGTAGCTAAATCATCTCTAGGTACGACATCAAGTCGCCGTTCCGCCAGGATACAACTACGTTCCGATATCACAACATGTACCTCCCGCAAAACCAGACAGAGAATACAAATTTGAGTTGGATCCTTTCCAGAAAGTCTCTGTTTATGCCATTCAACGCAATGAAAGTGTCCTGGTCTCTGCACATACCAGTGCTGGCAAAACCGTTGTGGCAGAGTACGCGATTGCCCAATGTCTAGCTCGAAAGCAAAGAGTGATTTATACAAGTCCCATCAAGGTAAGGGTTCTTCTACGTATTGTGTGTGCTTTCTAACCACTGTTTCTCAGGCCTTGAGTAACCAAAAGTACCGAGAAATGCTCGCCGAGTTTGGGGATGTTGGATTAATGACGGGCGATGTTACCATAAACCCGTCCGCAACGTGTTTAGTCATGACCACGGAAGTGCGTATTCAAAAATCAATTCTCGCACTTTACTGACAATGATTGATAGATTCTTCGTTCGATGTTGTACCGAGGGTCAGAGATCATGCGTGAAGTTGCCTGGGTCGTTTTCGACGAAATCCATTACATGCGAGACAAGGAACGTGGTGTCGTCTGGGAGGAAACTATCATCCTGTTGCCCCATACCGTCCGCTATGTCTTCCTCTCCGCCACAATACCCAATGCCATGCAATTTGCAGAGTGGATATGCAAATCGCATGATCAACCTTGTCACGTCGTTTATACAGATTTCCGACCCACACCACTACAACATTATCTTTTCCCCAGAGGTGGTGAAGGCATCTATCTCGTTGTGAACGAGAAGGGCGAATTCCGAGAGGACAACTTTAGCAAGGCCATGGGCGAAGTGCAGGAACGGTCTGGTGAAGATCCAGCGGATCCTCGAGGCGGAAAAGGTAGAAAAGGTAAAACGAAGAAAGGCGGCGAAAAGAAGGGTAAGTGATGTCCGTGTTATATTGAATAAGTATCAATAATGCTGGACAGGTCCCTCCGACGTTTCTCGTATCATCAAGATGATCATGGTCAAGAACTTCAACCCTGTCATCGTATTCTCTTTCAGCAAGCGTGAATGTGAAGGGAACGCGTTGACGCTGTCCAAGTTCGAGTTCAACTCGACCGACGAACAAGATCTTGTTGCAAACATCTTCAACAATGCCATCGAAAATCTTTCTCAAGAAGATCGCCAGTTACCCCAGATCACCAATCTTCTACCATTGCTCAAGCGTGGTATCGGTATCCATCACAGTGGTCTCCTACCTATTCTCAAGGAAGTCATCGAGATTTTATTCCAAGAAGGTCTCATCAAGGTTCTCTTCGCAACAGAAACCTTCTCCATTGGTCTCAACATGCCTGCAAAGACCGTAGTGTTTACCGATACTCGTAAATTCGATGGTCGGGAACAGAGGAACCTGTCGTCTGGCGAATACATCCAAATGTCTGGACGTGCAGGGCGTCGTGGGCTGGATGACCGTGGAGTTGTAATTATGATGTGCGACGAGAAATTGGAGCCCACAGCGGCGAAGGAAATGATCAAGGGAGAAGCTGACAGATTGGACTCGGCTTTCCATATCGGTTACAACATGGTTATGAACTTAATGAAAGTCGAAGGAATTAGTCCCGAATATATGCTCGAGCGATGTTTCCACCAGTTCCAGAGTAGTGCCGGTATACCGAAACTAGAAGAAGGTACGCGGCCACATGTCTTCTAGCTTGAACAGACCGCTGACCTGATTCATTAGAGCTCAAGGAGGAGGAATCCAATAAGAACTCGATAACAATACCGGACGAGGAACAGGTGGCTGAATACTACGAGTATCGGCAACAACTGGATCAGATGGCTGCAGACTTTAGGGAAGTCATCACCCATCCAACATACTCACTGCCCTTCCTCCAACCTGGTCGATTGGTCAAAATCAAACACGAAAACCTTGACTTTGGATGGGGTGTTGTCCTTAACTATCAGAAACGTTTACCTCCCAAGGTAAGTAAATCCACTGGTTCCCTTTTGTTTCCGCCCATTCTTACACTTTTGTAGAACCGACCTGTCCCAAAATCCGAATCCGAGATCCCCGCTCACGAGCAATATATCGTTGACGTCCTGCTCAATGTTGCACCCGGCGGAAGTGTTTCCGCAAAGGATCGCACCAATGTCACACCCACACCCGGAAATATACAGCCTTGCCCCATGAACCAAAGAGGCGTTCAGCTTGTCGTCCCCGTACTTCTTTCTACCCTTGATGGCATCAGCCATATACGGATATTCATGCCTAAAGATCTACGCCAAGACTCGGCCCGAGAGACTGTTTGGAAGAGCGTGCTGGAAGTTCATCGGAGGTTCCCAGACGGAATAACATTGCTGGATCCGGTCAAAAACATGGGCATAAAGGACGAAAAATTCAAAGCCCTGGTACAAGTACGTGTTCTGTCATCCGCTCAAAAGAAAAACGACTGATGCGTCGCACACAAGAAAATTGAAGCCATGGAAGAAAAAATGTTCAAAAGCCCGTTACACAAAGACCCTCGACTACCCGAACTATATTCCCTCTACTCCAAAAAGAAGCAGGCCCAAGATCGTATACGGAGCTTGAAAAAGCGGATACAAGCCACTCAAGACGTGCTTCAACTAGAAGAACTCAAATGCCGCAAACGTGTCCTACGGCGGCTAGGATTCACCAACTCAAACGATATTGTCGATGTCAAGGGCCGAGTCGCTTGCGAGATTAGCTCGGGAGACGAGTTATTGTTAACCGAGTTAATTTTCAACGGCGCCTTTAACACTCTGGAACCGGAACATTGTGCGGCGCTTCTCAGCTGCTTTGTGTTTGATGAGAAGGTGAGTTTGAGCTTGAATGAGTGTCGACGTTTTTGGCTCACTAGTTTTATTAGAGCGAGCAACCCACAAAACTAAAAGAGGAATTAGCCGCACCTCTTCGTGTAATGCAGGAGATCGCTAGACGGATAGCGAAAGTATCCAAGGAATCCAAGTTACCTATCGACGAGGATCAATATGTCGCATCATTCAAGGTTGAACTGATGGACGCTGTCATGCAATGGTGCCGAGGGGCTTCATTTTCCGAAATATGCAAAGTGTGTTTCCTCGCTAGTGCTCCCGATACACAAGTACTAATCAACTACTCTTCTAGCTCACGGATCAGTTCGAAGGAAGTCTTATCCGTGTCTTCCGCAGATTAGGCGAACTACTTCGCCAGATGGCCATGGCAGCCAAAGTCATCGGGAACACAGAACTACAGCAAAAGTTTGAGAAGAGCTCAGAGATGCTCGAGAGGCCGAATTCGGTCATATTCTGTTCGTCATTGTATCTTTAGATCTACACTCTTCACTATGTTGTCACAATTTGAGCACGGGTTTTACTTCTATCTGTACAACTTTGGGTTTACTTCTCGCAATCATTACCCTAGACTCGTTCACACCTTACTAAGGAACTCTCCGACTACACTCCACCACTCTTCCGTTTTGTCAACCATTGGTAAGTGCCCAGCGCCGTCAATCGCAACATAGGTTGCATTTCCCCCATTGGAATTCCAGGTTTGTTGGAGCTTGGCCATTCCCTCGCCAACTTTACCATTACCGTCCAAAGAGCCTGCAACGAGCAACGCAGGAACTTTGCTCGCCAAAACGGACTTGTCACCTAACGAAAGAAATCACTATTTGAAAAGCCAATGCCAGTACATGCAAAGACTCACTGTCAATCAAATCATACTCCATCAAAGCACCAGCACCAAGTTTGAATCCTTCCAGAGTCGTTTTCATGACCATGTCCTCCAGAATGACCTCGCTACGCGTCTTGCGGTGTTCCAGTCCCTCTCCTGGACCTTCGGGAGAACATGGGCTTCCTACAGGGAACCACCTCGAAACAGTTGCCTGGCCAAGCTCTCTCATGTTTGCGCCGACGCCAGACTCATCAACTCCACCCTTGGAGGCAAGTTCGATACGAGAAACCCAAGCTTCCCTGTTGCCGGCAGGCGTACGAGCGGAGGTATCGCAGGCAACAATAGATTTCGTGAGGGTCGGGTAGTACGCTGCACCAAATGCGAGGACGGTAGCACCTCCTTGAGAGACACCGATGACGGAGTGTACAGGGGTTGGGATTGAGAGGTGTTTGAGAATGTGGGCGATGTCGCTGGCCAAGACGGGTATAGTGCACGGCTGAGTGGTAGGCGACACTGAGGACCCGTGCCCACGCTTCGTAGATGGTGTCAATACTGGTACTTGGGAAATTTTTACTGAAATCGTACCTGGTCGTGAACAAGAACATTGTATGTCCTATACTTTCCCAGATAGAGGCTCTTTCTCTCGCTATTACCGGGTTGGGGCGAGAGCAAGCATGGTAGTGCCCAGTCCCACATCTTTGTGTTCGTCAGAAGTGAGTTGGAACAGACGATCCACGGCGCATCTGGGTGAGTGGTATAAGTGACTACATGGATGTGGCCCTCGGAATCAGGAAGTGGGACTTTGTGTTCAGCACGGTCTGCTGGCCACGGAACGATTGAGTCAGCCATGGCAGCGACATCGAGCGAAACGAGGAAGCGAGAAACCATGTTGTAGGTCGCCGTGGTAGCTGCCGCCTCGACGAGAAGATCTTCTACTTGCGTTTCCAACGATTCTGATTGTGCACCGGAAGAAATGTGGTCACGAAGAGCCTTTCTCAAGGCAGCGGTCACATCCGGAGGCACTTTGACATTTTTGGTACTGTGGTCTGCGAAAGACAAAGCTGCGGCGTGCAACGGGGGAAGTACAGTGTCGTACTCGGATGAAGGCTGATTTCGCGATGGCAGCGAGTCGAGATCTCTAGTGATATATAGTTGAGAGGTGTTCAAGCCTTCAGCTCTGCCGACATGTTCGTGTTGAAGCCATTCGAATACGGCGCCGTTCCTCGCACCGACACGAAGAATCTAAGTAGAGATGATTATATCTCTTCAACAGCAGACCTTGGACAGCGCTGCTTACCATGAGCTCTCGTACATCTCCTGGAATCTTTCCTTTGGTCCTGATTGCCCCTAGTAAAGAATTCCAGCCATCGGCAACAGGCGGTACATGCAGTAAAGTTCCATCAAGAGGCGTCAATCCACGAGCACCGCGACGTTCGCGTATCCTGTCAGCGATTGGGGAAACGCCTGGGGCTGGATAACGACCTGGGACTATTCTGGAGGTTGGCATCTCGATACTGGAAGCTGAAGAAGATATGCGCCATGGGAAAGGCAGGCCGGGCAAACCTAAAAGGTCAGGGTACGGAAGAACTCCCTTCCGGTCCGGGGACGAGGTAAGCGCTGGGAACTGGGATAATGGATTCCATTTGGATTCCATTCATTCCTCTTTTATTCTCTCTTTTCTACCACCATGTCGGCAGCAGCTCTGGGAGTAGTTCTGCGGCCAGTAGCAGATTCTTTGACATTTGTAACCACGACAAAAGTTCATCCGACCCTGTTCCCTTACCCATGGGCAACAACTCTCCATGCAGCTCGAATCTCGCTTATATATCAAGCAAATATGAAGAAGGCAGGCCAGGAAAAAGTCATCGGCTGGAAGGCATATCTGGTTGGGTTCCTAATCATGGTACGTGTCAATGGGTGTACTTAAACGCTTCGCTGACAACATTACAGTCCTGGGGTGGCATGCTAGGCACTCACTTTTTGCTTAATCTACCACCACCCCCATTATATACTATTCACCCGTACATCAACTATTTGGGTGTTCACCTGCTGTTGACAGTGGTGTTTTCAATCTTTCCCGACGCAGCCTCCACGGACCTCCTCCCGACATACGACCTATTCCTCTTTCCATTGGACGCCATTCTACGCGTTAACGCGATCACTTCTTCACTTGCACTCCTTTCTCCGTCAAACGCCCACTCTCCTCATGTGAATCAGCTTTTGGCCTCTTCTCCATTTTTCCATTTGATTCTCGGTGCCGTTGCATCTGCTGGGGGCGGTGTTTCTGCTGCAACGTTATCCGTGTGGACGTCGCATTGGGCCTTTTCCACACCGGTATTCCTTAGACCTGCCGCTGGCTGGTTGGGTACTTTAGACTTATGGGGCGGAAGCATTGTCGGTAAGTTACATTCATAAGCACCACTGATTGGTACTGATCCTGTGTCTAGCCTTCGTATACAGCCTGACGACGGCGCACCCGGCCTTTGACGTGGTTGTCCCGTCCTTGTCGTCGTCATCCTTGCTGGTATCATTGTCTCTTCACGAAATCCCTCCATTATCACCCCTTGGTGCAAAGTCCCTTTCCATTTTAGTACTGGGATCTTTGTTCGGGTTCCGCGCGGTAACCTCGATGCCGAAACCCTCGCCAATTAAGCAAGAGGCAGAGAAAAGCTCAAAGGCTAAAGGGAAGGCAAAGATGCAATGATTCAAGAAAATCACGGGGGTTGTCTATTAGAAAACGTGTATGTTGCGTCGGAGGAATAAAGATGTTTCAGGTACATGCAATCCTCAATTGACTCCTGTTACGGGCAAGATTCGCTCCTATCTTTTCTTGCCAAAAGTGCAGGGAGAGTCATGGCAAGAATCTACTATTGACTCTCCTCCGTCGAATGCCACGTACTCGGCGCTCAAGGAATTCAATCCACGAGATGGCCTTCCCAGAGCATTGTCGGTCGCCTGCAACAAACAGTTAACGAGTGCGATCGCCGTTTTGTATCACAATTCTACCCCTGAATCTCTCTGCTATATATTGTGACAGGTGCAGTCGCGTTTCCATCACCATCTCCGTTTCTTACTTTCGTTTTCCCTGCCTCTCTTTACTATAACTATACCTTTACACGATCTGGTATAGTTCTTCCTTTAATATTGGGTTCAATTATACCACCGTGGACATTATTTTAATACCATGCATCTCCTTCAACCTCTCGCCGCCCTAGCCCTGGCATCCCTGCTTAGTCCTGTTTCAGCTGAAGATCGTAATACCGTAGAAGAGCAGTCTGCGATTTCTGGTGCGTGTCCTCTGCCTTCTCTGCCGACCGAATGATACTCACGCTCTTCAAGACCCATCTGAACAGTGCGAATCCTACAACTACCCACCCATTGCTGGCCAGTCCGTCAACTTTCCGGCTACTGGGAAATTGCTTCTATCCTTCCCAACGATGCAGCTGCACGCGCAAAGTTCAATGAAATTCAAGGCTCGATCCCAAAGATTGCGCCGAAAGTGCGTCCCTCGATTTCCCAGATGTTGTTCTAAAACCGAATTCCTTTATCCTAGGGTGTAATTAGCGATACCTTGAACACCTATGATAAGCAGAACGATCCCGATTGTTGGTGGAGTGCAACTCAATGTACAGACGCAAAAGCGCCAGGCATTCCGTCGGATATAGCTCTCGTTCCAGAGGTAAGACCCCGTATTCTGTGCCACTTCTGTCTCAAACCGTTCTTTACAGCCTCGAACATTAGGCTACGGTTTTGACGATGGTCCAAATTGCAGCAATAATGCGTTCTATGATTACCTGACGACTCAAAACCAGAAAGCAAGTGAGTGCTTTTCCTCTTTGTTGATAGCTCGATCTGACTCCCTGTGAAGCCATGTTTTTCATCGGAAGTAATGTCATGATATGGCCATTGCAGGCGAAACGTGCGCTGGACGATGGTAATGTGCTGTTACTTGACATTGCGGCATACAACTGACATGCAAGTTACAAGGCCACGAAATCTGCGTTCGTGAGTAGACATCCAATAAGTGACGTTTAACATACCATTGACCGTTTGTTTCAAGACACTTGGTCTCACCCGACGAGTATGTTATTACCTTGGCCTTCGTACGAGCGTTCGACTAATCCATGGCTATCACAGTGACAAGCCTCACCAATGAACAAGCATTCGCTGAGATATACTACAGTGAGTGATTTTGTCATTCTTGTGCTCGATGCGCTAATTCAATTCAACGTACAGCTGTGAGGCTGTCTGAAGACTTGTATCCCACTCGTTACTGACTGAGGCATCTAGATGCAAGTATTCAAACTCGTCATTGGCATCACTCCTACCTGTTTCAGGGTGAGCGATTTCACCCTCTGAGCTCGTGCCTGTCACTGATATGTATACCTCCAGCCTCCGTTCGGCGACATAGACGACCGTATCAGATACATTGCGCATGCCCTTGGCCTCACAAGTATTCTCTGGAAACACGATACAAGGGATACCATTCCTGACCCTACGACCAAAGTTGTGGACCCGGCTGCGGTTGACAAGAACTACGCTGATTTCATTCAACTTGCACAAGGCGGAGCGTTCGATACGGCAAGTCAATCATATCAAAACAGTTCGCCCATCTTGCTAACACCGTCTTTCAGGAAGGCACGATCCGTAAGTGTGTTCCTCATTTACTGAACTATGACAGACACTGAACGAGATCCAACAAGTTTTAAGCCACGAGACGAATAACATGACAATGTCCGAAGCAATCAAGTGGTACCCCCAGTTAAAGCAAGCTTTCAAAGTGCGTCATTCTCGGACTATATGATGTGCTTCTTACGAAGAATTGGACTAGAACATCGTGCCCGTTGGCGTCGCACTGAACAAAACCCAGCCTTACGTTGAGAATGACTACTCCTTGCCTACTTTTGAACAATGTAAGACCATAGCTCCATCTCGTTTGCTCAGTAGTTGAACGGTTCTGGTCATAGATATCGGAGGAACGACAGAAACTGAAGGCCCAGCTTCCGACTCCCCGGCCAGCTCCAATCCTTCCAACAGTGGTGGCTCCTCATCAGCGCCCAGCGGTACATCAAGTACTAAACCTACAACGAGCGGTGTTTCTGCGAGCAAACCCACAGCAAGCTCGGGGCCAAACTCCGGCACAGTAAAGTCGGAAAAATCGAGTGGAATAGTCTCTGCTCTCCCGAGCTTGATCGGAAGCATCTTACCACTCCTGCTTGTTGCCCTTTCCCTTTGAAAGTCCTTGTAGTTACTGATCCCGGAGTTTTTTGGATTTTATCTATTGTATGAACTAATGGTTAATCATAAGGGATCTAATGTTTCCGCCTATTTCCATAGCTTACATGGGGCGTTCGTAGCTAAATCTTTCTGTCCTCCGCCAGATCTCCCTCACCAGCGCTTCCTGCTGGGTGCGGGGCGACCTTCCTTCGGCGTCCACGGAGCAACCGCGGACGGCAAGATACCTTATAGGAAGTCAGCCACCGGACTGAAAAGGTTTATGTGTAATCGAACCTTCGTCCGCCAATGTTTGCCATAGGAATTGGGTCGGTATCTGACAAGCCCGGAGGTGGGTTAGAGTCGACCACAATCCCACCCGTTTGGAGGAGTATGGCTATGCCACCACAGACATCCTTAGTTGTGTTTGATTCAGTCCATATACGAAGCAAAATGAGCAGGCCTACCCATTCCCAACAACCAGCTGCACAAGGATATCAGAAAGATAGTCAACCCACAGTAGCTAGGGCTAGCACACCTTCGAACATGATATCACCTTGACCCGAAGCTACGTAAACCATATCCATAGTCGAGCTAGGTTTTACCGGATCAGGCGAAGAAGAATGGACATGAAACTGTTTTCACCTGCCCAAACTCCTTACACCATGCACCATACCACCCTTTCCATTTCTACCGCCTATCTCCGTCGCCATATTGATGAAGTTATTTGCCTTCTTGGTAAGGTTTGACGTTGGAGAGTCCCTTCGGTCTTTTCCCCATTCGCCGAAGAAAAGACAACTAATGTGACTGAGTTTCTCCCATGAGTGAACCGGGGATGACGGCTTACCCTTTCGGAGCATCCTTCGGAAGGGGTGGTGGTGGGGAAGTTAATGGTAGTGGTGTGAGGGGACCATCTGCTCCGAATTCTGATAACCAGGCGCCTCCTTCGGGGTGATGTATTGCAGAATAGAGTGAGCCTGCGGGGATCTTTAGTGCCGAAGAGTAGTGTTAATGTATAAGGATTTGATGCATACCATGTCCTCCGAGGAATGGGGCAAATACCACGCCGACAGTGGGTACAGAGTTAACGCAGAACCCAATGGAGATTGCAATCATAGGAACTGGAATCGGACGCAAATTGAATAGCAGAATCGAAAGTGAATGAAGAAAAGTACAGACACATATGTATCATATTTACTGTTCCGTCAACAGGATCTACAATCCTTAAACGCAGCACGACGCAATCTGAGCGATTGTGGAACGACCGACATGGAGGTGACTCACCATGTTGGTCCATCCTTCAATAAAAACCTTTTTTCTTCTCCAGCAGAGTAGGATTCTTCTCCGATAAACTTGGCATTGACAAAATCAGCTTGATCTGGTCGGGTTATCTGGTCGATGCAGGATGACGAACAGCGTGATCTGGATATTCAGAAAGGATTGCTTGTCTGTTGTCAGGCGCTGTGAGTTCCAACGTATGCCAGCATTCAACTATGCTAACGCACCTTATGAGTCTTTCTATCCCTTCGTCGGCTTGTGTCACCAAATCTACGGAGTTGAGCTTCTCCCGAGCATCGAGGGCATTCGTACGACGCCTAATCTGGTCCTCCTTTAGATATTGACCAGCTTTCCGAGCTAGATTGCAAGTGAAATCGTGCAAGGCCTTGAGTTCTGCAAATGTGAAAGAGGACATTGGTTTGCTGTCGGATGGGCCTCAGCCAGAGTAAAGGGTAGATGATGGGAGAAGAGAGGACGGCTAAGAGCGCTTAATTCAAGTCAAAGCCTGTCAAAGCGTACTCAATAGTACACATCCGTTATCTGTAAAGTTCGGAGAATGAATTGTATATTGGAGGATAGACCTAAAGTCCACTAATGTAACACAAATTATCAAGGAGTCCAAGCCGGGACTTCAAAATGTTCCTGAAGGATCACAAAGCTTACAACGCCGAGTAGAATCCTTGCTCGTTTATCCAACCCACCATCTTTGGGGCACTCTGGTGCCTCAAGATATTCCTGCAACACGCCCTCAACATACTCCCAGCGCGCCCAACCAAGTCTATCAATGGCTTCTTTGGTAAGCTTATCCTTCAACATTGCTTGAAGTGGAGTGAGCTCTGGTTGATCTACCGATTCGTCGCTTGGTCCGGATATTGGCGCGTTATATTGCACCTTTGTACGTTTGAAAATTTCCTCTGTGACGAAAGGTTTGACTGCCTGCCGTAAAACCCACTTTTCAATGAAGGAAAAGTCGCGATTCTCGGGAGCACTTCCATCGAATCCATTCACTTGGTCTAGGAAAGGCAGGATTTTCATGGACCTAGTAGATTCTGAGTGCTCAAGCCCATATCGAGGAGAAGACTTGCTTACGGTGGTAGGTTGTTGACATACTCCACCAGATAATGGTCTAAGAACGGAGTTCTTCCCTCGATTGAGTTGGCCATCTCCGTCCGGTCACCAACATCGCACAAAATGAGATTTGAGAGCAAAGTCTTAGACGTTGCGTACTATAGATAAATGGTCAATTTTGAATAACAATGCGTGCTCGACGATAAACTTACTAAACCCGAATTGAGGGGATGCCATCGTCCAGAGGACATCTTCCGGCGAACGTCTGGACTGACGCCCTCTGCCGCAATGACTGCGTTGTCGATTTGGGGAATTCGCTCAAGCACATCGAGGGTGAACGCGGAGCTACTGAATCCGGCGGCAGAGACTATGGTATGAGAACCAACCCCGCCTAAAAGGTCACGACCAAGCTGACTCCCTTCGAGGGGTTCCTTGCGTAGTGAAATATGGTCTTGACGAAGCCCAGATCCTTGCCACCTACGCAAGGCAGACATTCTCTCTACGTCGTCAGGAAGTGGAATACCGAGACTAACTGCGGCTGGATCTATGGCACGGAGGAATTCCGGTAAGAGGAAGTAGTAGCCGCCAAACGTTTCATCGGACCCTTCGCCGGTAAGGACGACCTTGTAGCCGTGATTGCGGACATACTCGGACAGGATCACCTTCCCCGCGGAGTGGAAGGCAAGTGTTGGTTGCTCGGAGTGATAAACCGCCTTGGGGAAAGTTCGCACCAGGTCCTCTTCTGTTGGAGTAACCATGTGTATTTCAGCGCCAATCGATTCAGCCATCCGTTGAGCGATGGGACCTTCGTCAAGTTCCTTGCGACCTATGTCACCCTAAATGAGTCAGGACATGTAAATAGTTATAATGGGGCTCACCAGGAAAGGCAAGAGTGAAAGTGATCAATTTGGCATTTGGGTCTTTCTCTTTCAATAAAGTAGAAGCAATACCGGCAACCGAGGCGCTATCAAGACCACCGCTGAGGTAGACGCCCAGGGGCACGTCAGAACGCAAGCGAGCTCTGACTGCATCCACCAGGCGCTCTCGAACACCTTCGATCATCTGATCCACTGTACGAGTTTCTTGCAAAGACATATGGGGATACTCAAGGTCCCAGTACCGACTAATTTCTACATGCCCACCACGGTTGCATGTCAATAAATGGCCCGGTGGTAGCTGCAAAAATCAAAGACATTAGAAAGTGTTGTACCCAATATAACATATTTAGACGTTACTTTGCGAACACCCTTGAAGATTGTGCGATTGTCAAGGTAGTAACCGAGCTGCACAATGCTCTCTGCGTCCCACTCGGCTTTCCAGCCAAAGGCGCGCAAGGCTTTCATTTCACTGGCTAGCAATAGCTTTCCATCCACGATAGTATGAAAAAGTGGTTTGATGCCAAACCGGTCTCTTCCAGCGATGAGCAAGTCACGCTTTGTGTCATACAAGACAAATGCAAATTCTCCGCGCAAATGATGGACGAAGTTTTGACCGTATATCTTGTAGCTAGAACACCGAATGTGAGTGGATGTCTGGGTGGCATTGGTGAGAGTGCTACATACAGATGGACAATAACCTCCGAGTCGACAAGGGACGTGAACTTGCAGCCTTTGCATTCCAGTTCTTTCCGGATCTTGGCATAGTCATACAACTCTCCGTTCACAATGGCATGTACTGTGTCGGTCAAGTCGTGTAGTGGTTGTTGTCCACCTTCAAGATCAATAATAGACAGGCGAGCATGCGCAAGGCCTGAACGCAGATTAGCAACTAGTACAATCTAGGTAGGTGTTTGCATACCGAGTGAGATATCTTCAGAGATGTATGTACCGGACGAGTCTGGTCCTCGATGTCCCATGGCTTCGATGGAAGCCCGCAGCCAACTTTGGAGCTGAGAAACGTCTTCAGCAATGGGCGCGTTAGCGATAGACTTGATTGCAGATATTCCACACATATTTGAGCGAAGCGAGCGGTGAAGGAGGAGTTCGTTTGCTTGGATTTATATATGTGCGGCAAGACAGGCGCTTTTGCCTTGTGAAAACTCCTATTCGGTATTCTGAACGAACCTGGCGGTTAAAATGAGCTCATGAGTAATTCTTGATTTTCTATGTGCGTGCTATTGCGCACCTGAGGTCATGTTTGAAAGCGAGACACGGGCGCTGGAAATGCATCGGACACACCCTGTGGCTTTGTATAAACAGCTGACAATTCAAACGCGCTGGTGACTCGCAATCGGTGCTCCTTTTGAGGGGTGTGCAATTCTTCTTTGCATGATCTTGACTCTAGGAGCCGGTATGTATTCCTCCGAGATTCAAGGAAACCTCTATTGTCCGGTCTCCAAATCGTTGGGGCCGAGGCGAGGCATCTAAAAATAGGCTGTCTGGTCGCGGTGACAGGCAAACGTGATTTCACTTGCAGGATTGCACTACTAGTCCATGATGAGCAGAAGGTTCTTTGAACTAAGAAATCTATGCTTGGTATTCCTCTGAGGACTTAAGAGAGTGTAGACATCCTTCTGAAATTGAATCTCAACTGAACGGATGAAAGCTTGCCATTCTTGTGATCAATGACTTCAATGGTGTGATGTCTTTTCGAGTACCGCGTGCGGCGTTCCCTGCATGGCGTCGTTAGTAAGTTGTAAGACGTATTGGTAGAAATCTAGAAACACCGCACCGCAATAGCTTCTTTGAGCTATTTCATACCTCTTTACTAAGGTCAGCAGAACGACACTCGAGTTGTAGGCATGCTCCGAGTCGCGGGCGCTCGCAAGCGAGGAATGATATCCATGACAAATGGTCCGTTCTAAACGCAGTAGCCTATGGTATCGATCTTGAGAAACTTGGAACGATACTGGGGAAGCAATGAGAGGGGAAAGTCAGCAGTGAAGTCATACGAGTCGGAGCGGTTAAAATGAGAACTCACTAGATGGCGCTTCTCCGGATACCTCGCGTTGTCACCTCTGTTTAATCCGTGTACAGGAATGAACGCTTTGAAGACGTCTGAGAGCTCTGGATCTCATTTGAGAGTCGCGAGAGAATCGGCTAGAGTTAGACGAGGGAGGAGGACAAGATAAGGACTGCAAAACCAAAAACTGCTGAGGGCCTAGACGCTGGGCGGCAATTGCCGAAGGCCTTCCTAATTCGTCGAACTGTTGCCTGACCAGTGACTTCACGAGCTGTTGTGGCTGCCACCTTCATCAGCAGTGCCAGTGTCAGCCAGAAAACACCACATACTAAAAGTTACATTACAAATTTCGACGAATAAATTAATACACAGATTTCTTAGGGTACAATGTGTGATATTCTAGAAGTACAAGACCGATATGTAGCGCACAAAACAGCATCAGGGTGCCCAAGCCGGAACCTGGAAACGCTCCTGAATGATCACAAAACTGAGAATGGCAAGAAGAATCCGTGCTCGTCTATCCAATCCACCATCTGCAGGACACTCAGGCGCTTCTAGGTATTCGTTAAGGACACCTTCAACATACTCCCAGCGGCCCCATCCAAGCTGCTCAACAGCTTCTTTGGTAAGTCTTGCTTTTAGCATGAGTTGGAGTGGGCTCAGTCCTCCTGCCATGGATTCTCTTGTCGGCGGAGCTATTGGCGAGTTATATTGCACCTTGGCGCGTCTGTAGATCTCGTCGGTAACAAACGGCTTGACGGCTTCTCGCAATACCCATTTCTCCGTAAAGGTAAAGTTGCGAATCTCGGGAGAATGGCCATTGATCCCGCTGATCCCATTGACTTGCTGTAGGGAGGGCATGATCTTCACAGATCTAATAGAACTATGTCAGTTGTGGGAATATCTGGACAGCAAAGGGATTTACGGCGGGATAGTGTTCACATATTCTACGAGATGGTGATCCAGGAATGGCGTCCGACCCTCAATCGAGTTAGCCATTTCGGGACGGTCGCCGAACGTGTTTAAGAGCATGTTTGTCAGGCCAGTCTTAGCCATGGTATACTGCAAGGAAAATACAGCCGCGTGTAAGTAGAAATGCGCATTGAAGTAACAGTCGCAACTCCTTACCGATGCTGAGTTGAGGGGATGCCACTGACCAGAATATATCTTGCGTCTGACGTCGGGACTGATGCCCTCTGCAGCGAGCACGAGGCGATCGGCATGAGTGATATGTTCGTGAACAAGGGGAGTGAATGCCGAGTCACTCAGACCGGTGATTGCGACCATCCCGTGCGTACGGATGCCACCTAAAAGCTCTCGCCCAAGGGAGCCAGTTTCCATGGGTATCCTTTCCAGTGAAAGATGGTCTTGACGGAGGCCCGAAGCGGCGAACTTCTTGAGTGCTAAGAGACGTTCCCCGTCACCGGGAAGCGGAATACCAAGATTGCGAGCGGCGGGATCTCCTGTACAAAGAAAGTCGGGCATGAAAAAGTAGTAACCGCCGAAGACTTCATCAGACCCCTCTCCGGACAGAATCACCTTGTAGCCCCTGTCATGAACATAGTTGGATAGAATCATCTTCCCCGTGCCGTGGAAAGACATCATTGGCTGCTCGCAATGATAAACAGCCTTCGGGAATTGCTGTACTAGATCCTCTTCTGTTGGTGCAACCATATGGATAGAGGCACCGATTGACTCTGCCATTCGTTGGGCAACAGGGCCTTCGTCGTGCTCTTTACGACCTATTCAAGTCGATGAGCCGGTGAAACGTCGACGAACCATAAAGCATTACCAGGAAAGGCCAGGGTAAATGTCATTAATTTGGCGTCGGGATCCTTCTCTTTAAGCAAGTGTGAAGCTATTCCCGCAGCTGACGCACTGTCTATACCCCCGCTAAGGTATACACCAAGGGGGACGTCAGAGCGCAAGCGAACTCTGACTGCATCAATAACGCGCTGTCGCACGCCATCAATCATCTCGTCAAGTGTGCGAGTCTCCTCTACAGACGCATTAGGATATTCAAGATCCCAGTATCGACGGACTTCAATGTGGCCATTACGAGCACAAGTTAACAGATGACCCGGAGCCAGCTTAAGTAGGGAATGTCAGTACTATTAAAGTGTCGGTGTCCGGAGCGAAATACCTTATAAACGCCTTTAAAAACCGTCCGATGATCGACAAATTCTCCGGACTGTGAGATGCTTTCGACATCCCACTCGGGTTTCCAACCTAGAGGTTGCAATGCCTTCATTTCGCTCGCTAGCATCAACTTCCCATTTGTGACCGTGTAGTACAGCGGCTTGATGCCAAAGCGATCTCTTGCGGCCATGAGGAGTTGTCGCCTGGAATCATATAGCACGAACGCGAATTCTCCGCGCAGATGATGGATAAAATTCTGGCCGTATATTTGGTATCTGATCACACGTCAATATTTCAATAATGGGAGAAGGGTAAGACAGAATTAAAAACATACAGATGTATCACGAGTTCTGAATCGACCGCGGAGTGAAAAACACATCTTTTACTTTCCAAGTCTCTTCGTATGTCGTCATAGTCATAGAACTCGCCGTTCACAATAGCGTGAATGGTATTGGTGGAGTCATGCAATGGTTGCTGTCCACCTTCAAGATCTATGATCGATAAACGCGCGTGGGCAAACCCTGAATAGCTGGATGAGTACATGAAACATCTGACTGAGAAGTTGCATACCAAGTGAGCTGTCCTTAGACACATATATTCCGGATGAATCTGGCCCTCGATGGCCCATCGTTTGGACGGAGGCCCAAAGCTGCGCTTCGAGCTGTGATTTGTCCTCAGCGAGAGCACCTCCAAAGAGACTCTTTACTGCAGATATCCCACACATGGTTGAAGTGGGTAGTTGGGGTCCGGGGATCGTCGTGAGTGGGAAAGCAGACAACACTTAAATACTCGTGGACGTTGTACTGAAATGCTCACATCAATTAGTCATTTATAGCTTCCAAATTGATGCCCATGTGCGCACCTTCAGGTCAGAAGAATCAGACAGAAAACGACACGCCGCCAGAAGCGAATGATATCCACAGCATCCTGAGAGACAATCCTCAACGAGCCGGGACGCCTACAGGTCGACAACGTGAGGGCTTCTGGGCATCCTTGATTATCCCGTTTGAGGTTGTTCAATTCTGTAAGGAATGGTCTTGTCAGAATTGAGGTATGTGATTGTCGCGAAGCAAGTGAGTTTGAGTCACCAATGAAAATACAGTGTAATTTTACAGTACTTGTGCCGGCACTTTGAAGAGAATTGGGGCTCCAAATTCACAGGCAGGATTCCAAATATTTCTGCCCCTTTGTTGCTCCAGCGGAGAACGGTAATGACCAGAATTGTTGAGATCTTGATGTAGTGTCCTGAAATTAGATGGCTGACCGTCTATAAGTAGTGGGCCGCAAACATACCTAAAGATACCACGAAGACAACCCTTTTGTGGTTTAGATTATGAATCTGCTATGAGCGAGAATGGTTCTATCATGCCAAGATAGCGGGGACCTTTCGGGGTTTGAAGCTTTCGCGGAGGTACTGTGGTGCACTGAGGGAAATGAGGACATCGATTCTGAATCCGGAAACTTAAAGGCGGGAAGGAACTTCAACTTCGGAGAATGACGGTGGTGAGCACAGCCACAGAATGGCTTCTGTTCTCAACCAATACGCTAGCTTTCCTTTTGATTCCGACGATGCCTTCAAGGTACAAGATATTTATCGGATTATCGGATTCATCGACCTCTGAATTACTACACATGCAAGCAAGGTCTCGCAGGAATCATTGCGCGGAGTCCACCAGAGGCGAATCATGATGAGATCTCACGAAAAGCAAAGGTGTTCTATTTCAATCGGTGCGTTTATTTGTCAATACTTCTGTCAATACTCTCATCTCTTCTGACAGCGTGACGGGAAACACTCTTTCTATCGAGGAAGCGGAAACTTTTGAACAAGCATCTGCGAAATCGTCCGATGTCGACCCCAGTGCAGATTCTTCGTCACAACAGCAACAGGAATCTCTCACACTGGCACAGATTAAGGAGTTTATTGAAACTGGGAGGGCTGATCAGCTTCCCAATAACAAGGTCATTCCGGGTGGACTTAATGTGAGTTGTGAACACAGCTCTCTGCCCAGTTTATTGAGATCATTTTACAGGAAGAACCTCCGAGTCAGTCGACGGCTACAGCCAGAAAGAAGCCTTGGGAAGTGGACTAGTCAAGGCCAAGAAAAACTTAAATTGTATCATATCGCTACACCGCTGTAACGCTACGTCCCACAGGAATGCCTGGATTCAATTCACGATGCGGATTTTGTGGAAGATGTTGAGTAGCTGATGCTTTGCTGGATGCTCTTGTTCTGGGGTACTTATACGGGAAAGTTTTCTGAGACAATGGCCCGAAGGCTCTACACTGTTCTACACTTAACCCGTAGATGTCTAATCTACGATACGGTTGATTAGCCTGTCCGAAGTGAACGACGCAGTACTAGACCAACGGGATTGAGCCCACCCATATTACCAGGCGGCGTAAGAGAGCGTAGGAAGGATAGATTCGATCTAAAATTCATAGTTCAGAAGGCCTCAGCTCGTGGCGGAAGCGTGGCCGTGGCGATGACTCAGGGCTCTTACACGTGAGCGTGTTCTGTTCAAGTTGGAATTATTACCTCCTTCATTTCTACGACCACCATCATCGATTTAGCTGCCACCTCTTTCTAGACGATATGGAGAGCTTGTGAGTATGATCCTGCAGATTAATCCCCAGTGATTGACTTGAGCAGTCGACAGAGGTTAATGCAACATGATCCTGGACTTTATCCAGAGTTACAGCAACGGAAACCAACTGTGCGCCTTTTTTTAGTTGAAATCATGGGTTGACGCCATTGACAACAATAAATTTAGAGTGTTTCCTCAACATCAACCTCCTCAAGTTCCGCGATATCAATATCCTCCAGTTCCTCCTCGACAACCCAGAGCTCATCCGCGAAAGCTCAACGAGCGAAACAGACAAACGCACGTCCAGGAACCATAATCATATCATCTGATGAGGAAGAAGACGGAGATGACGACGAATCTTCGTCACAAGAGGTGTTGCCACTCAAGCCCTCGAACATCGACAAAGCCAACTTCCCTCCTCCGATTCATCACAAGTCACAAGCAGCTTCCCAGCCTTCGGCATATCCTTCCAAGCCGGCTTCGCAATACATAGCACCATCTGTACTACCATCGCATTTCCACCCAGATGCCTCAAAGTATTCGCCATTCTTCGTTGCAGATAACAATCAACCTCGTGGCGAGTCTGTCAATGTACCAGAATTTACACAAGATGCATATACATACACACCACCAGCGGAAGCGGAGAAGGCACTGCGCGATCTTATGGGTGGTGCCATGAACGAGGATTCTGTCGAAGTACACTTTAACGAGGACGATGCCATCGTTGACGGTTTCAAAGATGAAATTCGTTTACTGCCCCATCAAATTGTTGGAAGGAAGTGGATGAAGGAGCGTGAAGACCCAAAGCAGAAGAGGTTCGGCGGTATCTTGGCTGATGATATGGGGTACGTTA
This sequence comes from Paramarasmius palmivorus, assembly GCA_037176845.1. NCBI lineage: Eukaryota > Fungi > Basidiomycota > Agaricomycetes > Agaricales > Marasmiaceae > Paramarasmius > Paramarasmius palmivorus. Next base: position 279,479 of record JAYKXP010000036.1, on the reverse strand, counting down.
TGTTGCAAACTTCAGGTAAACCGTCAGAGAGACTCAAGTTGTTTCCTTTTTAGTCTTGGTAAGACGATACAGACACTGACGAGGATCGTGGAAGGAAGGCCAAAGAAGAGCGACAAAGAAGATGGATGGTCACCAACAACATTGTAAATCTCGGTCATCTCTGGTCACGACATATCACTGACATCTTTCAAAAGGGTGGTCTGCCCCCTGGCATTGGTAGGGCAATGGGCAGATGAGATCAATAAGATGGCCTTTGGCCTGACAGTGGTCAAACACCAAGGACCTTCTCGAACATCAAGTACGCACCTCTGGATGAGTTTATATGTTACTTTACTTATTGGCCTCTAGATCCAACGGAACTCAGAAAAGCACACGTGGTCGTAACAACTTACGATACCTTGAAGTCTGAGCACGCATCTTTCGATCCTTCCGCGAAAGAGACAAAGGCCTCGAAATCCAAGACGAAGAAATCCGCGGGTGCTGATTCGGATGATTCTAGCTCCGAGGGTGAACACTTTGGTCGGTCACTCAAGTCAAAGGCGAAAGGTAGTTCTGGGAAAGGGAAAACCAAAGATGCCTTGTTTAGGGTTCGTTGGTTCCGAGTCGTGTTGGGTTCGTCTTACCCAATCTCATGGCTATGTTCTGATACTGACCCGCTTGTGGTAGATGAAGCGCACAACATCAAGAACCGCAATACCAATGGAGCTAAAGCTTGCTATGAGCTAGATGCCAAATTTAGATGGGCTCTGACTGGAACACCGATGTAGGTGAAGTAACTCGTAACGTGGTATGATTCACTGACAGACAGGGATTTTCTCAAGGCAAAACGATGTGACTGAGCTGTATTCGCTCCTAAGGTTCCTTCGCATCAAGCCATTTAATGACTGGGAACGCTTCAACGAAATGATAGCCAAACCTGTCAAAAACGGGCGTGGTGCAAATAGAGCCATGCAACGCTTGCAGGTAAGGTTTTATAACGTAGGTTGTACACGTCAGTACTCATGGTTCTAATATAGGTCGTCCTGAAACAAATCATGCTTCGTCGGCGGAAGGACGATACGATGAATGGCAAGAAACTAATTGAACTACCAAAACGATGCGTCAGTATTGTTTCCTGCCCGTTTTCGGCCGCCGAACAGCACTTCTATTCTGAGCTGGAGGGCAAGATGGAGAAAGTGCTTGAGAAGATCAATCAGGACGCACAAGCGGCGGGCAAAAATGCTAACTATATGAGTGTTCTGTTGTTGCTCTTGCGGCTGCGGCAAGGTATGTTGCGGCAATCATCTAGCTTATCCCGTCTACTGACGTGGCTGGGATCAAAGCGTGCAATCACCCAATCTTAGTCTCGAATGACTACAAGGCCGACCTTGACGCCGTAGAATCTAGAGCGGCCAAGTCTAACAACGACGTCGAGCCCGATGCCGACGACCTCGTAGCGGCTTTCGGTCAACTCGGTGTCACAAGGAAATGCCAGGTCTGTACGTCAGAGTGAGTATTCTACTTGTGTCTCGTAATGCACTTCTAGAACTAATGCGATCGTCGCAGGTTGACCACCAGCAACTTTACCCGGAAACTAGATGGCCAATGCGACGACTGCGCAACGCTCACGCTGGAAGCAAAGAGTGAGATTACCTCGGGTGGTGATTCCGCCAAGATTCGCAAGATCGTCGAATTGTTGGAGGACATTGACGAGAGGTCTCGTAAAACGGAGAAAACCATCATTTTCTCTCAATTCACCAGCATGCTGGACTTGATTCAACCCTTTTTGCGGGAGCGTGGTTGGAAGTTCGTGAGATGTGGGTCCTTCCACATGGTCTTCAATGTTGCGTTACTCATCGCTTAACCCGTAGACGATGGAACGATGAAGCCACCCGAACGTGAAGCAACACTCCACGCAATCAAAACAAAACCTGACGTGAGAGTGATACTTATCTCTTTCAAGGCGGGAAGCACTGGTATGTTGTTTCTGACCTCTGAATGTCGCGGACAAAGCACTAAGTCCGTCTATAGGCCTGAACCTGACGGCGTGCAACAATGTCATACTTGTTGATCTGTGGTGGAATCCGGCCCTAGAAGACCAAGCATTCGATCGGTCCCATCGGTTTGGACAAACGAAGGATGTGAATATCTACAAACTCAAGGTAGATGAAACTGTGGAGGACCGTATTCTAGAGGTGAGGAACGTTGATATTGACCATTTTTCGGAAATATTTATCCATTTTTTTTGGGCAGCTTCAAGAGAAGAAGCGCGAATTGGCACGTGCGGCGTTGAGTGGAGACAAGATCAAGAACATGAGACTGGGTATGGAGGATTTGCTGGCACTCTTCCGACCTGGCAGAGACGACGAAGACGATTGAGAGGTGGAGCAATCGCCGCATGGATTTTATGGTTCTTCACGACGTGACGACCGTCCATCACGACCTTTTTCTTTCAATTCTTTTCTTGACGACTATACCCGGAGTAGTAGAGACTCTCACGTTTGGATCGCGCACAATGCATACGCTATTTTTCATGGGACGTTTACTGTAGGAGCTGTAATTTTTTCACATTTCTTTCTTGCTGTCTAGAACTTTGAGCTCTCGACCACTACATACACCGAGGTGAAGCCTGTCATTTAACATAGTGGCACAATGCGAGTTGATTATCATAATCAGCACATTCAGGTCCACATGGGTAAGTACCTAGTAAGTGCTAACATCCAATGTCAATAGTACCCGAATGCAAGTGAACCAATATCGGTAGCTATGCATCCAGACTGATTCAGTCGATTCTCGGCGTTTTATGGTCGCGTTGCCGCTGTCTTGATTCTCTCATTACATAAGCAAGTTTCCCGGCGCTGCCATTCCGTCTTCCCGCTTGGTGTCGGAGTGCATAACTTTTTGGTTTTTCGTGTTCTTCGACGATCTGATTCTCAATCTCTGCACTCCGACGTATACATATCTAGGGCTACCTCAGCTTTGCTTGACTCTATACTCTGGTTTTGACGGACGTGTCCTGGTGATTTCAGCGGTCAGCTTCTTCGTTCTTCTGATCAATCAGACAGTAACCGGAACCGGAGCTGATTTTTTTTGCATTTTTTTGGAGACTAGGCCACCCTGTGCATATCAGAGATCTCTCCGTATTATATGGAATCTTCTTTACGCGTTTCCATACATTTTCGGGAAGAAACATGTCGTCAATGGCGTCCACTCAAACCTACTTACCGGGATTATTGTTATTCTGAGAAATACCCTATTTGAACCAGTCCGCCTGTCAACCGAGTACAAAACTCGTTCCCCCTTCTCTCCGACTCACGTTAGGCCTTCAGGATGGCTGAAACTACACCATGCCTCAAAATCGACGTGCCGCCTCTCGACACCACGGTTCGCAGGATTCTTTCTTCTGGAGTGACTCGAAGACTGATGGGAGTTTCCTCTAGATGGGTGCATTGTTTATAGGCGTATCGTGAGTCTTTGATCTCTGTCGCAATATACAAAAGTCGTTAGGCTGACTTCATTCTCTAGAGCCGCGGGAGCGTGAGTTCTGTAAATCCTGGAAAGGCCTTCCCGTATCTAAATGTGTTCCCGTAGCTTATGGGGCATCACGAGCATGCAAACTTACAACTACTTCCTGGTGCGCATATTCGACATCGACTTCCCGCGTACGCAGTTCATTCATATGTTCCTGTTAGCAATATTACAGAGTGGATCGTCCCGCTCTTAATATAATGGTTGGCGTTGTCTAGTGCGTCCCTGTTGGATTTCAGACCTTCCATATCATTGACCTACTGGGACTTCACTAGTGCTCTGGACACGGTTCATCAAATCATGCTCTCCCATTTGCTCTACGAGTACCTCGTCTCTGGGTGGGGAAACCTTGTCGTTCTGGGGTCTCTGCTCTGGTATGTACCCCACCCTTGTTGCCTGAAATCAGCCCTGACCAGACCCCGACCATCACCGTACTTAGGAGTGTCTTGGTGAGTTACATCCCGCTTCATGCTCAAGGTTTGATCTGATGGACTCCCAATGACTTCAGATGATGGTGTTACTCACGGTGAGCCTATTTCTGCGGGCTTCAACAACGATATTTAACTGGAGATGGGAACTTAAAGGCAATCATTGGACTCATTGTTCAATCGTGAGTGTATACATTTGGATCCCGACTCAATTAACTAATTGTAATCCCCTGTAGGTTCCTGATCTACCGTGTATGGGTTTGTAAGTCCAAGTTTGGCTCATGTTTCACTATGGTGCTAAGTACCCGAATACCCTTCAAGTGAGCCGCAATAACATCTACGCGGTGACAATTCTTGTACGTTTGCGGCGACTCCTGTCTTGAAAAGGCACTTACGAGTTCACGCAGGCACTCCCAGTTCTCGGTTTGTTCGGTTGCACCACCGGTATGAGAGTATCCCTATTCTGGTCTTTGCTTGCGTACTGACGGGCTGTTTAGCTTATTTCGGCAGCGCGTGAGTATATTGCTATCTGGAATGTCTCAACATGGTAGCTTACATTCATCCAGATGGCCCACGTTCACCACCTTTGCCGACTTGGCTCAATTAGGAGTGTGTACCCTTCCTTTCAAGGTACCTTACTTGGGAGAGATTAATTTCATTTCAGGCTTTGTCTCGTTCGGTAAACGTCCTTGGGGCAGTGAGCGATGTGGCAATTGCTATAGCTCTTTGCTGGTACCTATGGAGATCCAAGTCAGGAATTAAGAGGTGAATATCGTTATACTCTTTCGAAGACTGTCCTTACATATTCCATCATTTCTATTCAGGACGGATGCTATTATGGACCGGCTCATCCTTTTCTGCGTGAGAACTGGACTACTCACCACGTATGCATGCATCCCCTTTGCTCTATTCTCCGTTGTCTTACGCAGTTTTTACATACAGGCTTTGTGCAATTTGTTCGCTCATTACCGTGAGTGGTCATGATTCGGTTTACTTCTGTCAGTCTGACGCTCGAGATTAGATATCCGCCCTTCCGAACACTTTTGTTTACATCTGCTTCTACTCGACGCTGGCTCGCTGTGAGTGTGATCATTGTTCATGTGCGCAATAAGCTAACTGCTCTTTAGTTTATTCGTTCTCGCTGCTAACAACGTAAGTAGTGGGGCGTATGCCTTGCTGGGTAATTAGTCTGACGCTAGATTCTAGTTTGAATGCACGCTCGGATCTCAGAAAGCAAAATGTCAACGGCTCTTCCTTCGCCACTTCCTTGACGTTGGACCCCAACTTCAACTCGCATGGTACATGGTCTCGTCCCACTGCTACAGATCCACATGGTGTGGTGAGTGCAATGTCTTATATCAGTAGCCTTGTCCATGAGTTGAACGTCTGACTTCACAGCGTAACATCATGATCAAGCAGGATGTGGAGACTATGGTTTCACAGGACTACGAAATGAAGGTAGGTCTTCTTGATGATGATAGCGATCGCTTTACTAAGAATTGAACAAACAATAGCCTAAGGGCCAGAGCCTCAATTACTCTTCTGAGAACGCTGCGTAAGGCCCCCCGTTCAGGTTGTCAGTTCTGCCTAGTACCATATTGGCAGCGCGGCATGTATCAAAATTCGCATTTTATTTGACACTGTAGATATTGATGATTGGGTTAAATGGTTCTTGTCCTGTTGTGTTTTCGTAGTATCATCATATGTATCCACCCGGAACACCGTCGAATTATGAGTGACGGAGCCTTTACTGGACTCTTGGATTTGACGACTCAGACGTACCAATGGTGGTTAAGACCGAGGATATTCCTTGGTCGAGTGGCTCATGGCATTGGATGCGGAAGCACAAACAGTACTTCGTGAGAAAAATGCTGCTCCGCCTCACACTGTAGAATGTTCCCACGTCCCGTAACTCTCATGTTAGCCCCAGTTCCTCCTTAACAAATCATTTCCGGGATCCGTATACTACTTCTTCTTTGCCTGCATCGAAACGATGATTTTATGACTTTGTGCAGTGTCGAAAGTGCCGGAAAAACTATCAACTAATACCAAATATGGCAGATCAACCTTCCGCTATTGCAAGGTATGTTTTAAAACACTTTTTTTGTGTCACGTTTATAGTAGTTGATTTTCCATCTCATTTTTATCAGGGAGGCGAAAAGTATTTATCAGAGTGTGAAGGAGCTTCTACAAAACAGGGATCCATTCGATAAGGAGCTAGATTTTCAGAGGAAGAAGTGAGTTGTTATGCTGTGACTCGTCACCCGTGCTGAACGCACACACACTGCAGTCTCAGGAGAAGATACCTCAGCCTTTTACTCGTTCATCCGTACGCGCAAGAGTCTAAGGATGCTGAGACTCGGCTGTGGATGGAGACTTCCCATTCCTTCATATCGTCGTACAAGCAACGCATATCTAAACTCGATCAGGCCATTCAACGTACAGGTTCCCAACAGCAGGGTGGAAGAGCAGCTGATCAGAATCAACATGGTCACGGCCCAGTGGAACACAGAAAACTCGTGCAGAGATTTCGCCAATTTCTAGCAGACGAGGAAAAGTTTTGGACTCAGTTTGTCGTTCGCTTCCGCCGCTCATTCGCCCTTGATGAGGCCCATAAAGCACTGGCCGATTTGGGTCTCACATCAGAAGAGACAGACAACACCGCAGGCGTTGACAGCGCAGGTCTACCACACAATGGAGGAAGGAATCATTTTCAGTTTCCCCCTGTTTTGGAAGATCCAACTTCGCTAATCCCCAAAACCGACGCTCAGAGGGAGAGCAGAATGGAAATTCTGAGTAAAGCATTGACTTGCCTTGGGGACATTGCTCGGTACCGGGAGCAATACAACGAAGCCGGTGGGCGCCCAAGAGCGGGACACGAAGATCATTCGGGACCAGGCGGGAGGAGAGGGCGCCGGGGACGCGGAGGAGGAGGAGCAAACTTCCTGGATCTCCCTCGACCTCGTAACTACGAAAAGGCCAGGCATTGTTATGAACAAGCTAAACTCCTGGTTCCCCACCAGGGCAATCCATCACATCAGCTAGCCATTCTTGCTTCCTATCAAAAGGACCTGTTTACTTCGTTGGTGCATTACTACCGAGCGCTTTGTGTGCGACATCCATACGATTCGGCATCAGAAAATATCAACACCGTCTTGCATAAAGCATTGGAGCAGCTGAGTGCGAAGAGAAAGAATGGAGACGCGGTCGAGAATCTGGCAAATGAAGTGCCCAAGATCAGAATAGAGGCATTCAAGAAAAGAGTCGTCGATCTACACGCGCTACATAGAGTTGGGACGGAGAAGTGAGTACCAGAGTCTGCTCCACGGAGACCTCACTGAGCCACTTTGTAGGTATGATAACGGAGAAGCGAAAGGAGTCTTCCAGGATTTTAGCATCCTCATGTCAGAGCGACATCTTCCCGAGGATTTTATCGTGCAGGTCATTGTACTTTCACAGGCCGCTTTGTGGAAACATCGCATGGTCCGGGACGTGCCCAAGCGTAACAAGAATAACAGCGATGCTCGCGACCTCTCTGTAACAGGTACTTTGACTCCCGCCGTTATCGAAGCTCGACTCTTCACACACGTCCTGTCCCTTCATCGCGCCCTGCTGGAGCTTGGAATCGAACAATTGCGAGAGCCTGTACCCCTCGGCTCTGAGGATGATCTAGCTCAGAGGATTGTTGCCGAGTTCAAACGAACTCTTCCTGCCCTCAGAATAGCCAGCAAGTGGTTACTTGCAAACTTCAAGTACGTCATGCAGGATCCCGAGTCCTTGGGGGTCATTTCTGGGAAGGGTAGACAGGAGAAAGCGAGCAATGGAAATGGAAAAGTCAATGGGTATATCAGCGCTACGTCTACAGAAACGATTCTGTTCTGGGAAAAGTATGCCGGGTTTCTCAAGGCGCTCGCGAGAGCGTTTCCCATGAATAGACTGCCGGACCTAACTTTCCCGTTGGCGGAGGACGTGGAAATGAGAGGATTCCTGCCGTTGAGGGGTATGTTGGAATGGGACAAGGAACGCATCTCAGATGAGAAGAGTGCAGTGATGAGTAGTGCTGAATCCGATAGTGCGAAGACGGGAGACATTCCGATGGAAGAGAAGGAGGTGCACCCGAATGTCGTTCAGCTGATGAGGATAAAGGACCTCTTGAAGGATGCAACATGTCTGACTGAGATGGAGGTGAGCTCGACCTATTGTGAATTTACAGCTCACCGATCGGTTTGATAGAACACACCGCTAGCCTTATATGGTAGCGTCTTCATGCTGAAAGGTGTTGAGGCGGGAAAACCGCCCGTGCCTTCTAGTGATCAGTCTCTAGAAGACCCGGAATATGACCTAGAGGGCAGTGAGTTACTTGACGAGGCGATGCGTACTGTACGTCAAAATGGTGACCGGCAAGACTCCATGACCGAAGAAACTTCAAGAACCGATGATGATCCTGTTCAAGAAGCGTTTCACCACTTGGATAATCAGATGGATGAAGACGACGAGATTGTGTGGGATCCGAGGTAATCTTCCTCTGGACTGACTGCGTCTGGCTGCTTACATTCATCTTATTAGGGGATCTCCCGTTGCCTCTCCTGCTCTCGAGAATAGGTCACCAACGACCGGAGCTATTGGCACAAGCCCGTTGCACTCCTCCCCTCAGGTTGTCCCGACCCCAAACACCCGCATTCCACTGCAACAACCGACAACATCACCGAGCATACAGCCTGCGTCCCAGACAACGGCAGAGGACCTGCTGAATGGCTTCATGACCAAAAGAATGGTGCCAAAGAGCATTTCTCACCCATTCGATACACTAGCACCCTCCACATCGACACCCCCTCTTTTCAACAATAACAGTATCTGGTCAGCGTCCCAAGACGAGAAGGTGTCCATGCGAACTGCTGCTAGTAACTCGCCAATAGGCCCTTCCATATCTCCACAGATTCATACTCATCATCTACCACATCCACATCATGATGTTCGGGCGAGGACAATGTCCCAAGGTCAAAGCCCCTGGTCACTTCCCGAAACAGCGACGGTTATCTCGGCTCCGTCGGCCAATCAACTCGTGGGCCACACATTCAACGGTCACAGCTCACCTTTGTCTTTGTCTGTTGGAGCACAACATCGCCGCGTTCCATCTTCGTCGGTCACAGCCCAGCTTTTCCCAGATCCCATTCGAAATCCCGGCCTGTCAGGGTTTGGATACGGACATCCCAGTCAGCAGGTAGTGCAACACGCGACGGAGACTCACCTGCATCCTTCGTTTACGGGAGTCAGCCAGCGGCCTTCATTTGGCTTGGGAGGTAGCAGTATCTATGATACCTCTCCGTCATTGCACCCCAACTACGAATTGCATGACGATGTGCAACATTTGAACCAGCATACTCGCCATTTGTCCTTGCATGATTCAAGCGTGAACACACAAACCTTTAACCCTGGAATTTCCTCGATCTGGGGCAACGGTGCGGGGTAGTTGACTCGGTGCGCCTAGGCAATCAGATTGAACCTAGACCTCGAATCTTGCTTTACGTTTCTCGTCGTTGTGGTGGAATCCATAGGCAGTTGATTGTCTAGACGGAACAGTACATGGCACAACTCAACATTGCTTGCCTCGGACTCAATGACTACCAAATCAAGTGTCATCCATAGACAACTATAGCTCGGGAATTCGGATAGGGAGATCTATCCGATCTAGAAACGTTCACTAGTCTTATTGGGCAAGGAATGGCGATGACCTTCTGCCACATGTAGTTTGTACACTTGTATAACTATCCTCCATCTCTTGCTGTCCTTGTTTTCGTTGGTCACCTTTTCTTTCTCAGTGTATATGCCCTTCTATATTGTCGTGCTCTTCTTCATCCATGTTGTCAACTAGTTCTAAATTTCCTTCTTCCCCATGACGCTGGTACAAATGTGATCCATATTTGTTGATCTGGTACATAAAACATACTACAAGTTTGAGTGGAATCCTTCTCGGTAGTCCATGATACAGCAATTGTCACTTCTGATAACTTATGACTGGGAGAGAGAAGCAACTTCGTACAAGTACGTTCCGAGAAGCTTAGTCTAGACGAACAGTTTGAATGATTGATTAAGGGATTATGGAGGTGACTTACCCCTTCGATGAAGTTGGATCGATCCAGTTTCTCGTTGATAGAACTATAAATTGACCCTCAGCACCTCTGAGATTATAGAGCATACCCAACTTACTGTGCTCCATCGTCACCTCGGCCCATCGGGAGTAGAAGAACGTTCACACCCAATGATTCAGCGAATGTGAGTGTAACCGGGATAGACCCGCCCTCGCGAGTCATGTCAGGTTCCTGCTTGTAGACGGCCTGAACCGATAATCAGCAAACGCGGCATCGGAGGTTATCAATACTCCTACTCGAGTAGCAGCCTTCGCAGCCTCATAATTCCAGTGGTTGATATCAGTGACCCATGGCTTTCCTCCATGATCCGTTTCCAAAACGCATTTGTTCTTAGATCCGAGCTTAGCGAACTCTGAGCTGATGTACGATTCCACGAGGGGTTTGATGTTTTCCGGGGTTTGAGGTGGAACCAAGCTATTGATAGAAAGGAAGATTGAGAACTGAAGAAACTGACAAGTGACTTGGAGCGCACCGAATGCTAAACTTCCCTATTACCTTTGCAGGGATGACAGTCTTTCCACCAGTACCATAGAATGCACCTTCGATACCGTGCAACGATAAACTAGGCATTCTCATCCGACCCATCAAAACATCAACCTTGTCTGTGGAAAGCGTAATGGGTGCTCCAACAGAGTCCTCCACATCTTTGATGCTGTAGTCAAGCTTCTCGTAGAGCTTCCTGTGTAGACAACGATCAGTCATCTGCGAAGACTAAACGACAGTTTGACACACCTCTCATCCGCGTCTGCAACGGAAACCATATCATCGACGCCAGGAATAAGAATGTTTCCTTTACAGTCAACGAGTTTTCCCATGAGATGTATCAGGTCGGTCATAGGTTCGTGAACCATACGACCGAAGACACCAGAGTGGAGATCCTTTGCGGGCCCAGAGACAACGAGCTTGAAGTATTGAATTCCTCGTAAGCCATAGGTGATTACGGGCGTGCGAGTGTTGAGCCAATAGTTGTCTGACTGTTGCATAGAGTATTAGGATAGGTCAGAGAATCACGAGCGTCATACGTACAATGCAAACGCAATCAACACCATCGAACCATCCTCCAGGCTTAGATTCGCGCTTAACCAAATCGTCGAGTCCTTCACTGCCACTCTCTTCCATGCCTTCGAAGCAGCATCTCAAGTTGACAGGAAGCTCCTTCTTCTGTTGATGGTGATATTGCAGGACATTCAACCAGCCAAGTACAGGTCCTTTGTCATCCGAAGATCCGCGCCCGACGAGTTGTTCATTTTCCTGGATGGTCAAGGTGAACGGCTCAGTTGACCAACCATCCGATTTGTTGGCCTGAAAAAGAGATAAGATACAAACTCCTTCGATCTATGAAATGAGACGCACTGGCTGAACGTCAAAGTGACCATATACCAGCACGGTTTTCTTCTTTGGATCGTTACCTATCCTACCCAGCACTGCCGGTGGAAGAGGTAGCTCGTTGCCTTCAATCGTCTGTTTTCCCAGATCGAAAAGCTGGGTTTCTACTCCGACAGCTGAGAATTGCTCGCTTATCCAGTGTGACATCTTGATCACTTCTGGTCGGTACGCAGGATCACTACTAACACTGTCGAGAGATACCTAAGTATAAGAAGAGAAGAGAAGCATCGACGGTTTATACTTACGACTTGATGGAGACGGCATCCGAGAGACGCTTAATAAAAACATCTGCATTGCTGTCGACGAAATCGAGGAACTCTTGAGGTGCAGGCATCGTCAGTGACAGTGAGAGAAGGATAAGCAGTCAACGGACCGCCCAATCCGCTTCAAGCGAAATGAAATGATTTCACACGCTGTTCAACGTTCTGGACAATGGCAAATGCAGCAGTCGCAAACTCGTCTTCTTCCGAGTCTGACTCTGCTTGGAATGATTCAGAACCTTCAGAAAGTTGTTTTCAGTAAACTTTTGGGATTATTTCTGACTATTCATCTGCAGAATCCGCGTCGTGCACCAAAGCCCAAAGCTGTAGTTCGAGATGATTGGGAGGATGATGAAGACGATGATGAGCTGCCGGACGAGGAGACGAACAAGAAGATATGGGCAGACGCGTACGCTCTGGTTCTCCTATTTTTCTGTCTTGTCTGATGATTTTCTCTCCCAGCGACAGCAAGGTGCCAGCACCGATGCCAGTAGTGAACGTTTCTTCGTCACGGTCTGTAGCCTCGCCACCACCGGCGGCTGCATTTCAGCCAGCTCTCAAGATCCTGAAGCGACCGACACCGAATCAAACAAATGTCGATTCGAGAACACCATCCCCCGCTTCTGCTGAATCGCTGAAGGATCGGGAAGCCAGATACCAAGCAGCGAGAAACAGGATCTTCGGCCGCGAGTCCGAATCCGGTCTGACCGAAACGCCGACGACATCGCCCAGAATTCTGCGAGAGCCGTATGGCCCCCAAGACAACACAGACTCTGCAGGCTTTGGGAAGAGACAGGCGAAGGCACCAAAGGATTCGAGTGCTTAAACGAAAATTCGATGAAGACGAGCACATTGTTGTACATGTTGCTAGGTGTTGTGTAGGAATATTATACCCATTGTTGTATGATTATGGTTTACAAGTGTTTTTAACGTCTACAAATGTGTGGTGAATAATAATACAATAGTGTTGTACAGTTCTTTGTGGTTCGTATACAGGTCGTTCCATTCATCAGAGTCAAAGCAGACCAGTTCCGTCTCCGCGGCCAGCTAGAAATGCGCATATAGTCAGTGAACACGTTCTATCGGAGGCGTATAGAGCACTTACAAGGGATAAGGTTGAGACCAAGCAGAGGCGATCGTAGACGATCGTCGTGTTCAGCGCCTCTGTACGCCGATTCGCCATAGGCCTGGCCGCCAGGGCCATCGAAGTCGTTTGTGCTCGCAGGGTGTGGAGAATGTTGCTTTTGTTGACAAGACTCGCAGCTATCGCACTTCGAGCAGACTTGTAAGGAGTGTCGTGAATTATCCCCGATTTTGAACTAGCGTCACCTCCATTGCCAGCGTTGTCTGTAGCACAACTGTTGAGCGTACAGCAGGAAAGCAAAAGATGGATGACTTACTCGACAAAACGTTAATAGGCAGCGTGCTTCCCTCATTGGATTGACTGACGGATCCACCCTCGGCGTTACCTCCGGGACCGGCAAACGCGGCTACGCCCGGCGTGGGAGACGAGGAGTCATGGTTTCTACGCGGAATGAGGGCGGGTGCAGGAAGAGCGAGCGCGTCAACGCGTTGGTTCGACATGGAGACTGCGATGATGAAGATGGCAATGGCGAGAAGTCTGAGATAGCTGAACATGGCTGGCGATGTCGATGATGTTGGAAGAGGTGACCTGTTACGCGTTCTGATCTAGTAGATGGTGGTGGTAAGGAAGGAAGAAGGAACTCAAGCTGAGCCCCCAATTTATAGGCGCTTCTTGTTTGGTTTTGTCTTCCTGCCTGTCACGACACGTGTTTCGTCCTCCAAAATCCTCCACCGGCGAACGAGATTGCCCGTTCGAGCAGAGTATGAGCAGCACCGGGCCTCGCGAGTGCTCAAAACAGTACTTAAGCTCAAGGACGAGTTAACCAGCCGGAAACTTCAGTGTTGAGGGTATCAAAAGCCGTAGAACCACAAGCAAGAAAAAGGCCAGCAAAACGGCGACCATGCCAAGTCAGTTCCACAGACGCCATGTTTTTTCTTGTCAAAGAAGAGAAAAACGCGAAGGTACTCAGAGGTACTTTGACTCCTTGTCCCGAAAGTCGACGTATGGCGTTTAAAATTTAAATTAGAAATGCAGAATATCCTGGGAATAGCTGTTGCGTCGGCACTTCCCGACGGCACCGCCGGCATCTGTGGATCCAGTAAGAGTCGAACAACCATCTCTTCCTCTCATCCATCATTACCTGCCCCCAAACTCTCGACAAAGCTCCAGTGGTAACCAACATGGAATCTCCCTTTATCATCTCTATCCCGGAAATGTCGATCTCTCTCCTTCGGCAGAAACTCGATCTTGTCCGTTTCCCCGACGAACTCGACGACGCTGGATGGCTGTACGGAGCACCTCTCAACGATGTCAAACGCCTAGTCAACAGATGGAAGGATGGCTACAATTGGAAAGCCCACGAAAAGTCTCTCAATGACGAACTTCCTCAATTCATCAGAGAAATTGAGGTCGATGGCTTTGGGTCTCTCTCTATCCATTATGTTCACAAGAGAAGCGAGATTACAGAGAACGCAATCCCTCTTCTATTTGTTCATGGCTGTCGGTGACTCTTGAATGAGTTACAGATTTGATAGTTTACTTATACGTGTCGATCTAGGGCCAGGAAGCTTCGTTGAGGCTCGCAAGATCCTCCCACTCTTGACCACTGGTACCCCTAGCTTCCACGTCGTCGCCGTCGGCCTCCCAGGATACGGGTTCTCCGAAGGCTCAAACAAGAAAGGATTTTCTATTGCCCAATATGCTGAGGCGCGTGTTATTCAATTTTTAGTAGCATGAGTTCATAGTTGATGAAACTGAAACCCAGGTTGGACATAAATTGATGCTCGCGCTAGGCTACAACGAATACGGTAAGAAATCTGGATTTTCTTGCTGTCACGCCAGCTAACATGTTTGAAAGTGACACAAGGCGGGGACTGGGGCTATATCGTAGGCATCCTTCCGCCAAATGTATGCGCATTGATTCCACATCCACGCAGATCACCCGCGCCATTGCTGCGACTTACGGTCCAACCCACGTCAAAGCTTGGCATACTAATCTTCAATTGTGGGTGAATATATGCTATAACCCAAACATAATTCTTAACGTATAGTATTCCCTTCAGTGGTCAAAAGCCAGAAACCGACCCTCCAGAAGGATACACTGATGCAGAGAAAGCCGGCATTGAGCGATCTAAGTGGTTCGAAGAAAAAGGAAGTGGCTATTTCGCCGAACAATCGACACAACCGCAAACCCTTGGATACAGCCTCTCTGACTCTCCTGTTGGTCTTCTTGCCTGGATTTACGAGAAACTAGTCAACTGGACGGACTCGTATCCTTGGGAAGACGATGAAAGTAGGTCGAATGCGTTTGTTATTGGCAGATCTGATAATGATCTCTTCATTAGTCCTGACCTGGGTTTCTATCTATTGGTTCTCTCGCTCCGGACCAGCGGCCTCTATCCGAATTTACTATGAGTATATGCAAAATCGTGCAGAGACGAGGACGGACGCCGTGGTGCCACTAGGAAATTCTTACTTCCCTAAAGACCTTTGGGTTCCTCCAAGATCGTACGTCAACTTATCTCATTTCGAGTCCGTTCCCTTATCATTATGTATCTACAGATGGATCAATGAGAAGAACTTGGTCTTTGAGTCTCGCCACGATTCTGGTGGTCACTTTGCAGCACATGAGAAACCCGACGAACTCGTGGATGACTTACGCAAAATGTTTGGGCGAAACGGACCCGCATTCGGAGTTGTGGCTGGAAAAGATGGCTATTGAACCGACGGTAAACTGGAGTTATTGTACAATCGGACGAAACACTACATTGACGATCATATATGGGACACCCTGGGATGCTGGCGACTCTCATTTCGATCCCGCCTTCAGCTTCCCAATGATATTCTCAGCGGTACGAATAGCATATCCGATAGACGTGAGAGTCGGGTTTGCCCCGAAGCCGGTTGGAATAACGCCGTTGCCTGCGACGTAGAGATTGTCGAAATCGTAGACCTTGCAATAGGTATCCGCAACGTGGGTATTCTTGTCCAACCTGTGACGCCAAGTCAGCTTGTCGTAAGAATGGAAGAAACTTAAATTACCCAGCACGGACTGTCCCACCTGATAGAAAACGAGGAGTTAGAGAAATAGTCGAAGAAATGGCTGTATGTCATACCGAGATGAAGCGCCAGTCCTCGAGACATGAATTGTGGCGCCGAACCAGGAAGGTAGCCACCGAGTTTGCTCGCCACATCGCACATACTGAACTAGATGTCAACTTTGGTCATACTACATGGAATTATAAAACTGACTCGGTCATCATAGCGTGAGCACGCTTGTTGTCATCAACTCCCATGTTGAAAGTGAAAGTCGGCTGAGGCATGCCGTAGGCATCGGTGTACCCCTTCTCGAATGTAATGGTGTTCTTTTCATTTGGCTCGACATAACCAAAGAAACGCAAGTCAACGATGGTGCGAGTGTCGAGGGTAGCGGCGACATCGCCATATGAGAACGCGTCGCGGTGAATCTGCACAATGACGGTAAAAAAACACAGTGAGTAATTGACTGAGTATCAAAGTCGAATTTTCACCTACTTGTGTATGCCAAGGTTTCTCCTTTGTAAACGGAGATGTTACTTGAGGCTCGGGATCCCTGCACGTTGTTTAATCTCAGTAATGAGAGTTGAAAAGGTGCTCACGTGTAAGGGAATTGAAGAGGATCCTCTGGGTGATTCTTTTGCTGCTTTTCAACCTTCTCTTTCCACCAATCAAGTTTGTACGGATTTGTCGGAATCAAGTCGATCAATTCCTTCTTGAGAATGACTTGACAGAATGACAGTCTAGATTATTCCGTCAGTTTAACGAGAAGAATTCAACTGCAATAATTCTGCCCACGGCTGCTCAGTGATGTACTTCCCCTGTGTACAAGAGTGAGTGCTTGAACAGGCAAAAGTGCATGTCACGTACCAGGTTGGGGAATAGCGGCTTATTTGGATTCTTATTGACTTGCATGTCGGTCTTGAACAAGATCTAGGCTTCCAGTCAGAACAAGCTGGCCACTATCCCGAGCAAGTGTGATCACAGACCTGAGGAGTCGCAACAGCCCCAGCAGCAACAATGAAGTACTTTGCATCCACATAGAAGACATCGTTTTCGGGTGTGTGTGCATCTGCAAGGAAATTCTTCAATTTTGCGAGTCTTACTTTCTTGTTGGTACTTGGATCATCCACTAGCTCGAAGTTGGTACAGCGCGTGTTGGTCAGGAGGGTGAAGTTCGCCTTCTTCGCGGGATCATTATAAATGTGCTCGTAAATCCTATCCGCCGCATGCCAGTAAACGTATTCAGGGTTCGGCAAACGGTGGCACGCAAGGGGAATAGGCTTGAATGTGCGGGAGCGGTACGCGTCTTGCAGCGTACGTAGCACCAGGGTGTGCCTAATGGACTGGTCGAATGCATCCGAGTTCGTCCCGATGATGTCCTCAGCTGCTGTGTAAAGGCGTTCCCATTCCGCTTTGTTATCTTCCTTATTCTCTATAAGGGTGGGCCTCTCGATATCCTCATTGAATCTTGGAGTTGCGCACGTCCAGTGTGTCTAGAAACAGTGAGACCTTAGAGAAGGACTTCTTACCCGTAACTATATTAGTACCCACCGACATGCCACCGACAACATGTGTAACGGCCTCTGCAGATAGATTCTCATTCACATCCTGGCAGGGATTCTTCCCGTTAGTAACGGGAGGTTGGCTTCCACTATGTAAAATTGTCGTGTTAGCTGTAACTGCTGGCGCTGAGAATCGACCTACTCCGCATTCCAAGCGCTGGGGTCCAAAGTGTCGTCGGTAAATCCCCTCACCGGTACTGAAACGGGGCTCAAAGCGCCCTATAGAAGATATCAATCACAGCGGACAGATTGAAAACGCAAAACGAATGACCCTGATAACGCTGAAAGCAGGTTGTTAGATGAGCGCAAATGCAGCTGAGCAGACGAGGATTCACTTACTTCACAAAGCGGTCAATGTCCTACGTGAACATCGTTTTAATATGGAGTCGCCACTTCAAAACAAGACATCATTCACCTTTTGATACTCAATCTCATTCTTCTTGTGCGCTCCTGGCACGCAGATTTCGCTGCATGCATTCCATCAAGAATGGCATGAAAATAACACGAGAGATCTACTCACTTCCCGTTCTTGTCCTTCGTAAAGTTGAAGCTGTCACTATTGGGCGCATTAGACATCAATGTTAGGGATTGCCTAGACGACATACGCTGCACCGAGCTCGGCTATAATGACCTTCACCAGCTTGAATGTCAGACACCGACTTGAGCGAAGATAGGAAACAAGCAAACTTTGTAACCGGCATCAATGAAGTATTTTGCAAGTGTTGCCCCGATGGGGCCTCCACCAGCAATGAAGACCTTGAGTTCACTTGAGTTTACTTTACTCTCAAGATAGTAACGATGTGCAACTCACATCTGCCTTGTAGGCTGCCTAAAGAGATACATTAGCGTCCTGTCTGCGAAAGACTAGAACGAGGCACGTACCTGTTGTTGAGACATACTTGAATATACAGAGCTGCAAGTACTTGAAAAAGATGGGAATGCCACGATAGTTCAGACAGTTCCCGTATCGGGTTTTATAACGTTTCAACCGCTAGTTGGCTGTGAGCCACGGGAGAAGTTGGCCACAATTCGTCATCGTTTTTGACCACTTTGTCCGTAGGTATCAGGCCTCAGACGCATGCAGTAATCCCATATATTGATAGCCATTCGTCATCGAATCGAAGATACCGAAACCCTACTTGAGAAGGAGATAGTGGACAAAGGTTAGATCATCTTTAGGGATTACAAGAATGTATACTCTGGCGGAGCGGCGCAGTACCCACTTTGTTATACCTGTAATACCGTAAACCGTGCATAGAACTAATTCCTAAACCATTGCGGGCAATAGACGGTTCAACGGTATGATTATTGGTAACGGTCTTGTGAGTAGGCAGGTTTCTTCATTAGACATCCCGCAGACCAATATGCGCCCTGAAAAGAAAGGATGAATGTAGGTAGGCGGCCTTCTCCCGAACCCAGTTGACCACAAGACGCTTCTGACGACATTGACTCCCGAAAGCCAAGTTCCGAACAAGGATCCTTTACATCGTATGGCAGATTTTGTTCTTCCTGTGGATGCTGTGGGGCATCATTTCATTACAACAGGGCGCCCAGGCTATCGATATCAGAACTTCAGGTTCATCGAAATCCTTTTGCATAGCGCTTCCATATCACGTCTCCAATGGCCGGGCACGTTATCGGAGAAACTGAAGAAGAGGTTAGAAAATGGGGCTGAGTGACCTATTCAGACCTTTGAACTCTGATTTGCTGCCGCAATGGCCATGGACGTAGCGCTCAGTCCAGAGAAACGTGGGAGCTCGAGAAGTAGGAGTTTCCCACAGTTCCTCATTCACTGTCTCTTCTCGACATTAGTGATGAACGCGTCGACATGTCTGTAATAACGACCCTCCTCATCTTTGAGGCCATCCAGAGGCTGTCTCTGGAATGCGTCTTTACCATGAATGACAAGGATGTGCCAAACGGTGCGTATCTGATGCTAACCCTCATTTGAATAAGCTGACACACACTTGTTCCCAAGTTCCTCCGCTTACAACTTCAAAGAGTTACATATGCTTGGTCTCTGCACGCCGATATTAAACAGCATCATTGATGTTACCCAGAAGGAGCGGCAAAAGACGGAATGATTAGGAGACAAGGCCTAGGTCGAGCAAAAGGCTTCGCGAGCCGAAGATGTGAGTACGGACAGACAGAAGGTGCGATTGGGACGACACTATCAGACAAAGGCGCAGTACGTATCTATCCCTGTCATGACATTCAACTCAGCTGACTTCAAACTAATGAGATAGTCCCAGGGTGAGCCTCAAGTAACCTAGGCTGTAGACAACAGATCCAATGAATCTAGATCATTATTCTCAGGCAAATGGGATGCCAATTGTCGAACTTTGACCGGCAGCTACCATCGGAACTCGACCATAAAGACGCCAGGCGCACGAAACTGTAGATGCTCCGTCTTCACAGCATCAGTATGTGACATAGTACTTGGAGCACACCTGGAGATCCGGCTTGTGTGGAGGCGAGGAAGTCTATGGTGTTCACCCCACTTCGGATACGTAGAATCGCCGGTCGACAGGCACCTGTCTACAGAATTAGTGGCCTCCAAAATCCCGACACAACCTTATTGCTTCTCTCATCAAACAGCCTTCCCGCTCATCATGTAGCAACACATTAGCTGTCACAAGGTGGCCCCGTCGAGAGCTGGTGGCTGGTTTGTACTCATTATCTCATGACGCAATGATGTAACTCATTTCTTTGCGTCAAGGCCGCCCAAGAAGCATCTACCGCATCCACGAAGCTTCGGCGAAGTCTACGAGCGTGTTCATACACAAGATTCTCCAAAGAATTTGTTCTTAACCCTCAAGTTATGGCACCAATGCATCGGAGATAGCTCCTTTAAGTTGTTCCAATATTCAGCGATCATTGCGGCCACATCGAAGTCATCCAAACATGACCCATCTGATGCTCCGAACACGGGTATTCGTCCTCAACAGCAAAACCGTCATTCACTCTGTACACTCTTGTCTGACGTGTTCTCGTATTGCAGCACGCTTCTCACTCGTAATGTTTGGTGAGTTTCATGAACCTTAAATATTGGCATCGTCTGACCATCCTCTATACAGTTTAATCCTTCAGACAGAGCATGCTATCTTTTACGAAGCAACAAGTCGAAACTACCAGACCCGACGGGTATTGGATTGAGGCCTTCCCTTTTTGCGTCGATGGTTCTAGCGGACCTGATCTCATTGCCTATGGACTCGGTACTGCTGATAGCGACAGCAAGATACAGCTGTACTTGAACCCCTACAATGGTCAGCATCTTTTCTTCTCGATATGCACTCACTAATTTATCGATCATAGGAAAGCAAGTGACGGACACTTCCTATGAGCGCAAGCAGATAGCGAAGCTATCATTTCCTGTTGCATGCAGGCATGTCTCTTCCCACTGTGAGCTCGCATATACTGATGCAACACCGTTAGCTATGCAGATATCACAGGAAACGGCTTCAATGACGGTAGAGCTATTATCTGTGTTCCAAGCGCAGAAAGATTTTCCTGACCACCATTATAGTCATTCTATCAGACCGATACGGGCCGTCAATGAATGATATCTGGCCAGATGGGGGTCGGGTCAGCTGGTTCGAAAATGAAGGCGATGTTGGTAAAGAGAACTGGACTCGCCGTTACATAGGTCAAAGTCCGGGTATGCACCGTTTGAAAAGTAGGTTGATTGGTGGTCGATTCGCCCAGTCTGTGGAATAACCGCTTGATTTAGCTGGACATTTCACGACACGGGACCATATTCAAGTGATTGCTGTTCCAATTGTCATCAAATCTGGGGACTTGACCAGCCCGGCGCCAGTGATTATATACACTGCGCCCGACAACCCAAAGGATTTGCCAGCCGACCGTGGCTGGAATTCAGCCGTCGCTTTCAAGACTTTCCGCCTCGTACATGAGGTCATAGGTATGGCATTCAGGCACTCTCATCGTTAACTCTCATTCATCTGTATGTGCAGTTGTCCCTGGCCTCAATAATGGACTCGATCAAGTACTTTTGGCTGGCCGTGAAGGGGTGAACCTCATTCGGTTCGACGTTGCGTCGGCAACGTGGAAAAGTGACAACATTGGCAAGGGCCTTCCTCAGTCGGAGGGAAATCCATATTGGGGATCAGGAACAGGTGCATACGAGAGTTAGGATATTAATAATCATAACAATTGACTCATCAATCGCATAGTTGGCGTTGCGAAAGTCCACGACGACTCGTGCGGATACATTGCCAGTGGCGAGGTGAGTTCCTATCGAACGCGCTCTTATCATTTGATTAACTCGAACGACATCAAGGCATTTCATGGAAACTGCGTTTCGGTATATGTCAAGCCGAAGACTGCACCGAAAGATAGGATCGCTGGCATTCGTTGGACACGATATCTTCTTGATGACTATGGGCCACTCAATGACCAACACACTGGCTCAATTCATCATGTCATCTGCGCTGACATCGATGGTGATGGAATTGATGAGTTTCTCGTTGCATTCATGGGCTCTGAGCCTCCAAGTTGGGACAAAACAGGTGTTTGGTGTTACAAGCGTACGTGTTCTGGCGTAAAACAACTTCAGTATTATCTTATTGATCTCCATGTGACTAGCAATTGATCTTGAGAGCGGAAAGTTCGCCAAATTCAAACTAAGCGATGACTCTGCTGGTCGTATCGCTGTCGCCGACTTTAGGCAAGTAGGTCGTAAGGTAAGGCCCTCTGAAATCCCTGCTATTTTGTGTAATATAATGTAACTGGTCTTAGGATTTTGCGACTATCTCTTACTCGGTTCCCGGATACTTTGAATCGCCAGACCCGTCCGTGAACATGTACTTGAACACACCAATCACAGCAGAAAAGCTCAACGACGAGGTTGTGTTCCGAATTCCAGACCCATCTACAATATCTATCGTTGACGAAGTTGAATTTCTGGATGTCGCGAGCCGCAAGCTGTCACTTGTGGTTCTTCCGAAATACGGTCGTTTCCCTGTGAAGAAAGGGGACGGTGTAAAAGTGATTGCTGGCCGACGTGAGTTTTTTTAGGAGCCCATCTTCTGCACTTGCTTACGTTTCATGTTAAGTTCTTTGGGAGGACCAAGATGGCAATATTCAGCAACGTACGAAAGCGACACGACCTCAGCAACAAGTCTCGACTCTAGTGAATTCTAAGGACGGGTTTGTTTCCACTGAGTTCGAAGGCGCCGCTTTTATGCTTTTGAAGAAGTCATCTACTTCCGGCACTCCTCCTTATTCGGATATGGCACAGGTGGAGGCACACAACATCTTTCCAGCACACTTTCCCAGCGCTGTGAGGAGCATGAAGTTTCCATGGGTAAAGGTCGAGGATAGGCCGTGGGCTAACGGAGGATTCAAGGTACGCCCACCATCAATATCCGGGATCTTTGCGTGACCCATGCACATTCCAGGGTCTCGAGTTCTACAATCTAGTTGGCTTTCATGTCCGCCTTTCTAGTGACTCCGACGACCAAGTCTGCCACATCCAGCTTTGGACTGCTGGAAAGGGTGTCTCGGCTGGGTTCCACAATCATGCAGACAAGTCCTTCGCGGAGATTCATACATGTATCGTCAATGGCACTGGCAAAGGCGGTATGAATTGGGCAACTGTGCCCGACGCTGACTTCGATCCTGCGAACCCAGACAAGACCAAATACAAAGGGCTGGTGGTTCCAGACATGTGCGAACACGGACCGCTATGGAGAATAGACTCGGATGGGCTCCCTCTGATCCGGAAGAACGACACAGTTGACTATCCCTGGCATGGTGAGGACCTTTGTGTGCCTTTAGAACCTAATAACTGAGCAGTTGATGAAGCATGGATTGCCGGTGACGGACGAGGCGAGCAGAGCTTCGATGTTTGGATTGCTTTTGAATTTCCGTCCTTCGTCGCAAACGTCGATGTGAATCCAGAGAACGTTTCTCTATCCCCCGGAATATACCATATAATAGACTCTGCGACATCTCGTCCCATCGCCGTCGAGGAAGGAAAAACTGCGGATAATACTCCAGTTGTACTGAACAGCCCTGGCAAGTTCGACTATGCTACCGTAAGTGATGATTGCTCTCGAATCGCCCAGGCTGACTGCTTGATCGACACTTCTACGTGAAGTGGCAAGTTTCAAGGATCGCAGGAACGAGC
The DNA here is from genome assembly GCA_037176845.1 of Paramarasmius palmivorus. Taxonomy (NCBI): domain Eukaryota; kingdom Fungi; phylum Basidiomycota; class Agaricomycetes; order Agaricales; family Marasmiaceae; genus Paramarasmius; species Paramarasmius palmivorus. The sequence continues at coordinate 255,913 of JAYKXP010000036.1, read as the reverse complement.
TTTTATACATTCCGAAACATCTCCTCCGGTTCCTCTGCAACATCCTCGTGGCCCCCAGTGGATAAGCAGAAAGTTGTTGGCAGCCGTTCGCCCGCAGCAATGAACCTCACATCTGCATGGACTGTGCGCCTCATTAGCACAGATACATTTAGGTGAGGGCGCATCAGTCATTTCGATGGGCACACTAAATGGACCCGTATACATACAGTGTTGGACTTATTGCGACAGACCTCGGCCTTTCTGTTAACGCCGACCAATCCCGAGTAAGTGCTTCTCTCTCTCAGTAGACTCATATCGATTCATACCGTTCATAGGCGATCCTTGCTTCTATAGGAGGAAATGGATCTAGGCAATGGCGTTTTGAAGCTGTCCCTGAGAAAACATACTAGCAAAGCGATGATCGTGCACATTTGTGAAAAATATAATGGACACTACATTATAATTAGCAGAACCGGGACTCTACTTATGCCATCAAAGGAACAGACTGTAACTCAGAAAGCGTCCCCCGCTTGGGAACATTGATACTGAGAACAGCCCCATGCGAATCCGATAGGTTACTGGAGTGGGTGGACGACTAGGGGCCTTGATAGCCCCGCACCGCTAACGATTGGCAGACCTTTAGGCCGGAGATACCTCTTCGCATAGATGAGCGATACTAGTATCTCGTCCATTATCGCGACTGCTTCGTCCGAAATAGACAGAATAGCTTTGGGAGTGCTGCCCGAAAGCAATGTGAAAACACTCTTCTTGTGGAATGATCCCAGCTGAGAACCATTTGCGGATGTGAACTACACACGATACTTCAGCGGCAGTCTCGAAGGCGAATAATCTAGTTCTCACAATTCCATCATCGCCAAAGCAGTCTTCCCATCTGTATGTCTTCCCGTCTGATGCCTTGAATATGAATGGTCTGTTCAGTTATGTCAGAATTACTGACAGAATGTTTAAGCTGAAGGCACGTACGCTCCCAAACCATCCCTGCTGATGTTCATATCGCTTCCCAAACATTCGCAGATGTTGTCGTCGGGATAGCGCATCTCAATCGTACCCAGAGGGTCGTTCTCTGGTCTCGTCGATGTTTTCGTTATGACAACCTTGCGTGCCGCGGAATCTTGTTTAGTGACTTTATACAGTAATGCACCGTCTGCAGAACAGACATCAGTATCGAAGATGTCACGACTCCGAAAGTTGAGGACTGGCATGGCCAAAGAACTCTAGATGATTCAGTTTAGGCCCTTTAAATTCATTCCAAAAATCGGGATTACTTACTGTTTCCACAGCCCACGTCATTCGAACATACTCTCTTTGACTCTTTTTCACCATAGAGGGAAACCAAGGAAAGGCACGATGTGCGCCGATGAATTACATCGGAGGTCGGAACCGGTACATGTCAGGGCCGCAGCACGGAAAGCGGCAGGTTGTACATGAGGGAGACGACTATCAAACTCTGAGCGAGGCTGTCTCTAAGTTGAACGTTGAACGCCAGTGCCGTACCAGAAACCTTCAGTTTAATTCCAGTCCTTTTTTGCTACGCATTCTGTTGCTATCCTTCTTGCTGTATGGGCCCGATTAGCTACAGCGATGCGAGTAAATATATATGTCAATGATGAATCCCAGAGACAGACCTCCGGACTTGTTAACATCGCTTCAATTCGTAGCATTGATCGATCAGTTTTGCGAGACGCTGCAGACGTGTGTGCGCAGCAGAGTTCTGGCGAGTCCGAAGTGAGTCGGAAGCTAGCAAAGCAAAGAGAGCTTGAGGATAGTCATGGTGCTCACTGGCGCTCAAGCCAAGTGCGCGTCAACATCGGAGGTTTGTAAGCAAGCGTCTGAGTCTCACTACCAAATGCCGCTCATCAACACCGTAGCTTAGGAAGGATTATCTACCGACAGGTTGTGCGCTATAAACGAAAGTGATGATATGGTGGCAGTGGCTAAAAGGATAGTATACCGGCTACGAAGGTCAAATGAGTCCGAATTTATGCTATAAATCACTTGGAAAACCAAAGATTGAAAGAGACCCTCAGAAAGTGGCAGAAGTGCAATAGAGTATTGCGCTCATGATCATGGCGAGCGTAGACAGCGAGGCAGAAAGAGACAAAGCACCATTACTTTCCTCTTCCTCAACAGTACTACCTCTAGCAGAGACATCTACGAAAGCCGGGTGAGTGTTTAGGCAAAACATTGCGTACATCGACTTACATTGTTGGAAAGTTGGTGAAGTTATACTGCTCTCTACATATATTTGAGTATTATTCATTGCAACACCGACGGGAACGATGTGCTATGTTAAAGCCATCAGCAGTCCAATTTTGTGGCAGCCTTCGGGGGAACTTACTTCGAAAGCGTCCTTCAGGTCAGGATACCATTTCACTGCTTGACTCATCGTCAAGTTGGATGATTCGTGCATAAGTAGGATTGCCCCTTCCTGCAAACCTTCTAAGCGTCGTCAATGAGTAAGTACGAGCCACTTACATGGTTGAAAGCACCGCTCTTCGCAGTGTCTATGAATTCCTTGTAGTGCTTCTCGACAGTATCCACTTCCACAAGGCCGGATGGTCCAGGATGGGAGTCATATGTGTCATATTTCCAGAGCATAGTAGTAAGACCCAGGGAATGTGCAATGTAACGAATGCGATCATCGATATCACCGAGGGGAGGCTTGAACCCAATTACTGCAGTCCTTCAAACATCATGACATGTAACTCACCCTAAAGCAGGTTGGGGTAGCACCAGTGACGACTTTCACGGCTTGCATCTAGTCACATCTATGTCAGAGAGCAGGAACTTTCTCCCAATGCCATGTATGCCTACGGCTGTCAAGCAAAACCGTCATTAGTGGTTTATGCTACGACTATCAACATGTACTCACTGTAATAAAGTTCGGCCCAAGCCTCTTCGTCCGTAAACGCGGTCACTAAGAAAGAGATAAGTCTTCGCAGAAGGGGTTTGGAAGATCGGACACGAACTAGCTTTATGAGACCAACCGTCTGATAGAACACGTCAGTAAAAACGAGATGGTCTCTGTGACTGAATAGTACTCACGAACGCAAATCTCGTGTCCTGGCGTCGCATCGAGTGAGCCTACTTGTCCCTGGAAATCGATAGTCACGTACCGTCTTCAAAGGCTCTTTTTGCCTGCAAAGGCCAACCTAGTACGTTGCTACCGATGAAGAACATGGCTATTGACGGAGCTTTTAGAACTTTGACTGGGTTGAAAAGGTGACACAGCACTCACTTGCTTTCTGGTTGTGGCTCGTCAGGTAATCATAAAACGCATTGCTAGCAGAGCGTCAGTACAAGCCCTCAGTTTTGTTATTGAAATTCACTTACTGCGAGCAATTAGGTCCATCATCGAAACCGTAGCCTAACGTCCGAGGCTGCAGGGATATTAACACGAGGCACAAAACTAGTAAAGTGACGGGCATACCTCGGGGATAAGAGAAATATCCTCCGGTATTCCAGCCAACTTCGGCTTTGTGCAGCCACCAGCAGTCCACCAACAATCAGGATCATTGACTTTGTCGTAGCTTTGTACAGTAACCATGATTTCGGGGCCCTGTTTATGGTTCAGGTTTCATAAGCGTCAAACCAGAGTATGCGACGTATAATTGACCTTGGGTTGAATCTTTGGGATTGAATTTGATATGGAATTAAACTTTGTGCGTGCTGTGGTGTCACTAGCGGGAATGGTGGCCGTAGTCCAAGTTTTAGGGAAGTTGGGCAGTTGTTCGGCGACTGGGGCATAATAGTATGCTTCGCACTGCTTGGCAGGATCTGGAGACGCGTGAGCTTCGTGGTAGAGTTTTCAGAGTAAGCAGAGACGTACCAGCAATCGCAGATTGTTCTGCAACAGTACGGTCCGCGGCCGACACGAAGTTAAGCAGGGATACCAGAGCCACTGCAGCAAAGGAATGTGGGACGATCATTGTTATGCTCTAGGTGTAATCCAAGTTCGGGAGGAGGAAGTTGTGGGCCCAGCGAAACGCTGGTCGGCGGAGTCAATGAGGGGGAAAGATTTACTGGGGGAAAAAGATGAAATATTCGTGTTCCACGCCGATTCATATATGTCCCTTGACGTTGTGCGGCTTGCATGTCAAGATGTCAGAAAGGCGAAGATGCCGAAATACTTGGAGGACTTACGGAAATTAAGAATACAAGTCCTGGTTCGTCCAGTGTTCAACGCCAGTCAGTCAACCTCCGGACCTACTTCTCAGTGTAGTCAACGAGAACACGACCCATTCAAGTTACTAATGAATAGGAAACATCAGTAAATGGAAGGAGTTGATCATGAACTTGAAGAAGAGCTGTTCTTGGATCGTTTGCCAAGGCTCCAACATTTGCTCGGCAGCTGGGCCTTGGTGACCTCTAAGAGAATCCAGAACTGCGTCACTCTTGCATGAGGTTCGAAAAGCGAGGTATACCAAGCCCGTGTAAGGAGTCATCGAACTTCCGATTGCGAGTAGCAAACCTTCTCCCTTTTAGCCATCGCTTTCGTTTTCGTTTTCGGTGCTATCTTTCGTTGACGGTTGCCGCCACTTTAATCCAATCGGGCGACGTAACCTCCCCACTTCACGAGCGCCAGAGATCAAGTAAATAGTCTGAATATGTCAGGGCATATTGCGAAGTTCTATAAGTTACATCCATTAGCCATACACGCCGTGAGGTATACAAAGGTATACACGTCAAAGGAATGCCCTGATGGCTTGGGTGACTGTTTCCGTAAGCGTATCTGCTGTAGTAGGCGCATCTCCTGTACCTGTAGTTGGCGCGTCTCCGCCGGGCAGAGGAATGTCCGCGCCTATTTTTTCTACCACATAATAGCTGAAGAAGAGGACTTTGAAGGTCAACGCGACACCAGCATGTAGCACAGCGATACCAATGATGAAGAGACGGGTTGCCTTGGCTTCGGCCTAAAGTGTTATTATGAGTGAAGATGTTGAGGGTCGGAAGGGAAGACGCTCACCGATGCAAGAATAGGATATACATTTCTCACGAGGAAATATCCTGACGAGGCGAAGGCGGCGAATACTAAGACCCATCGTACCATTGGTACGGGTATCACGCATAGGATCTACGCCATGTATATGAGATGTTGAAAGTAGAGGTGCCATCGACCTAGCGTACCGAGACTGGAACCCAAACGAACATAGAATAACCCCATATCGCCATCGCCTCAACAACACTCCACTCGCCGACTCCAAGGTAACGAAGAGCAACCCATAGTAGAACCGGGACTGCAATTCCATAGGCATATACCAATGATACTGCTACTGAAAGCAACGTGAAGTTGTAGTCGTATTGTTCACCTGGGTCGGAAAGGTAGCTGGATATTGATGCCGCGAGACTTGACGACAGGAATAAGGTGAAGATAAGCGTTGTAAGGGTCCAAAATGGTCCGTAAAGGTCAACAGGATTGAGATGAGTCGAGAAATAGTCCGTGGATGATGGGATTAATGTCGCATAGCACCTCGACCACACCTAGTAGACACGATGAGAAAGTGGCCTGAAATGAAGAACAGTCTTAACGCACTGTTTTCGTGTCAACGTCAAAGTAAGGTTGGTAATATTCGACCGTCCAGAAACCCCCACTCTTCCGATTGTGTGGTTGGTCTTGAAGATAGCCTAGAGACCTGTGTGAAGCGTGTGTCCAACGACCTGACGTGTCGTTCTCAACGCACCTCGATCAGTGTTCCCAACACCTTGTGGACGTCTTCCAGAGCTATCTAGCCCTCCAGGATTAGCATCTGCTCCCAGAAATGCTACAGAGCGAGCCCAAAACTGTTATTCGTACATCTTCGGTGATGATTGAGTAATACTTGCATTTGAACTGAAGGCCTTCGGGGCCTTCCTCGAGTCTCTTCGCATCCAATAAGTATTTAGTAAGATAGATTGAGTACAAGACTCACCTCGTCTGCATCGACTGCTACGTATGCCATGGTCAAAAGCGAAGTCGTGGGCGCTTGTGTCACAGCATTTCGGCCTTTGCCATCTGTCGTGACACTGACAGCGAATATGTTTGCTGCGACTTTGAACCATTTTCATATTGAGCATTCCAATAATAGTCTATGGGAACCTATCAGTACTCGCCACTTCGAAGATGCTCTCGCACTATGTGTGCTGTCTTTCAGCGGTACTACCAATGTTGATCCGAGTATTCGATCAGGTCGCGAACATGATACACATTTCCTTTCAACTTGACGACTACCCCCATTCTACCCTTTTTGCCCTTTCTCTTTTGGGCTCTTCAAAGGATGTCAAAGAAAGAGTTTTCTACAAAAGGAGCGGCACCCATCGAGGAAGATCCTTGCAACAAACCCATCATGGAGCCCACTGCGAGAATGGAGGAGCAGTCCGAGTCTCAACCTGACCAGCAATGGATTGCTATTGCACCACAAGTACGAAGCGAAACGTGTACGTCTTCTGCTATTGATGTATAATAGAACTCTCTGACACGTCGTCAATAGCTCGACAAACTCCCCACCGCGACCAACGCAATCTCGACCCACCCACTTTTGCTGAATCTCAATTCGATGTCATCCTACGTCGACAACGCGTCCGCCCTCCGGGAGAGTACTCTTTAAAGACAACGGCCGTTCCATCACGCTTCCTCAATCTTACAAATGAGTTTGAGTTTGCTGGATGGGGTACCTACCACAAATTTCATCTTGAACCAAAAGAGCTAGAGATTGGGGCGGAGCGCGTCAAGTCCTTGAGAGATGCGAAAATTCTTGGGCAGTTCACAGCTAGTGCTTTGGCTGGTAACGCCGTGCTTGGAAGCGTCTTTTATGCCCTACCAGCTGTGGTTGCCGAGGCTAAAGTCTAGTATGTGTTTGTGCATGCGCATCTGATCTTTTTTTTTTGCTCACAAAAGGACCTATAGCACTCCAATATCATTATTCATGGCCACAATGACATTGTTCCTTTGGCGTCCTATAATGACAGAACTAGGGTCAGCACTACCGATATGTGGTGCCCCTTACTCCTACCTGTTCGTGATTGCGTTTATTATCCCTTCCTGGTCGCTCACTCATCAACAAAAGGTTGAATATATCATCAAAATCATTAGCTTTAGTCGCAGCGTCGATATTGTTGTTGGACTTTGGTGCCACCAGTGTAGTGTCTGCAGCGACTGCTGCTTCGTACCTCGCGGGGGAAGTATCTCTTCCCTTCCCAGAATACGTCGTCGCAGTTCTCGTTATCGGGGCTTTCACACTTATCAGCCTTTCCGGCATCAAAGAGAGTGCACGATTAGCACTATGTGTCCTTACCATTCACGTAAGTTTCGAGTAGAATAGGCTATTTGAGCTAACAGCTCTCTTTTGGGACATACAGGTCCTAACACTGGTGGCGCTTATGGTCGCGGCATTTGTTCATTGGAGCGCAATCGGAAACTCACAAATAAAGGCCAACTGGGATGCTGGTTCGGCTCATTCTGGTACCACAATAGCGAGGCAAATCTTCAATGGCTTCTGTCTTGGGGTGCTGGGTCTGACAGGGTTTGAATGTGAGTATGCAAAGCTGAATCATGGACATTTCTGATTCCTCTTAAGGTGTACCAGCCTACATTGCACGAATCAAGCCTGGACGGCTATCGCTCGTGCTCAGGAACCTTCATTATCCTGCGATCGTGTTCACATCAGTCCTTTCACTGCTTTCACTTGCCATCGTTCCTCTCGACACGATACTTCAAGGCGCCAACGTCCTCAGTGTTCTCGCGGAGCTGGTAAGTTATTGATGATGATGCACCGTTCTCGCAAAGCCTTACTCATACCTCTTCAGTCCGCTGGTAGATGGTTGAGGATATGGATCGCGGCTGACGCGGTCTTCGTTCTTTGTGGAGGTGTTCTTACAGGTACTGTAGGCCAACTCATATCGCTGAACATTCAAACTAAAGGACCCTAGGCATTCTCAGCGCTTGCGAGCTGTTCGAGCAGCTTGCTCATGATCGGATTCTTCCTAATCTGTTCCTTCGGGCTTTGCCGATAACCAAGGCACCATTTGTGTCCGTTCTATCTTTTGTGGGATTTTGTGCAGTCATCTATTCGAGTACCTCCGCAAGCCTTACTATAGTCTCAAAGATGTGAGTAATCTAGCTGTGCCTCAGGCGATCCACTAATATTTCGCTTAGGTTTTCGCTCGTGTGGCTTGCAGCGATGTCGCTCTTCCCCATTTCACTTCTCCTTCTCAAATTCAACCGCGGTCGTTTACCGAGGGAGTCAAACCATCCTCTAACTATAATCCTTCTTGCTCTGGCCATCACAGTAACCGTCGTGATTGGTAACATTATCATTGATCCCACTACGGCCGGGTAAGATTTGTTGCCCTTCCTGGCTACATTTCGAGTCTAACAACGCGTTTTTAGATACTTCGCTATCTATTTCGTCGCGATTGTGGCACTGTTCTCTCTGACCCAGAAAAAGATTCGTCTTCTTCGATGGTTGTACTGGGTCTATGATCAATATCCCAGCTTGCACCGTCAGAGCATATCGCGGTCTTGGGGGCAAAAGCTTATCGATGTTTTCACGAGGTCAAAGCGCCAGCCAGTGTGCATACTAGCCAAGTCGGACGAGGTGGGTTCTTTTGGATCTCCTGACGTCCGAGTAATGTGCTGAATCTTACACCTAGATAAACCATCTTTTCCGCATGATATTATATGTATCACGATCTGAAGAAACGTCTTGCGTAAAGATTGTCCACTTTTTAGAAGAGGAAACAGGGATTCCGTCGGAGTTGGAGGCTAATGCAAAGAGTAAGTCATTTGGTACTTCTTCAGGCCCTGTATTAACGATCAGCATTCAGTTCTAGACGAAGCATTTCCGGAAATCACCATAGACCTTGTGAGTAGCGAGTATGAATTCACTGACAATAGCTCATTGTTTGCATAGATAATTCTACACGACTCATTCAATCCATGCAACGTTGCAGCATTGGCTCACCGTCTTGCAATACCTACCTCCCTCATGTTTATGAGCTGTCCAGGGAATAGGTTCCCTTATCCTGTCTCTGAACTTGGCACACGGATTATCACTCTTTGAAGAGCTTTTCTTTACGTCCTGATGACTTGATGAACTAGAATTACAACTTCATGATCTGTATCTTAGTATTCTCCTGCAGCTGCTGGAGTTTCAGCCATAATTGATGCACCGGAAGATCTAAGCAGTCGCAATGAGTGAACGAAGTGAAACAGTAGTGAATTTGAGGACATACGTCCCAATACGCTCTGCGCCAGCCTTGAACATAGCCAAGCACTTTTCGAAGGTTCTTACTCCTCCACTAGCTTTAACTTTGACACTACCTCCTTTATAACGAACGGTTCTCCACATCAGTTTGACATCTTCGACGGTCGCGCCGCCACCCAAAAAGCCAGTACTGGTCTTGACGAATGCAGCGCCTGCTTCTGCGGCGATAAATGAAGCTGCGATCTTCTCTTCGTCTGTTAAGAAGATAGTCTCGAGAATGACCTTGACCGGTACAGGGCTAGCAGCCTGAACGACGAAAGAGATGTCTATGAATACGGTCTTGTAGTCTTTGGCCTTCAGCGCGCCTATGGGGATTACCATGTCGATCTCCTGGGCGCCCGAGGTGATAGCATCGCGAGTTTCACTAAAGAGTGTGGTCGAACAGCCGTTATTACCAGGCAAAATGAACAACGTACAATCCTTTTACTGCGGTGGTGCATGCACCCAAGGGGAAACCAATCACAGCGCAAGGTATCGAGGAGCTGCCTTGTAACCGTTCAGCGACTTGTTTAACGTTTGCTCCATTGACACAACAGGACTAGACAAATCACAGTCGTGAATGAGGTTTTCTCGTATTCTCTAGTAAGGGACTCGTGCCTTGAATTTGTACTTGATCGCCTCGTCGCAAAGCTGATCGATTTGGGCAGGTGTTGCCTCCGGTTTTAATAATGTGTGGTCGATTGCGGTGGCAAAGTGGTCACCTGGAACGACGATCTTTGTGAAAGCAGAGTCACACTCGCTGGTGTCCCCAAGAACTTCTGAGGCTTTCTTTCCAATTGATAGTGCCCACTCTTCGTTCGAAAGGCTCATTGTGGACGCGGAGAGAAAGAGACGATGACGCCGGCACATTCAAATTGCCGGATATCATTCCCATCGGCCCGAGATGGTCACGTTTTAACGTTACGCGCTTTGTGACGTTCACGATTGAAACGCCAACATTTGTGCGACGATTTGCCTTTCTTCACGACCATCATAACTCACGACTTTGTCTCGCTGCAAGCTCTTCTATAGCTTGCATGTATTCGAACTCGCCGCTTTAGAAACCCCGGAAACTCAAATACTCGTCACTCATTTTCAGCAAGAAAAACCCCGACACTCATTTTGCAAATAATCCCAATAATTCACAATGTATTTTTCCTTCCCGGCCCTGGCTTTGGCGTTCACAATAGCGCTGGATGCTCTTTTGACTGTGGAAGCTGCACTATATGTGGGTTCTGATCTGACCTCATTGTGACGTTCCGACACTTACATGCGTCTGCGTGCAGGTCATCAAACGTTTGGAAGGTTCAGTCTGCCATGCAGGCGAAGAGTGTACCGTCCAATGGGTAGACAACGGAGAAAGTCCTTTGCTATCTACCATTGGTGTAACAACTGTTGGACTCTATACCGGGAGGCAGGCATGTCTTAACATATTCTCCGTCATTTCGTTGTCTGACGGTCGTTTTAGCAACTAGTGCAAAGCCTAGCTGCGGTCGACGTATCTAAACAGCAATCTCTCACCTTCACAGTGCGTAATTTTGTGCTTGGATGCCTACCAATACTGAGCCCCATTCCTTCAGCCCATCCCGGATGCAGGCCCTGATTCGGGTTCATAGTAGGTCCCACCATCTTTGATGTTAACGACCAACATGCTCAGCACCTCATCTCGCAGCTACATTGCATTTACCTCAAGCACTGCACAAGAGAATGGAACATCTTACTTGGGATTTTCCCCATTTTTCAAGTATGTGTACACATCCATTTCTACACGTAGTCCCTCTAACATTCAGCACGGCAGACTTGATGGCATGTCGGGGTCATTTGATAACCCACTAGAATCAGCCACATCGTCTATACCCATCCCAGACTCGTTTACCGATTCCGCAGCAGAATCTGAAGCACCCTTATCGACCATTGTTATTGGTACACTTTCAACATCTTTACCACCTCTTACTACACCAATCAATCCACCGGCCTCAACTCCGACTTCGACTTCTACAACCCCTGTTACCTCAGGGTTCTCCACAATGGTGATACCCCCTTCCTCAACACCAGAGTCTGCTACTAGATCTAGCTCAGAGTCGAGAGACACTTCAGCAGCAGCATCGGCTTCCACTCAGACACAGTCGTCTAATAGCGCCGCAAATGGCCCTGCTGTCTCGCTACCCATGATGGGTATCCTCTCTTTATGCTTCTTTGCTATCATACCCTTAGCTTAACTTCGTCGTTGTTGTACGTTGCGCTACCTCGATATTGTTATCATCCCGCATTCGCCTTATTCTATCGTCGATTGGACCTTATCTTTATTCCACACTTTGCGATATCGACTTGCAATGCAATTGAATTTTGTATCTAGACGTATTTTGAAGGCCTCTGTGTGACCGTCAGACAAACTTTAACCATCAGGAGCATTTATCAATCCGCGGCGGTCCGACTTTTACCCATCCCCTCCTACTATCTCATCCGTTCACCGAAACCGCTGAGATTCTGGATTACTTGAAGTACGTGAGTCGTTGCATTTTATTCTTTACAACTCACAGAGAAACGCCTTTGGTCGCGTTTGTAGTTATGACACTTCTCTCTTGTACCACATGTCGAAAAGCCGCCGGCTACCACCTATCTCTTCCAACCCCACCATGTCCACATCTATTCCATTGCAACAACAGTCCTACCGAGGAAGAAGCCAAGTTAATCCATGGGGTCATCGACCAAGTCGAGCATGAACTGGACATTCTCACCCCCGAAATTAAACGGCTCAAACGCATTGTCAAAGACCTTGAACGAGCACGAGATGCATTGAAGTCATACTCCCTTCAGCACAAAGCCATGTTACTCCCAATTCGACGATTTCCCCAGGAGCTATGGGAAACCATATTCACATTCTGCCTTCCATCTCAAACTCCAGAGGATCTGGACTTTTGGGATACCACTCAGGCACCTTGGGTTCTTACTCATGTGTGTTCGAGATGGAGGTCCATAGCTATGGGTTACGTTCGTCTATGGGACAATATCATCATAAACGCCAAACCATTAAAACGTTCAAAAAAGAACCGGAACGATCTTCTACGGACATACCTCGAGAGGGCCGGGAATCATCCAATACGCGTCCGCCTACATCTTGAATACGACAGGATAGAAGATAGGGCTATTCTCAGCAGGCTGGTTCGTCACTCACACCATTGGCAGAGCTTGGAACTCAAGGTACCTGTTGCCTTGTTCAAGCTCATGCTACCCATAAGCGGTCGACTCCCCGTGCTACAAAAGCTCAAAATCCATGTTCAGCACTACCGCGCCGAAGACATCTCCGAAATGTTTTCTGTTGCGCCTATGTTGCGAGACGCCAGATTCGTCGTCGTTCCGTTCTACGACATCTATCCATCGTTTCCCTTTCATCAGCTTCTACGTCTCGCGGGAACCTATAACGTGGAGCTTGCACTCCGGGTTTTGAGCCAGACAAGGAGGCTGGAGGACTGTAGGCTTCTTGTTCACGACCGGGGCAGCCACATTCCGATGCCAGAGGCAATCATCTCCTTGAACCATTTGCGGGTTCTGGCGATAGACGTTGAGAAGGATCTCAGGATCTTGGATTTTATCCATCTTCCTTGCCTGGAGAGCCTACGAATAGAGATCTTGGAACGACCGACCCCGGCATCTGAATTTCGGGATGGAGGTCTCAAAGTGGCACCCATATTGAGATTGCTGCACCGCTCTTCCCCGCCCCTTTCGTCCCTCCGAATTCAAGATTCATTTTGGACAGAAAAGGACTTCAATACATTACTCCATACTATTCCTACAGTCCGGGAGCTTCATGTCTCCCTTGTCCAGGTTTTGTTATCCTTCTCCGGTCTCGTTGACGAGGCCAGTGACCATGTGTTGCTGCCGAACCTAGAAGCACTTTCGTTGGAGGTTCACTCGCAGATGGACACTGACGGTTTACTGGACTTTCTCGAGTCAAGGTATCGGAATGGTGGCAACTCATCACCTGTCATCTGTTTGCGTCAGTGTCGGATCCGCACAGCGGCACGATTTCAACCATCCGTGCAGACTAGAGTGCGGTTAGAGAAACTAAAGGCCGAAGGAATGGATGTGTCGATCACAGACCAACGTTATTCGTGACGAAGGATCACAATTTCTCTGGTCTCTGCTCGTATATGGGGAAAGAGGTAGTCATGGCTCACTAAGGTACCTATATTCACGAGTGTTTTCATGTGGATATACTAGCGCACGGTAGCGTACGGCCTTTCATGTGCCCGTGAATCCAAGCAATGCTGTTGAGAACATAGCCCAATTTTGATTGATTTAGATGATGGTTGCCTCGAAAGAAGAAGAAACCGAGAAGGTTGATTGAGGAATTGTTCTTGATTGTGCCAAAATTGATGCCAGCGGATCGCGCCAAGACTGATCCTCGTTGGCCTCCGACATATCCTTGCGGTCCAGCTTGAAACAGAACCACATTCAAGGAATCTAGCATGTCGACGAAATCGCTTTATAAAGGGTTTTCTGGGGCACATTTGTTGCGTTTGAGACCCATTTATCAGTGCACGGGCGGCACTATCCATTCCTACTCTTTGCGGTCTTCGTTCTTCGTTCGTTTTCCCTTTTGAACCAGCTGGCTAGGTCTAGCAACCCACTCTCCTTTCTACGAGTCTTGTACATCATGAAGCTCAGTCCACTAGCAACAGCCCTCTCTCTATCTCTCCTCGTCAAGGCCGCTCCTTACAATCGTCGGCTTTTTGAGGGTATCAACTTTTTGAACGATGTGTTGCTCTTCGATGCACCAGCATTCCAAGACCCAGCGAACCCAGAAAACACCCTCGTTGACATGCAATCCTTCGTCTTTCTCAAGCAATTGGATCTTGACCCTTTAACTTCGGTCATCGAGAACGCTTTGGAAGGATTTGGACTGGACGTTGGTGGAAAGATTGATAGCGCTTTAGAGAGGATAAAGCTTTTTGCTGCGGTAGGACTTTCAGGAAAGGAAGTTGAGGTTAGCGTGGATGGATGCAGTGAGACGGCAACGCTGCCAAAAACGTCGTTGGGTGTGGTTACAAGCAGTGTTTCTGTCGGACAGTGCGATGCTGCCACAGAATTCAAGGCCGAAGCAGTGGATAACGACTTCACGCCTGATGTAACAATATTCCCTTCTTCACCAGATGGATTCGGTGTTATTTCTGGTGAGGATATTCTACTTCTGTTCTTCCGCTTTTTTGCTCGGTTTGTTGATATACCGTCAACTACAGACATCGACGATACTATCAAGATATCGAACGTGCTCGACAAGATCAAACTTGCACAGACAACTCTTTTGGACGATCCTACACCTGTCGCCGGAATGCCCGAACTCTACGCATCCTTAGCACAGACGCTGAACTCGCCCCAGTTCATATACGTGTCCGGATCACCATTCCAGCTGTATCCGTTCCTGCGAGACTTTATCAGCACCTCTTTCGCAGAATCCAGAGGCCCCCTTTTCCTCCGTAACCTCACCATCACCGACCTTTCGCTCATCCTCGACTCCTTCAGCGAAGACGAGAATGCAAAGCTGGAGTATAAATTGTCTCAGATAGCCCGAATCCAGAGGATCTATCCGCAAAAGAGCTTCTTGTCGATTGGTGACTCCACCGAGAAGGACCCCGAAATTTACGCTGAAGCGTACGTGTCATTCAATAAGCTTCAATTTACTATTCGATCCTGACGTATTCGCACAGTTTCAAGACCCACGGCGAAGACTTTATCAGATGCATTTGGATCCACCTCGTTGATGGTGCAGACAATTCAGACGAGAGGTTCGCAGCTGCATTCGAGGGTGTCCCGGCAGATCGCGTACGGACCTTCGACGACTCCCAGATTGCTGCTCTAGCCGACATCGACGTCGCCGGAGGCCAATGCTAGACGAAATGTTATCTATAAAGTGAAGAATAGACCTCAGTTTTCGGAGTTATACCTCGCCCAGCCTTCGAGCTTGGCTGTTATCGTATCTCTTGACCGCTCGTGCTTTCACAGTGCCAGTGGCTCGCATGACGCTGACAGGAGAGCCAGATATTGCCAATGTCCAATGATATGCGTTGCAAGATTGCATTTCAGGTTATCACCATGCTCCGGTTGCTTATCGGTCCGTCCGATTTCCAGCATACATCCGAAAGTCCGATGGTTCGAGGGCTCTTGGGGCTTTTTAAATAAGAACCGTCAGAGCTTTTCATTTGTTGTCACCCTGAGTCTTGAGTAGACCAATCCTCAGCCAATCATGTCGCAAATCGATCTTCCTGAACCCTTTGCTAGCATCCCTCGAAAGCCTCTTTTATTCGGTCCCTCTCCCATACACCTTTTGGATCGCATGACTGCAGATCTAGGGGGTACAGTTCAGATATGGGCTAAACGCGATGATTGCAATTCTGGTTTGGCGTTTGGTGGGAACAAGACGAGAAAGCTGGAGTATCTGTTGGCAGATGCGTTAGCTAAAGGGGCCGACACGCTTGTCAGTATCGGCGGTGTACAAAGTAATCACACACGTCAAGTGGCTGCCGTAGCTGCGAAACATGGACTGAAAGTGAGTTGAAAAGCCCTGCTTCCCATGCGGTCTTTCATGTTCTGCACTATAACAGGCTAAACTTGTCCAAGAACACTGGGTAGATTGGAATGATCCAGTTTACGACAAAGTGGGCAACCTACAACTATCTCGATTGATGGGAGCGGAACCGCGCCTCGACCCTTCAACATTCGGCATCGAACATAAACCAACAGCTGCTTCACTCACCGCTGAAGTTGAAGCGGAGGGAGGCAAACCTTACTACATCCCCGCCGGTGCTTCCGATCACCCACTCGGTGGCATGGGTTTTGCCAGATGGGCATTTGAAGTTGCCGCACAGGAGAAAGAGTTGGGTGTGTTCTTCGACACCGTAATTGTATGTGCTGTGACTGGCTCCACATTCGCCGGAATGATTGCGGGGTTTAAATTGTGGTCGAAGCTTAACCGTTCGGAGCCAAGAAGGAGGATCATTGGAATAGATGCGTCCGCGAAACCCGAAGAAACGAAGGCACAGGTTCTCCGAATCGCGAAAAATACCGCTGCGCAGGTTGGACTGAATGCAGAAGATATTACTGAGGCAGACGTGGAGTTGGATGACCGATATCATGGTGGTGTTTACGGGATTCCGGACAAGTCGACCGTCGAAGCTATAAAATACGGTGCTCGGATGGACGCATTCATTACAGACCCGGTCTATGAAGGAAAGAGTTTGGCAGGCATGATCGATATGATTCGAAACGGCGAAATCAAGGGTGGAAATGTGCTATACGCTCATTTAGGCGGTCAGCTAGCACTCAACGCGTATACGAATATGGAACAGGTCATGGAGTAGTTTCATATTCAGTAGGTTAGGGAACACATCTGAGAATCACAGGTTTCAAACTTACAGTTCATATATTTCGTAGTGTACCATCGCGACGTAGAGTGGGAGAGTGATGTGGCGGGCGCCAGAGCACATTAAAGATCTAGGCCCTGAGCCCGTGGGAATGGGCCCGAATACGATTACCTTGTTATTAGGTTACTATGGACGACTTGAACCTACATTCCTACCTCCAATTTCGTTTCCTCTATGTTTAGATTTACATAGGTTCTCCTTGTCTATCATTCAAGTCGAACGGCGTTTCAGACACAAAAGTAAGTACCATTCATACAGGGTTGATGGTCGGTAGGACGCCTCAACCCCACGACTGACATGAGCTGATACTCCTGCAAGCTCTTCGGCCCGGTTAGGTTGCCACAAGACATTTATTGAATATACACGCGTCGATCGTGGAATTCTGGAGATCTGAGATGGTATGTCCGCATCCTAGCAGTGATAAATTGGGACGCTGATCATATAATTTTGCTCGATTTCCAGACGCAATTTTGCGAATGAAGAGATCACCGCTTATCACCTCTCAAAGTCTTAGGACGATTTTGGAATAAGAAAACGTAGAAAATCTGCTATTAGTTCCCGCTAGATTCGGACGTCACCAAGACTCCTACGCCGCCTACGGGAAATACAGGGTTTGCTTCCGCCTATCGTCGATCATATCCGAGACTCGCTAGACCACGGACCGCATACATATAAAAATGCGTCTAGACCTTTGGTGCCTTCTGCTGTCATCCTTCTCCCATCATCATGGCTGTCATGTTTCCCTCGACAGGGATGCAGGTACTGAGTTGCCTGATATTTTTGCTCGGTTCGTCTCGCAACTCTCGTCTTTCGCCCATGCCTCACCAGAGCTTCAAAAGGCCTGTCCATTCTTTCTCACTGTATCTCTCGCCGCGTTCAATGTGTGGATTTCTCAAGCTGGACCTCCATCTCTCAAACAAGTTGGGCACGTTGGTGCATACTACTCATCTTCTTAGACTCTTGGTTGTTCCTCTTCGCATGTGAGCATTCCTATCATCAATAGCTAAAGGTAGCTTAATGGTTATTCCAATTAGCGGGAATAACAGTCTTCGGAGTAGGGTTAGAGACCGATCCCCAAACTTGCGGGGCCGCGATATACATTTGTGTGGCATTCTACACGACGTCCAAGCTTCTCATTTATTCCTTCCTTAGTATGGACCTGTGCCCTGTGTTACGCTTCACACGGTACTAACATCCCTTCGTAGCTGAAAAGGCGCACGTAGTATGGGCGCCATCCGTGGGCTCAACTCGCTTTCGCTCGCCCATTTACATCCTTTGCATAGTCATGATAACAGTGTATGCTTCGGTGATTACTTTGATGGTTGTTGGTGCGTTGACCGTTCACTTATTTGCATCGTTGGGTTTGAGTGACCGAAGGACACAGGTCGCGTCCATTTTTGGAGAGATGATGGAGTATGCATGATTGGTCTGAGAGCATACGCAACTATACCTCTACTCACCTACGACGCGTACGTCATTATTATCGCTTCAGCCTCACGTTCTTATACTGGCTTTGATAGATTAACCGTTGTTTTCTTGAATGGTCTTTTCCTTTGGCCTCTTTTAAGATGTCGAAAACTCAGTCAGAGCCTCAAGCGAGTTGCTCTGCGTACTTTGGTGTAAGATATCCCTAGCTGCGCTGTTGATGAATCTGACCTTTTTGAAGTGCGTCTATTGCTGCTCTCACAACTTCCTTGGTTTGTTAGTTCCTTTCGTGAGGATCTCTTTCTAAATTAAGACTTTTGCAGGTCAATATTACCGTTCTTACAACTCAAAACGGACACCAACTTGGTTGGGTATGCCTCGGTTCCTGCGGCTCAGACGTCAGTACTTTCAAGTATCTCAAGGATTACAGTTGACTTATTAACAGGTTGTACTCAACGCGATGGCTATTTTCTGGGTCACCAAACGTTCTACTGCCTCACAAGCGTGGTCCGATACCAGCATAACAGAAATAACCACGCATCGGGAGCTGCCTCAGCAAACTTCAAAAGTTGGAGGTATCGTATTCGCCCCAATGAATGTAACACGCTTGACCACAAACTTGTTCTCTCATGACTGGGCGTCCTCTGCGCCGCCACAAACCAGGGCAAGCTCGGGTCATGATGTGGATTGGCATCCCCCTACAGTACCCTCGCCGATACCGATACGAGAGAGAGGTGCATCTGACATCCCCCTGACATCTCCTAGCGTGCTGGAGAGCGGGAGGCTGTCTCACCGCTATTCAATGGCCTCACCTCCTCCTGAAGTGGAAATCCGACCCAACAATGCTTGACGTGAAGGGCTTCTTTCTATGCTTTCGTTCCTCCCGCTATCGTTTAGATCACGTCATGGATAAAACAAAGAATATATAGGATACGGTTGCTAATGTACTATATTTTACCGCTAAGTTTGAGAATGCAATATTCACTTGATCGCCATCTCTATAATGCAAAAGCGAGCGTGGAGGAATAATTTACTGAATAGATAGGGCGTAATTATGCGTTATTGACATAGAACTTTCCTAGCGCGTTCAAGTTATTGCCGTCCAACAGACCTACAAATAGAATATTCAGCGACTGAGCTCATCGGATGAAATAAGGACTTACCGCTTTTCAAGCCACTAGCAGGTGTAGCCTAAGGAATGCAGTATCAAATATTGGGTATGCCTCACAAAGATTGGGACCCACCGTGTAAGCAAACCAAGCATACCGCTCCACACTTGACTCGTTGTCCAAGAAGGACAAGGTGTCCTTCATAAATGCTAAATCGCATATCAGAGAGCTGTCTAAAGGAATTTGAAGACGAGATGATCACGAACCCGTGACATCCCCCCCGGTAGGAGCAAATTCAGTAACCCAGATGGGTTTCTTGTATTTGTCCCGCATTTCACGAACATAGCCGTTGAAGTTTTCGGCTCCTTCTCCATACCTGAACACAAGTCACCGTGAGTATGAGATGTATATTACCACAGGTGTGATGGAAAACACACCAATGAATGGGCAGGAAATCAAATGTGCATCCCGAACATGCAGCGAAGAACTGATCGAGCCATTGTTGTCCAGCAGGACCTGCAGCGACCGCAGGAGCGCCTAGTTTGACCCCCGGAGAAAGCTTTTGGATGTTGTCCTTCCAGAGTCGGGCTGCGTCACCTGGCGAGATATTTGCTTGTTCTGGCCTCTCGGGTTCGTTGAATCCCTGAATGGATCTCTGCGTTGAGTACATGATTGAAGATGAGGGATCTAAGACTCACCAACAGGAACTTGGCATTGCCAATCTTGTCAGCTAGACCTGCGATGTTTTGTTCGTCCCATTGCATTGGAACGTGTTGAATACCGCTTGGCAAGCCTGAAGGAGGATTGATTGCCCAGTCGTATTCCCAGGAAATAACGCTGTTCGCTCCTCCGGCGAGATTCAAAGGGGCACCACTCTCAACTGGGTAAGCTATGCCACGTTTGGGGTTCTTCGCCGCAGAGACGATGAGAGGAAGCAGGAGGAGAGTGGTAAAGCCGAACATGCTTTGAGATGAAAGTTGTTGGAAGTGAGTTCCAAAAGAAGGAGATCCCCAAGCTTTTATACCAGTCGTCAAGTATATATCGCAGGTGGCTAGAAGTTGGTGTGGAGTACATCGCACGATGGAGGCGAGACAGGCCTGGCTGTCCGGACGTAATGCTGTGAAGCAATTGTAAAGAACACATGGAGGTGGAGACGTGTCGTTTCAGGGGAACGCGCAATAGAGTGTGGGATCAATCACCGTGTCTTGAGATGTCCAAGCAGCTTTTCAGAGTCAAAGCTATAGTTTATAGGACACTATAGGCCCTATTTGTGCACCTGGAAGCTTGGAGTATCGGTGGAGGCCGTAGAGTAGCCCACAATAGTCTCGAGAGCGAAGAGAACGCGGCGTCTGTGCACTGTGGTTGGATACCCGAATACATTGGGACTTGCGCCGCTGTTGAGATGATCAACGTAATTTGCTTCGCCATGATGGATACCACATCCCATGTATTCAATAGAGCCATTGGACTTTGAAACCACGGGCATTGAAGTCGTAGTATATGTAGAATAGCCACCTGCGAAAGACCACAAATAGGAAGATTTATTGCCTAGAGTAGCGACATGAAAATGAATTTGGTTAGTGCACACCCACTATGATGCTCTAGACTTCTACATCGCTCGCCATCAATCACGCTTTTCGGCCTGCTCTTTTGACGTCACGGTGATAATCATATTCTGTTCAGCGCCGATGATTAGAATCACTGTTCAAAGTCCAATTGATTATTCAGGTGATGGTGTTGTACAAGCACAGAAACCTCCGTAGGTCGCAAATTACTCCCGTTGTATGAGTGCCATAAGTCCTAGGCCTCCAAGTAGGGCATATTTCAGTTGAGGGAAATCATTCTGGAAACATAGGTTAGACGTGTCTCCAGGGAAGCAAAGTTCGACTGACCATGGCGATGGTGACGTATCCGATATATGGTAAGAATCTACGCAGCCCGCGTTAGCTATCGTCTGACGTGGAATCAAGGAAGAATACACACCCTCGAACTTTACCCACGATATGATGCCTCTCCAACCAGTCAAGACCTTGGTACAGCTCTATGTCATCGACGTAGTTATTGTCTCCTTTCGTCAGCAACAATTGATCTCCTGGTTGTTTCTGTGTTAAGCTATGTAAAGCTCCAGTCAGCGTTTCACATATCGGGACGCTGAGGGATGTCGTACCCCGGTAATTTGACTTTGGTAGAAACATCATGAGTTTCGAGGACGCGGTGAACAATCGGAATATCTGCTCCAGGGATTTTGTATACCGTGATGTCGCCTGTGTGGTATCTTTCGTTTTGTGGATTGGTAAGAAAGAGTAAATCTCCACGATAGAAAGCAGGTTCCATAGAGCCACTGGAAACTTGGATTAGCCAGGTACGACGACCATTGAGGAACAGACGCACCTCAACACAACCACGATCGGAGATTCAGTATTCGTCAACAAGCCAAGTCCTTTCCATATCATCAAGCCAGAAGCGATAACAGAGGCAAAATTTAATGCCTGCAAGAGTGCCTGAGAAGAATTATGAGACTTGACACGGCTTGAAAACAATATCGACCACATACATGTCGAAAGCCTAGCCGCCTGAAGGCCTTTATTTCTTCAGAGAACATTTTCTAATATCCCAATATATTCCAAGCAGCCAAGGAAGAATGTCGACGGTGGAGAAACGGTTGGTAGAGTCGAACGAAAGAGGACAAGGAGAAGATTTGCGACACCAACCTTTGGGGCAACCGTGTGCAGTCGTGGCCTGACACGTGGGTGGATCAATTTTGGGGGAGAGAACGTTGACGTCGTCGTAGCGCTCGCTTAGCGCCGGAGTATCTTGACCACCTGAAAAATGCTCGAGTAAGAGCGGCTCTATTTTGTCTCCCACTTTCTGTGCTAATTTCAGAACTCAAGGCAGGGCACGGATAGAATTCGTGTCAATGATCTTTCTTTGACTGCTCGTTCTCTCTTCAGGCAGTCGCTGGCCTCCAAAAACGGCGACAAAACCAACAGCACAACCATTACTGATATCACTGGCGATCCCTCATAATATACGAGGCACCGCGGAAACAGACGACCTGTCGCAATCTATCAACTACTCTACCTTGGCTTCAACGCTTAGGACTTCGCTGAGTCCAGTTTCGCTTACGGATCTCCAACCAATATTTCCGTCTCTTGAAGCTATTACCAGTCATGCATTTGACCTACTCTTAAGCCATTTCTCTTCGTCAGCACCCGCTTTACAAGGAGCTTGGCTCAAAGTGACACAGGTGAAGCCACCCTTGCACTGCAAAACAGTTGGCATTGAGAGCCAAGCTTCGAGTACTAAAGGCGCGGGCTGGCACTCCCATAGCATTCGGCATCTCATCGAGGACCTTGAGTGCAAAGCCATCATCGGCGTCAATGCCGCAGAACGTTTGGAGCGGCAATTGGTTCAGATTAACATTTCGATTGAGCACGACGGTGGATTCGATTTGGGAAAGGATAGTGTCGATTTTCGGAGCTTGACAAGAAGATTGTATGATGTCTGTTTCAATTACTCGACATTCTAATTGCGTGCTCACATATTTGCGAGATAGAGTGTCGAAAAGACGACATATCTGACTCTGGAGGCATTGGCTTCCTACATCGCCCTCGAAACCCTGCGGGAGCTGCGCCAGCAGCACGCGAACTTGAGTCCTAAAGTCACCATCAAAGCCGCGAAACCATACGCTTTGGTTTTTGCAGGATCTTCAGAGGTTGAGATTCGTCGTACGATCGAGGATTACCGCAACGAGTTGGATAATCCTAGTACAATCACGCAGGTACAGAGATTCTGCACTTGAAAGACTAACTAGCTGACTGGTCATAGCTACCAGAATCTGGATCCAAAACACATACAGTCGCTATCGCCATCGGATCTAATATCGGTGACAGCTACCAGAACATCGAGCAAGCCCTGCGTCTACTTGAACAGCCTCATCAAGTACTGAACGAGGCGTCCGACATCTTCTTGGAGGTTATCGATACCAGCTTCCTTTACGAAAGTGCACCCATGTATGTGACAGAACAGCCCTCTTTTATCAATTGTGCTTGTATGGTAAGATAATCGTCAGTCATCTTTGCATGCTTAGCTGATTCTGTATCTCCTTAGGTCGAAACGAATCTCAAACCATTGCATCTTCTCGCTCTATTGAAGAAGATTGAAGAGCTAGTAGGTCGAGTTCCTTCGATACGCAACGGCCCACGCGCGATCGACCTAGATATTGTTTTGTACGACAACGCAGTTATCGATACTAGGCCGGTCGGCGCTCGTCAAGATCTAGGGAATCTGGAAGGAGAACTGGTCGTTCCTCACCCTAGAATGGCCGAGCGAGAGTTTGTCTTGAGGCCTTTATACGAGTATGGCGTCCTCTGTTCATCTTGTGGGATTATACTCATCTCTTCTTAAGCATGATGCCAGACTATATCCACCCTGTACGGAACATGACCATCCACACGTTATTGAAAGAACTGCTGTTCAGCTCAAAAGATGCTCCCATGAAAAGGGTGATTCCTTTCCCTCAGCTGCCCGTCTCTCCACAAAGCACATTGCCACCCGCTACGCTCACACGCTGGACCTACCCAATCCCAGGATACAAGGATGCCTCCGGTGGGATGAAAACGTATCTAATGGCTATCCTAAACGTGACCCCCGATTCATTCTCCGATGGTTCCGAACACGACACTCTACCCACCGCACTCTCCTGTGTACGGGACGCAGTAGATGGAGGGGCAGACATCATTGATGTGGGAGGCTACTCTACTCGACCAGGTGCCGCTTTTGTCAGCGAAGAACAGGAGATCGAACGAGTTGTCCCAGTTATCGCAGCAGTCAGGAAAGCAGATGGTGCCTCCCATGTTCCCATTAGTGTTGACACCTTTCGACCTGGAGTGGCGAGAGCAGCGATTCTCGCGGGTGCAAATTGCATCAATGATGTGCATGCGTTTACGGGGTCGGAATCATATCCTTATTCGACGTTAACATCCGAGGAGAGAATGAAAGCGGAGGAGTGCATGGCAGAGATGAAGAATATTGCTAGGGAGTACGCAGTACCCATCGTTCTTATGCACTCCCGAGGGGATGCTGGCAAGAACAAGGACTATAGCTTTTACGGCTACGCAAGAGATTCTGGGGTACTGGAAGGCGTACGAATTGAACTAGGGAACAAAGTTGATGCCATCGTGAAGGGCAGAGGTGGTGTTCGACGTTGGATGGTCATAGTGGATCCTGGTGTCGGTTTTAGCAAATCTGTTGAGGACAATCTGGAGACTATGCGCAACGCGAGCTCTGTAGTCGCGGATATGCATGTTGGGAGTGGTATGTGAAGAGCAAATCATCCTAAACAGCATTCGTTAATTTGTTTTCTAGATAAAGGTCGAAGGAGAAATCCTCTCGCTGGCTTTCCTCAGCTTATAGGTCCATCCCGAAAGTCGTTTTTGGGCCAGATATTGTCTACGAAACACGGAAAGACGTGTGACCCACACGACAGAGTGTGGGCAACTGGGGCAACTGTTAGCTGCGCAGTCCAACAAGGAGCAACAGTAGTCAGGGTTCACGACGTCAAGGAAATGCGTGACATTGTATCTATCTCTGATTCTCTTTGGAAATAGATGTATTCAGGCCCGTATCATGGTTCGAGTTAAGATGTATTGAACAAGTCGAAATATAGAAGTTAACATGTCACCAGCGGAGCTCGCCGGCTTTCGCCGCAAATGCCGCCGCAGCCGAAACCTTGTTACTAAGCAACTGTACAGTTTCTCCGGCTCTCAAGGAAAGCTGTTCTCGTCACTGACTCCTTCATCGTCAAGAAAATATGGGCAAAGGTACGGTCTTGTAATGCTCTTGAAAATCCTCATTTCACACATCTTCTAGTTCACGGCTCCCTCGCCCGTGCTGGCAAGGTCAAATCTCAAACCCCAAAGGTCGAAAAGCAGGAAAAGAAGAAGACGCCCAAGGGCAGAGCTAAGAAGCGCATTTTGTACAACCGTCGGTGCGTAGACATGTTTGCTCTATCATCAGGCAGAGACTGACAATTCCCCTTTTCTAGCTTCGTTAACGTGACGACGCTTCCTGGAGGCAAGAGAAAAATGTGAGTTATTGGTCATAGGCCTCCAACCTCGAGCTTGGTCCCTTCTTCGATGGAATTCCACTTCCCATGGACAACCAACAGAACCAACACTCTGGCTGATGATACAAGAAATCATGCATAGTTCACACTGAAACTACCATGTTGAAAAACATTCATCTAATGTCTTTCGCTCCTATCTGATCTTTTTCCTATCCTTCTTCTGCCCTTTTGATTTTGACTCATGCTGACAGCCACGTTCTCTTTAGGAACCCCAACCCCGAGAAGTAATTGTCGGATCGATTACCTTGTGTACCATTAGACCCGCTACCTCAGGCGGTGTGGGATGTTTGTCCAGTTGGGGTTTCTGGGCTGACGGGTGTTGGATTGGATCATTTGCTTGTCCTTCATGCTTTCGTACGGCGTACACTACATGCACCATTATACATATGCCCAATCCACTATCTTATGACACACAGATCTAAAACATTGAGTTCGAGTGTTCTATGGAGGATATGGACGTGAATACTCCAAGTATCCATACGTCGAATTGTAGCAGAAGAAAAATACACGATGATATCTATAATACAAAGCTCACTTCAGCCACTCCTAGAACCTAGTCGAGACATCATGTCGTCCGACTTTTCCTGTTCCTCTACACCATCTGATTGCGTTACCTATGACCATCGGGTCACCAAACATTACCCAGAGACGGAAGAGACGGTAACATACCACCCGCAAAACCGATTTCTTGGACGACTCTTGTAGCTCGCCTGCAATGATCAATTCGTCCAGTATCTGCCACGGTCGCCGTCAGCATCTTGCATTATTTGTCGCAATAGAAGACTCACAGCGTACGCTTTCTGGAAGTTGAAAATCCTGACGACAAGAGGATGATCAGCCACATGTTTGAGTAGAACGCAGCGAAGTCTACTCACAAATCTAGCTCGCACACCTGGTAAAGGCATTCTTAGCAGGGAGATAATGAAGCAACAAAGCTGCGGCGTACGTTTCCGAAGTAACGATCCAAGACTTCCACATAACGATGTATGATCTCCAGTGTAACCAACTCATTATCCGCAGAGCTTATTCCACAAATGAAGAAGAGGGACGCGTATCGGCGGTATACGACCTTCGTATCTACCATCGAAGAATTCATACAAATGATCAAATGAGGGATCTGGCAGCGACTCACCTTTGTATTCCAGGAAATTACACATCCTCGTCCTGCGAGCAAGCACTAGCTGCGTGACATCCTTGACTATCTTTGCCTTTGTCTTTGGCGCCATTGTAGTGAACCATTTCGATAGACGAACTTTCCCTGATTAAGAGACATAAGATGCTTAACCATAAGAAAAAGAGAAGGAAACGAGCCTTGCCGGGAGACGAGGAGTATGTAGTTGATCATGAAAGGTTGTCTGGCGCTAAACCAGACCACCGCTTGCTCTTCTACCACCATCACACAGACTATTCATTTTCGAAATCGGCCGTTCCTTCATTCCATACTATGCTCAAGAAGAACAAGATACCTCAACTACGTATACTCAAGACTAAACGAAGCAAGATATTTGATACTTTGGAGGTCGACGAGAATGACTGGGTATCACCGGTAGCTACCCGTATGTGTCAGTGGAGCAGGATGGAACGCTTTAACTCAAATGACGCCGAGCATAGCGGTAAAGCCTCGACGAAAGCCTGCTGCTGCTGGCTTGAAGACGCATGATATACCTTTGGTCCAAGCGAGAATAGTGCGCATCCTTCTTGTTCTCAAAGCCATTCATCAACAATGCCTCTTTAGAATGGGATGACACCAGGCCGAAAGGCAGACGATTCCTTTGAGCTGGATTTTCTTGCCGCGGACCAATCGCTCGATTCACCTCTTCCCCAGACTCCTCCGCGAAGGATAGGTCCGTTCGACACACCTTACATCCACGGCAGTCCGTTCTGCTTGTCGGATTTCTCCTCGCCCACGATCACATACGCCTTCATTCGTAGCGATATACCTAGTCCCATTCCCTCGTCATTGATGGACAATTGGCTCGGCGAACCTTCGATGGTTCGAGAAGATCTCAACGGAAAGCGGCAGAACCAAGACGACGTCGAAACTTCTACATTTCGCTTAGGCCCTCGGACTACGAGCACGTCCTCATTGGACTCTGCAAGTGATTCCATTTCAAGTACGGACTCGATCAGCGGAGGAGTGGCCATTTACTGTCTAGACGGCTCGTCAATATCCTGCTCGCGACCATCTACCCCAACTCCAACTCATGCCTAATTCCTCGAGACCCGCCGCTACGGCTACTACTCTCAGAATGGTTGTTACATTATACGAAAGCGTAGATTGTATCGTGTCATTATAATGGATATGTAAGACTGAATACCACCCAAATGATGCAATTTTTGCGCGACTCTTTCTTACCTTCTTACACTCATCATCGCATATCGAACCCAATGCCCCATTCATGGGAGTCGTCCTCAGTCCAGACTGAGAATAAGCCTCCATTTATTGTGTTCGGATACGGATCACTGATTTTCAAGGTAAGTTTCGAACGCCCTGGGAACTAATCGTATTCCATCCTGGACGCGCCTTTGCTCATGAAAGCCCAAATCGACGCTCTACAAATGGCTGCCTTGCTAATTGCAGCCCCCGCCCCATGTCATTGCCCAAGGTATGGAACCAAGGATCTCACAATACATAACAATGTCTAATGGTTGCATGAATAGTGCCCGGCTTCCTCAAAGGTTATGTCCGTCGCTTTGCCCAAAAGTCTCATGATCATCGCGGTACTCCGGAGGTTAGAGCAGCTTGGACGTTGCTAATACTAGAAGTGTCTCCTTACTGTTGCCAGAATCCAGGAAGGGTCGTTACTCTGATACACAAGGAGGATTGGGATGCATTTTCAGATTCGGTACGCGGGCTTGTTCGTCCATGCGATTCGAGAGATTGATATTGGCTTTGAAGGATCCCTTCCCAGATGAAGACGTTGTATGGGGTACAGCTCTTGTATTCATACTTGCGATGTGTCTCCCCTCACTCGTGATTCGTAGGCATCGCATACACCATTGATCCCGTGTACGAAGCCGAAGTTAGGGATTATCTAGGTACATGGCGTTTATCTGGGGCTTTACAATTTCGTATTGATCATTCACTAGACTACCGAGAGAAGGTATCATCCAAGTCTTCCGGAAGGATTCCAACAGTGTTCATGTTCCATAGGATGGATATACAATGGAAACAGTTGATGTATACACCATCGATGAGACCACTGGGCAAGAAAAAGTGCTACTTCATAGAGTATGTGTCCTTTACTACGTAGTCACTGCTCCGACCTCACTTACACATGAGCAGGTATATGTTAGCAGTCTTCTTTCCTCTTGACAGATGACACTGGTGACAACATCCTTTCAAATTAAGTGCTACGTGGGGAGAAACGACAATCCTTCATTTAGTGAGTACCCGATGGCACTGCGCAACCACTGAAAAGTTCACAACCCTCCTCATGTCCATAGTTGGCTCAGAACCTCTTGATTCTCTTGCCCACAAGATATGGGAATCAGTCGGTCCTTCAGGTCCCAACAAGGTAAGATGACCACTCGTGATGTTTGTGCCATTTCTGAGCGGTCATCACTACTAGGAATACTTTTATAATCTTGTGCAAGCAGTGCGCAAGTTGGCTCCAGCATCTCACGACTCTCATTTATATGCCTTAGAGGTATGGGCGGTTAGCGAACGTTCTGTGTCCCAAGCTGACCTGTTTCTTCAGACAAGGATCAGAGCACTGGATACAAGTAACTGATGGTCCAACAGGGCTACCTGTCTGATGACCCATCATGCATTTAAGAAACGACGATAGAATTATCCAGTAGACCTAAGGAACGTACTTAGTCTAGAATACAAACCCAGCCACAGTTCATCTTCCTCCGAGCCATGCTCTGACACCCTCCTTCCCCTTTCCATCTTGAGATGAGTACGCTGCCAATATCCTCTCGGTTGCAAGCTCGTCCATGAGGTCAAGGGTTTTCCTATTTGGTACTGCCGTCTCAGACTGTGACGACAGGGAATGGGAAGAACGTAGAAGGCGTGTACACTGCAAAATAGGTCTTTGAGCACGGGAAGGATTGCGTTATTGTAGAAATGCATACCGATTTGACGCCGTACCACGCCCGGGTGGCGACACCAGCGACAGTGTCTGCATCTCCGGTGCTAGGTTCAATGTCACGTTCAGCCATTTCGATGGATACTAAAAACATCTTGAAGGCTAGAGGAATATCATTGGCTGTGTAGGCTGTCTCTGCGAACTGGAGTGCGTAGAAGGGATTCTGGGGCGCGAGGAGCAGAGCATGAGAGAGGGAAGATAATGCAGAAGCGTATCTGAGTAGACGAAGTGTTAGTTTACGAGAGGTACGCAGCGCCAAGTGATAACTAACTGGTTGCATGAGGAATAGATATCCGCTAGCTCGACCCAGGCTTCGAGGTCATTGTAGAATGTGTCGAGATATTGCTTCAGCTCTTCGACAGTCTTTTCGACTTTTCCTGTACGCCTCAAAACAGAGATGCGTCGTTTCCAGATGGCCTACGGTATAACAAGGCGTAAGTAGTGCTCTCAACAAATCTGCGCCGCGCTCACAGCATTCGCCGAATCCTCGTTCAATATGTCATCGTAGAATTTGAGTGCAAATTCGGCTGATTCTGAAGCCTCTATTCGAATTCCTGCAAGGACGTCTACGCGTGGTGAGCCAGGAAACTTGTCGGATAATAAATGTAAGCATTCCTGGAGAGGTATTACGCGTCAGTTTCAGAGTTGGAACTGAAAGAATAAGGAAACGCACATCGGCAACGTCTAGTCTCCCGACATCTATAGCTGCGAGGAATAGTTGCTCTAGGAATGGCCAAACTATCCCATCTCGTGAATACGTGGCTAAACATTTCCGGAGCAATATCGAGAAGCACCTTCATCGCCCAACTTGGCATTTGCCTTGCCAGACTTGAGAATCTCTGAGCCCTTATCGAGTACTTCTTGAGAAGCCCGAGTATTGTGTGTGCGGTACTCGGCCAATGTTTTTAGTGCATTTGGCAGCGTGCTCATCGTCGTTCTTGATGATGGGGCAATTACATAAACCCTTGAGTATCAACTGCCGCGATGTCGAGACGAGTCCTTGCAGATTTTCTCGTCACCAGCAAGCAGAAATATCTCTCAGCACTACGAGCTTCGTCTCCCAAAGGAAAGCATGGCTGGACTGTCGTTATGGGGAACGAATCTGGCGACCTCGACACGATTGCCTGTTCCATCGCTTTCGCTTATCACCAAACAAACCATCTTCAGAAACCCACAATTCCTCTCATTCGAATACACAAAGACGACCTCAAGCTACGCGCAGAGAACATATACGCGTTGGGATTGGCCGGAATAACAGAGCCTCATACGCAGCTCTTTTTGTTATCGGATGTACCAGAAAACGATTGGAATCAGACAGATTTCGCGTTGGTCGATCATAATCGACTAGCCCCAGAGTTCGCTCGAGGGAATGGAGAGGAAGCAGGACGAGTTATAGCTGTCATTGATCACCATGAAGACGAGGGATTGTACACCGACACGGCCAATCCACGGACCATTATTCCAACAGGCAGCTGCGCTTCGCAGGTTGCTGCGTTCATGTTGAGCAATGCTCTCACCGGTTCCGATCCAAGTCCTCCCTCTATTCCATCCGACATCGCTACTCTACTTCTTAGCGCCATTCTTGTCGACACATCCCTAAAGACTACTGCCGAAGGGGGCAAGGCCACACCGCTTGATGTTCATGCTGCAGCGCTGTTGGCGCCTCATGCATTGTACCCAGAGGAGATCTCCTCAGAGGAGGTTCAATCGATGGTATCACAGTTCACAGCTCTCGGTGTCCAGACGGCGTCACTGGCACAGCTCCAGCTTCCCTCACAATCCGAACCCGACCTGCCTTCCCTAGCGCAATCACTGCGCAAAGCAGTGCCTCTCCAATCCTTGAACAACACGCTGGCTGCCAAAAAGTTTGACGTGTCCCACCTAAGCGCCCCAGAGCTGCTCAGGAGAGATTTTAAGGAATATGCTTTCCAAGTTGAACTAGGAGGCAACAAGGTCTCCTTAAAAGCGGGCTTATCCACCGTTCCGGTGGCGCTGAATGCCTGGGTCGGTGGTAGTTCTGCCTCGAGCGACGGTGATATCACGACACTGTTGACGGACGGCCAAGAATTCATGCGAAAACGAGGACTTGCAGTGTTGGGCATCTTAACGCATTATCAGAAGGAAAGAAAGAAGGGGGGTAAACCAAAGGGCAAAAGAGAGATGGCTTGGCTGATAAGGATGGACTACTTTTCGCCTTCCTCTCCGCCATCTGGGCCATCCATCTCAGAAGTTCTCTCGCGTCGCATCTTCTCAGGCATAGAAGCCAGTGAAGTGTTAAAAGTGAAGAAGCACAAGGAATTTAAATCACATACCCTTTCGTCCTCTGCTGACGAAGCTCATGAACGAGATTCTACTCCGAGCAACGTCATCGTCAGGATCTATAAACAGGGAAATTCTCATGCGACACGAAAAGCCACAGCACCGATTCTGCGGAGGATTCTAGAGGAATACTAAGCAGGTGCAACAGATACAGTCAGCACTAGCTTGTGGAAGATAGAATTTGCGAATCGAGTTTGCGAGTTTTTGAATTGCGTCCGGTTAGCATCCGAAACGAGCCTTGGCTAGCATCTATTACATAGTAAAAGGTTAGTATACTTCTCAATCCTGCAGAGCACCTGTTCGTAATGACTTCCCCGCCCCTCTCCGCGATCCCCACCCCATGATTATGCGCCCATGTATACAAGATTGCGTGGTATACATCCCCTTTCTTTGTCTAACTTGACGTAACCGGTCTAAACTCCATATAAACGGTGAAGACGTATCGTGTACTCAGTATGGCTCCCAAAACCTTCCACCACCAACTTAATACTCCTTCCTTCAAGGGCACTGTTTCTGTCCCTCTAGGTCTTTTTATAGGGGGTCAATTTATCAATCCCGTTGATGGGGGTGAAATCGAGTGCGTTTCTCATCATTACTATAGCTCGAATGTTACTAATCTTTTGGATCAAGGGTTGTTAATCCTGGCATGTATAGTACTACACGGCTTCGGTTCGCTTTCTAAGGCTCCTCCATTTAGCCACTGGGAAATCGCTGGTCTCTGTACCAGCCGGAACCCAGGCCGACGTCGACATCGCCGTCAAGGCTGCGAAAGAGGTACGGCGACTGCGAATATTCCTCTGAGTAATTTCTGACCAAGATCACAAGTCTTTCAAGAGATCATGGGGCTTTAAGGTCCCTGGCGCCGAGCGTGGAAGATTGCTCAATAAACTTGCCGACCTAGTTGAACAGCACGCAGAAGAATTGGCTGCTCTTGAATCTCTGAACGTCGGTGAGAACTGCGCTTTCGTGGAATGGTAGTTTGTGCTTACTTCGTGCAGGGAAGCCATTCGCGACGGCCAAAGCGATGGATGTCGGCTTTACGGTCAACGTCATTCGATATTATGCTGGATTCGCTGACAAGCTTCATGGCAATACTATTGAAGTGCGTTGGGAAAACTCATCGCCCATACTGCCATCTCCATGCTCTTTTAGACAAACGAGGCAAAATTCGCTTACACTAGGCGAGAGCCATACGGCGTTGTCGTCAGTCAACCTTCATTCCGCACATATTCCGCTGAAAGCTGCTCGAACAGGGGCTGATTACTCCATGGAACTGGCCTTTGGTGAGACCTCTGGTTGCATCTCGAACATATTCTCATGTTATCGCCTAGATGCTGGTGGCATGCAAGGCAGCTCCGGCCCTGGCGAGTGGTAACACGGTTGTGCTCAAGGCATGCTTCGTCACTGACGAGAAGGAACATTGATTCACCTCGTTTTCCCGTTCACAGCCCTCCGAGATGACGCCACTCACGGCACTGAAACTAGCCTCATTAATCAATGAAGCCGGTTTTCCTCCTGGGGTCGTGAATATCGTAAATGGCTATGGTAAGAAATTGGACTAATCCTTTAAAAACCCAAGCAACCTTAAATATGACAGGACAAACTGTCGGAGATGCTATAGCGCGGCACCTCGACATATCTTTAGTCTCGTTTACGGGCAGCACTTTGACCGGTCGGAAGGTCCAAGAGGCCGCTGCAAAATCAAACTTAAAGGTCGTTCACCTTGAACTAGGCGGTAAAGTAGGCGCATATTTCGTACAAATATTTGCCTCCGATAACTGACTGGTGATACCATGTAGTCTCCTAACATCATCTTTGATGACGCCGATCTGGATCAGGCAATCAAATGGTCCTCTCAGGGAATATTGTACGTTCCCTAGCATTTGAGTACAGTGAAACTCCTCACTATTTGCGATTTTTTTAGCTTTAACATGGGTGGGTGTTTGTTCTATATAGGATACAACCCGACATTCAACGGGTGACAAGGTCAAGCCTGTATTGCGGGATCCCGAATTTATGTGCAGGAGGGGATTTATGATAGATTCGTCGAGGGCCTTTCCCAATCAGCAAAAGAACTTCTGAGTCGAACAGGCGATCCCTTCGCTGAGGCAACTCAGCATGGACCACAGGCTTCTCAATTGCAATTCGACGTGCGTGCCATTATGCGCAAGTTCGCTTTCAGGAGTGCTAATGATACCAGCGAGTAATGGAGTACATCGATTCAGCTAAAGCGGACGGGGCGACTATATACACTGGTGGCGAACGTGTCGGCACTAGTGGATATTTCCTTCAGCCCACCGTTATCACAAATGCCACTCCTGATATGAAGATCGTCAAGGAAGAGGTTTTTGGTCCCGTTGCCGCGGTGATGAAATTCAAGACAGAGGAAGGTAGAACACATTCGGTATACCCTTGTTGCATTCGCTGAAACGAAGCAGAGGTTATTGAGATGGCCAACGAAACAAGCTATGGCCTCGCATGCGGGGTTTTCACCGAGAACAACAGTAGGGCGCTTAGGGTCTGCCATGAACTAAATGCTGGGATGGCATTTGTGCGTCTCTACTATCTTGAATCCATACATGGCTGAAGCTTGTCTGCAGGTAAATTGCTATGGTTGGGCTGATGTTCAAGTACCTTTTGGCGGCTACCGCCAATCCGGAAATGCCAGAGAGATGGGCGAAGAAGGCATTTATGAGTGAGTGATTCGTAATGTGTATTCGCAACTTACTAAAGTTTGTCGTAGGTTTACTCAGCTCAAATCTGTTCACGTAAACGTAGGACTGAAGATTTGAGGGGTCAATCGAGGCCAGAATTGACCATATGAAAGTTCTTTTCTATGCATTGTTACTGCCCAGTTCCTTTTATGGTTCATCCAGGCGTCTAGGCGCATTTTATGAAAACGAAGATTCTCTCGGCTACTACTTCTTGAGCTTGTTTGTTGGTAAATATTCCACATCGTTACACTTCTTGAGGAAGCAATTTGCAAGTTACAGTACAGCATACGATTCCACGCGCCCACCGAACAACGACCCTGAACCAGTTGACTTGCTCCCGACAATAGGCTGTGGTCGTATCCGGACCGCTATATATTTCATGTTCCATACTTAAGTACGACAGCCCAGGCCCGAAGGTAAACCCGTGTTCTACAAGTGCGACTCACGGGCGGTGAGTCCATACGATTCGAAGTGCTGCTAGATGTAATGGGTCAACCTTGGCAGAACTCTTCCATAAATTCTCCGCCGTCATTGCATAGAGCTGTGACGGGATAAGCCCTGTCCGTGTCAATGGTCATCAGTGAAGGTGGCGATATACATATACATTACTGAGCCCTCGTTGCGTCACATAGATTTAAAAAACGAACAATGGTATAGTAGCATGGGCACCGATGAAAAACAATTGTAGAAATCCTAATGAAATGAATAGTCTGTTGCAAAGTTAGTAACCTAGAAAGTAATTTCGATCTCGACCTGTGCCGACTCGTCAGCGTTTACAGCAAGTATCTCCCAAGGGTATTGAAAGGCTCACCTGAGCGATAGCCCTTTCGACTTCCGCTTTGAATATACCTGGAATGAAAGACCGCATTTCGACAAAACCGCCCGCCCTGCAGGTCTGGCATTGTCCGATTTTCGGGATGAAAGGGATGATACTGTCAATGCTGTCCAGCAATCTGGAAGAAGGTGTACGCTTCAAGGCGACTCCCATGGCGACCATATAGTCCATAAACCATGCTCGAACAGGAACGGGCATTGCACCTAGGTTCGAGTCCGTGATACACATGAACGTCGAACTGGCCGCTGGACAAGATTGGCAACGTAGCCAGGTCCATGCTCCAAGTCGCATCCAACGCAAACCACAATTCGTCGTGACGTTTGCTGCTGCTATTCCGCATTGTTGATGGTATTTCAAAAGACGGTGGTAGTCGCCGGCATTAATAAGCTCCAATTCCTGGACGTAGACTTCCTGTAGAGGGAAATGAAGAGAAGCCTTAGCGGCGGCTTGGGCTAATTCTCTCCACTTGAAATGAGAGGCGATAGAGAAGATGCGAAGGGGCTCCTTGCAAGTGAATGGATGGATCGCTTCCTTGAGACGTCCAGCGATAGTGTCCTGCATCTCGTACTTCATCACTGCACCGACGACTCCTTTGATTTCGTCAATATCCGTGAAAACTGGATCGCGACCCGGATAGCAGAATAAAAGGACCGCTCGCATAACCTTGCTGTCTTCTGGCACCGGCACTACACAGCTCTCTTTCTCGTCTACACCTCCGTCTTTGGTTTCCGGGTGGGGTTGAGGTAAGCTGAGCATGGTGCGGAAAAATGGAGAGGCCAGTGAGAGGATGATTCGATGTGCACGGAATACGACATGGTCGGACGTCCGAATCTTCAGATCTGCGCAGGGGCTATCGAAAGGTGGTCCTGCGAGAGTTTCTACGCGTTTGCTTTCTCCGGAGGTCGACTCGCCACATGGTGTTGAGGATGTTAGACAACCGCAACTTGAACAAATTGCCTTGTGGCCGGAGTGGTCCACTATAGGCAAGGTTGATGCTGAGCGTTCGATGTCTGGGCTCATTTGCGCTCCTGCAGCGGCTTAAATCCAAGCTCCAGAAAACCTGCTCTGTGTCAATAAGGGATGGCTTTGTTTTAAGAAACTCACCTCCACGAGCTGGAGTGAAATGAGCGTCTCGAAGACTCAGGAGCAGCCAGAACTTTATTTTCTGTTCACGTTAGCGTGCTAGTGTCATTGTGCGAAGAGCCGGTACATCGCGTTATGACTTTCACCACAACCTGTCAGCAAGTCCGGACAACCGATGGTGGCGCTTTGTTGACCTTTCGAGGTGCATACACTAAATTGTGACCCAGAGTGCTACACGGTTTTCGATTGCTGGGTGATCCAAAGGTATTAATCTGCCAGGTTCCTATGGAGAAAAAAGATAATTCGACAGTGTTAGTAAATAAACGGCCTCCAGATCTTTCCGAACTCCTATAGTGTGAGATCATAATGCCCAGAAAATTGTGGAAATTGGGGCGGCGTCCCGGGACTTGCTAGAATTCGCTCGTTGATCGTTTTGAAGAGTCCGGGCCAAGTGGCTCGGCCGTTGAAACTACATTCAACAGTCAGCAATCATCGAAATTCAAGCATGCCCCACCAGTGGTTTTAACTTTTGACATCCATAACACATATCGCACCCATGAACTTCAGAGTTAAATCATAGGACGTAGATGTCTGAATTTTTTTGGGATGGGATACCCTTGAAAGGGCACGATCATACGAAGTCTACTAGTACTTGAAGTTGACTTTAAGCATCGGAGTCAGCTGCACAAGTGCAGACAAGTGTCAAGTGGCATGTGATCACAGTTTCGGAGTCCGACGACCGTAACTCCGCCCGCCTAACGGTCCGCTTCTAATCCCCCCCACTCAACATTCCTCCCTCGACGTTCACGCGTTCACGCAGCATGGAAAGACTTTAAAATTCGACTATATCTCGGAATATTCATCGGTTGTTTGGGTTCACCCAGCATAATTACGAAAGGACCCCCGTGTAGTTCAAGATAAAAAGGTAAGAATGGGCTTGGTTCCAGTTGTGAAAGGATGCTCAGGTTATTAGGCATTCTGCTCTTGTTGGGATGTCAAGCACTGTGTGCTTTGGGCTTCCAGAATCCGGTCAAGTCGTCGGATGGATCCGACCCTTTCATGGTGTGTCTGCACATATATACTTTTTACAATCGACTGGAATCCTGACCATCGTCTAGGTCTATCACGAGGGGTATTACTGTCAGTATCAACGACTCAAGGATAGTCAAGATGTTCACCTAAAACTCGACAGATTTGACGACCACCACTTGGAATGATATTCGTCTGACGAGAGCTACAACCATCGCTGGTCTCAAGACGGCCACTCCCAAAGTTGTTTGGACCGATAGCACGGCTTCGCGATGTTGCAACATGTGTCGGTACTTTTTCTGTGTCCTTCAGCTCCCGCTTACTCTTTAACAGGGGCCCCAGAGATACATTGGTAGTTCTGTTTAGGCTCCAGTTAAGCGCACTCACTAAGTGAAAGTGTAGGCAATCCAAAGAGGGCTCCTGGTATATGTGCGTAGAGAGATATTGCTTACACATCGAGAGCTGCTCTTAACCTTCATCTTTATAGCTATTACACGGCTGGCACCAGCGGAACGTTTGACAACCAAAAACTCCATGTCCTCAAGGGCTCATCTAACATCATTTGGGACTCTACCTGGAGCTATGCGGGTACTGAGATTGTCTCGTAGCCAGATCTTCCCGTCGCATTGATGTATCTCCAACTGCCAGGCAGAATTACCATCCCCAACAGGGACGTTTGGGCTATTGATGCTACTATACTCGTTTTGGGAGAGACTCGATACCTGGTTTACTCAAGCTGGGACGGTGACAGTCAGTCAAACTCTTCTCTCTTTTACTAGATCCGATGACATCCTTTTCCCTAGATCAATGTCTTTGGATCTCGTATGTCCTTCAAAGCGCTCTTTGCCTATCAAGCGCTAACATCGATTTGAAGTCAGATTACTAGTGCAACCACTGTCGGCAACACGGTCAAGATTTCGACCCCGACCCTGGCTTGGGAACGGGTCGGTGCCAACGTTAATGAAGGACCTGGTTCGTCAGGAATCCACCTTCGTTTAATATTTAAACTGACATCAGACGCGCAGCTGCTTTGTATCACAGTGGTCGTACATGGATCGTCTATTCTGCCTCTAATTGCGCCGGAACTGGATACTCACTGGGGCGGCTAGAATTGACAGGGTCGAATCCTCTTAGCGCAAGTTCATGGACTAAGTACGGCAATCCCATCTTCACGGGTGCTAATGGGTAAGTTCCCGAGTTCATTTAAAGTACCGAAAGTGACATAGTATTGTAGGAACAATGAGGTCGGTGCCGATTTACAATTATGAGCCTGTGCATCTTGCGCTAAGACCATAATTCACCAGCCTGGACACAATGGTTTCTTCCTCAGTCCCTCCGGTAATCAAATTTGGAATGTACGCCACTATCACTATCCCATAGCTCCGTTACCATGGCTGATTTCTGTTCTTCTCTTCTTGATTCTAAGGTGTACCATGCGTCTTCTACCGTCCCATCCACATGTGATGGCAAGCGCTATACAATGGTCCAACGTGAGTTGAGAGTCGGTGATCCGACTACATCAGTTCCTGATAGATGATCTTCCTGTAGCAGTGGACTGGAACTCGGATGGGACCCCCAATCTTGGCTCTCCAAGGCGGTCATCCGACAACATACCGGAACCAGTGTAGTTCCGCTCATTGTATCTATATTAGACTCTGTATGCATCTACGATACGCTGTAAACGGTCGTATGGCGGCGTATGAGCGCTGTTGGAACATTTTGTATGATGATGATCATCACCGCGTTGTCATCGCGCACACGAATTGCAATTGATGCAGGAATGGAACACCGAGCTTCGGTTACCCCTTCCATTGACCACTTCAATGGTTCAACCTGTTTCACAGAGACGCTCTTGTTCTTCCGGACAGCAGTCTCGGATGTCTGTTGTTTGGCTAGCAACGCCGATGACTCCTAAATCTTACACCTTTACAGGTACAGGGATTTAGAGTGGATGTTCATCAGCATCATGTAGTTGTAACAATTCTCCCAGGTCTTCCCGCTGGGTTCGGCCGCTGGTCCGCTACTGTTGTTCGGCAGGTTGCAAGGGCTCCATGAATGAGAGAAAATCGGAAGAGAGTGAATCGTTTCAACTCGCATTTCTCATTTCGCTTAGCTGTCTGAAAGTGCGAAAACTTTTGGCGGATTCCGTTGTAATTTATTCACTGAAGGCGAAGAATTTTTAGAGTCAAAAGGAGAGACATTGAAGTTTGCCGCCGGGCATCCCGTATCGTTTAGTAATCGGAAATTTAATCAAATCTCAGGGACCCTGCAAAGTTGTTTCCTTTAACATGAACACAGAGTAGCATCGGTCCATTCTGGTTCTCTTCTATCCCCTCATGTTCACCACTGAAGACGCTTCCGACCCATTCTACCTCCTACTCAAGCCACCTCCAAACGAAACTCCAGCAGAAGCCGAGGCTCGCCTCAAACGCGAAGCGGATGCACGACGGGTTAATGATGCTATAGACGAAGAGATAAAGCACTGCAGGGCTCAAGCAAGGAAGGAGACCAATGTTGTCAAGGTTCTTTTATTGGGGCAGGCGGAGAGTGGTGAGTATCTCACCCCATTTCCTTCTCCTTCGTTCCAGCTCACTGCGTCTCTTTCGTTTAGGGAAATCAACCACGCTAAAGAGTAATTGCCTCAATCTTCTTGTTTCTCAAAATCTCAAATAAGATGCTGTACAGACTTCCGAATGCGTTACGACCAAACCTCATGGGAGAAGGAACGAGATGGTTGGCGGGCTGTTGTTCAATTGAATCTCGTGCGGTCAATAATCACCATTCTCGGCCTCATTGAAGCGGAACTCAGTGGTGAAGTTCCTGAGAGTCATGACCAGGACACACAGCAAGACGACGATGACGACGATCGCACTGCTGTTGAACCGACTGGGGATTCGGATACCATTCTCAAGTTCACCGATAAACATCAACTTCTCATGATACGTCTTGCACCCCTTCGCAGCGTGGAAGCCGATCTGCAACGCGTCCTGGGTGCAGGAGCCGAGTCGATACGCCAGTCATTGGGTCAACCATTGCCGATGGCGGCAACTCCTTTCGATACACCGGTACGAGATCCTGCGGCAAAGCGTTCCCCTGGAGAGTTTTCTGTCCGTAGCTGGCACGATGTGGTCAATCCCGAGGGTCGACAAAATGGCACCGGGTCCGGGTTAGACCCTCAGATAGACAACGCTACAATCAGCATAGCGGACTGCAAAGACGACATGAAAGCATTATGGGAGGACAAGTTGATACAGACGGCCATCACAAAACGAAAGTTGCGACTCCCTGACTCTGCGGGATTGTAAGTGTGTCTATCTCTAGCTCCGATACTAGCGACTAATATCACCACAGTTTCTTGAACGAACTGGATCGCATTGCGTCACGGAACTTTTCTGTTACCGACGATGATATTGTTCGCGCTCGTTTACGGACAGTCGGTACGCCTCAGCCACCTTTTTGCCCTGCGCGATCTGATTTTGTGTCTTAGGCATCCAGGAATATAAGGTTCGGTTCAGAAATTCTCCAATAGACGCACCTCGTAAGTGCCTAGATCTCTACGTCATGAACCCGTTCCGACAACTTCACAAGGTGTAGATGGTGCTTGGGAATGGCGAATATATGACGTGGGAGGCTGTAGAACAAGCGTACGTCCCGGGAATTTGGGTAACTTATGACCTGCTTACCCGGTCTCTCAGC
Organism: Paramarasmius palmivorus; assembly: GCA_037176845.1. Classification (NCBI taxonomy): domain Eukaryota; kingdom Fungi; phylum Basidiomycota; class Agaricomycetes; order Agaricales; family Marasmiaceae; genus Paramarasmius; species Paramarasmius palmivorus. The sequence continues at coordinate 214,840 of JAYKXP010000036.1, read as the reverse complement.
GTTCAGCGTGGCTACCCTTCTTTGAGAACACGAACGCAATCATATTCCTCTGTCCCGTCTCGTGCTTCGACGAAAGGCTCGAGGAGGACCATCGGGTGAACCGGCTGGAGGACTCGACCTTACTTTGGCGATCGATTTGCTCGAGTAAACTCCTTACGCGGACTCAACTAATATTGTTCATGAACAAGGTGACGATGCTTCATGGTTAACACTTCCTCAACTCGCAACTCACATCATTCCAGTGTGATTTGTTGAAAAAGAAGTTGAAACAAGGCGTATTGGTGAAAGACTACTTAACGAGCTACAATGATCGCCCGAACGAAGTAATGACCTTCGTCAAATGTGCGTGGGCTTTGCGTTTGGGATCATCATCTTCACTGATTGTCATACAGATCTCCGCGAAAAGTTCAAGGAGATCCTGAAGGCCAACTCCCCAGAACCTAGAGCGTCCTACATCTACCCTACGACGGTTACGGTACATATAACTTCTCTCCTCTGCTTGATAAAGGTGATGTTAACATTTTTTATGGCTATCTTACAGGATACACAGGCCACCGCGAAAACACTAGAATCCGTGCGAGACGGAGTCCTACGTGAAAACCTCATAAAATCTCAACTCATGTAATGATGCAAAGGAGGCTCACTTGCAGTCACCCATCATTACAATAACAATTGACAGGGTGATCAGGGCGACGTGTCGCTCACCCTTGTTCTCGAAATGCATACGTACATGACAACCTACTCCTCCCCAACTTCGACTCAGGATCGAGCCCAAAACGCTAACTTTGATGAATACCAGACGATCCTTTCCTCCATCGAGCGTGTCCGACATTCGTAGCTTCACTTCCGTCTACCCCTTCCAGTTCACGTTTAACACACTATCCCGTCCCTGGGTCGACTCCTCATCGGTTGCTACGACGCTTACCTACGTCCCTTCTTGATAACGTGTTGTCCTCTTCTTGGTTCCGCCAACGAAATTCACGAAAGATGTTCCACCCTATTGTATCTGTCCAATTTTCTTGCATACTTACTACTGTACCCCTACACGCGCCTATTCGCCACTCCAGGTTTCTGCCTACATTGTAGCTCAGCCCTTGATTGTAATCATAGTAACACGGCTACGAGACATACATAATAGCATACGTCAAGTAATTCCCTTTGACAATTGGCTCGTTTGGAGCCAACTCTTAGACGAGTTGTCAAGCAACCGCTATCCCATGTTTCTCGAAGATCGCCGTCTCCGATATGTCCAGAGCGTCGTGACAATTACTCGGCGTATAAAACAAAAGGGTGTTTTTGCCTTGGTTTTGCCCTCGGTAGGCATACATCGCTGTGCAGAAGTTCTTGCTATGTCAACATGTGCAGCTTTGATTTACGTGGATCTTGCGTAAATGTCGCCGGTCCACAGCGGCGGATTCGAGTGTGAGAAGAAAGAAAGAGGTCTCTCGAACCACATGGCCACTCCTTTCAATCGTTGACGTTGCAGCCTCGCCAAATTCGTGGTACACGACCAAAAGGAATGTTTTGATCGTGTTGCCAAGCCGTACAAACAAATGGCACCGTAAGTCGACGATTGTCAATCATACGCCACCCTGTCAGTCCCAACGATGTCCACAGCCAAGTCGAAAGTCGAAACCACGCTAACTTGAAGGGTGGATAGCCATAACCTGCGGCACCTTCCTTATGGGAGCAAACGGGTACATGGGAACAGAGAGCATTGCGGGACCCTGGTAAGTTATATAAGTGAAGATGACTTCTGATTGAAATTGACGAGGGGTTGAAGAGGGCGTAGAAACAGACCATCTAAGTAGTGGGATACATTTTGTGTACCTGAGGAACTGTCGGAGCAGCAGAAAGAAGCAAATTGTAGCATCGAGATACTGGTGATGTGCCTGAAGTGAGTAGATGATCCAAGAACAACTTTTCGCCGTTTGGTAATTGGCGGTGATCCTTTGCACTCGCAGTCCTTTGCTCGGATATTTCGCAAGGGCCTGCAAGGGCCCGGATAGCTATTGAAATATTGAATACTGATAGTTCGGCGTTTGCTACATGCCTTTAGGTTCGCTTATTCAGGACATCGATGAACAGGAACACTATCGTATATCTTGGAACATCAGATCCGCTTTCCAGCCTATGACCTTGCAATTGATACTAGTTGATGTGGACGAGCAATCGAGACTCGTTTTGCGATATGCGAGGTGGTGGGCACTGGTAGTAAGAGGAGAAAGGCGAATAAGCGCCAATCAGTAACATGAGGCTTCTCCTTCCTTCCGTCTACCACCTCTCCTAATCCGCATTCGTCGACATCCTCCGTTTCTGACTCACAGGATGTTCAACCCAGTCCCGAAAAATTTGTCTCGATTTATCAGGCCATCCAAGGAACGAAATCATACGAAGAAGTTCGTGTAAACGACTACGTACTAGCCTATCACACAACAGGTCGACCTCCTTCGCCGTGCCCTCCAGAACCCAGGGATCCCTCTCTACGCATATCTCTGCGTTTACCAGTGCTATTTGAGGCCACAATGATCACGGACAGAACTCCATGTATGGATTGTATACCTCAGTGGCAAGTTTTCACCGCACCAATGGAGGTTCGGGAAGAGGGCAAGTTGTGGTTAATGGAATGTATCTCGAGCACGGAGACATATAATACTTTCAGTCTTGAGGTGCGCAAATCTCTACAGTGTAAGAAGGACGATATACTTACCATGGGCTATAGGAACTGCGCTTTTATGCTTATAAGAAAGGATTTTCTTTTTTATAAGATTTTCCCTCCACACAACATCGTTCTTGGCTATGGCTTGCAGGCTCGAAACGGGATCAATACAATATTCAATGCTCCGATAGTACAGCACGTTTCGCACTACAGATACACCTTTTTTGGCTATCAGTCTCCAACACTATACTTAGACCCTGAATCCAAGGTTAACATGAACAGCTTTGATTTGTGTGTACCTGTGAGGCCAATTCCGATCCCAGTCAATAAAAGACACGGTACTCGAAAGAGAAAGAGAGCTCACGCTTCAATGCCCTCTGGGCCAAACTCCCTCCCGATGCCAGATTGTTTGTAACCGCCGAAGGGAGTATTGGGGTCCAGCCAGTTATAACAATTCACCTTCGTAGAGAAACACAAATAAAACGAGAAGAAAGGAGAAGAGAAAGAATCACTCACGAAAGCCGATCCAGCTTCCAACGCATGCGCAACCCTAATTGCTCTCGCATTATTCTCCGTGAACACGCCGCATGCCAGTCCATAAGTCGTGTTGTTGGCCATTTCAATGACCTCTGCAATCCGGTCCGTCAGACCTGTATCCATGTCAAGTGTAGGGACCAAGAACGCACCATCCTCGGTCTTGAATGGTATGAGAGTAGCAACAGGACCGAAAATCTCCTCTTGAACAATCTTCATTTCCGGCTTCGTGTCCGTAATGATCGTAGGCTGGATGAAGTACCCTTCGGTGCCATGGCGCGAGCCACCGGTAACGATCGTCGCCCCGTCTTGCTTGGCCGAGGAGATATATCCCATTACACGCTGTGCTTATATGAACACCAAACAAGTATTAAGAGGAAAGATACACGAACTTCAAACTGAACCTGGGAAACCTGTGGTCCATGTTCTGTTGCGGTCTCAAATGGATCTCCAGTCTGCGAGCTCCAAGCTTTGGTAGCTTCTTGGAAAGCCTTGAGGAATTGGTCGTAAATCCCTTCTTGGACGTAGATCCGGCTACCGGCGGAGCATACTTGGCCTAAAAGCAATCAAAGATTTGCGAGGCACATGCACAACAAGCTGGCTGTACAAACCCATGTTAGGGCTAATGGGCGATTCGTGAAAATAAGAAAGAAAGCATGACGAAAAAGGAGTAAGATGAACGCACTAGATACCCTTCGCCGCCCATTTGGCACCCTGATCCAAATCAGCATCATCGAAGATGATATTCGGCGACTTTCCTCCCAGCTCGAGCGAAACAACCTTAAGATTTGATTTCGCGGAGGCTTCTTGTATTTTGCGGCCTGTGAGGGTGCTACCCGTGAATGCAATCTTGGCGACGTGAGGGTGGTAGGCAAGGGCTTGGCCGGCAGTTGCACCCAATCCGTTGACGATGTTGACAACACCAGGAGGGAAGACATCCTTGATCAGCGAAGCTAACTTGAGTGCAGTAAGTGGTGTTATTTCTGAAGGCTGATGTTCGTTGGGGTCAGCATGAAAGACCAAGAGACTCTGCGAAGTGCCAATCACCTTCAGCACGATTGTATTCCCAGCTGCAAGTGCTGGTGAGATTTTGAGGCAGGCCATTAACTACATATCTCGATTAGGGTGGCGATAGATCATGACGAGCTTGGACCAACCAAGGGACCATTCCAAGGCGTAATTTGACCCTATCGTTATTTCGTAATAAGCAAAACTAGTAGACCACTAGAGTAATAGTACGTACCACGACACCGTATGGCTCACGTCGCGTGTACGCAAACTTTGTTTCGTTTGTCTACCCCACGCCAAAGTTAGCCCATACTCACGTCATGTTAGGAAGAAACCCGCCTCAATAGTTTTTGCATGAATCTTATCGGCATATCCTGCGTAATATCTTATGACATCTATGGAAAACTTGACATCCATTCCCAAAGACTGGGTGAAAGGTTTGCCTGCCAGTTCCAATCAGAAAAGAGGCCCAAACAGAAGGAGCAGAACATTACCCATGTTAAGACTCTCAAGCGCAGCAAACTCCTCCTTGTCGGCTTCGACCAAGTCTGCTAGTTGGCGGAGAAGCCGTCCACGTTCAGCTCCGGGAACTTTGAAACCCCATGATGTTTTGAATGCCTTGAAGAGCGTCAGGCTTGTGGTTATGAGGTAGGAAGACCTGTTTCACGCACTTTCCTTGCAGCTTCGACGGCAATGTTGATGTCTTTCTCTGTCCCGATGCTAACGGCTGTGATAGGTTTGCCAGTGGCTAACAGTCAACCAGCCTTAGTAGGAGGAAGCGTGAAATTTAGATCCAGCTAGACCAACCAGGGTTGATGATACTGAAAGAAAGCGTCAGAGGCGCGAGCGTCAATCAATGGTAGTATGAACGTACTCGTGAGTCCCGCCGTCGACAGGGTCAACGAATTCCCCGTTGATAAAGAGGCGGGTGGGAGCGGATACTGTACCCTTGTAAAGCGAAGTATCGAGTTGAAGTTTGAAGGACATTATGCGTATAGGGTAGCGTTCACATGGATAGATTTTATACGCACAAGTCAATTATCGGTTGAGAATGACTTATCATATGGAATGAGCTGGAAGGAAAGAAACAACAACCGATTCCCTTGCGGAACGGCCGTGAGAGATAAGGTGAAAGTATTGAAACCAAGTGCCATGTCAGCTGCATTTGCGGTGGGAGTTGGAAGCAGTAGAATAAAAGCATCGCTGGCACATGCGATCTTGGCTGACGTCTTCACTACATCCGTGTACGCTTCGTCTGCTGGTCTTGGAAGGTTTTAAGGTGACCAAGGGGTTGAAGAAGTCACTGCGACCAGAGAGCTGAGTAAGGCAGACGGAACGAGATGACTGCATGCTAATCTGCCTTGATGGAAGAAGCCGCTAGTAATTTCGAGCCCATGGGTGCATGATGATATGGACTTGCGTTCCGGGTTCGAGCCTCCTTGCTCTTATTTCCTCAGTTCAATGCTTGGATACCCAATATCAGCATGCAATGTGATCAGAAACTCAAATATGACTCACCAGAATTCTTGAGGCCCCATCCACACCAGCTAATCCACTTGCAATACACCTCCAAACGCGAAATGCTTTTTTGGCGTTGGTTCGCGACCGCACAAGTTCTTGTTGATATATGAGGATTAGGGAAGTTGCCCATACTCATAGTGATCGCCAAAGCTCAGTTCACAGCTTGCAAATTGACGCGATACATGGAATGTCATGGATGCATTGTGGTGGTCGAGGTGAAAGGTACGGCAAGTTCTGGACGACTCCGGAAGTTGGCGCTTGTTTCTCCGGTCAAGCGCCCACGTGCCGAGCCAACCCTGAACCAGATGAATCTGCAGAAAATCTATATACCCTTCGAAAAGTACATGTAAAGGACGCGAAAGTTTAGACTGGACTTGTTTAAGCATCATTGGCACACGTCTACGGTCATCAAGCCTAGGAGAAACTGTTCGGGACGCTCCTACATCTCTACTCCATCAACTTGGAGTTGCTCTCCGTATGCCTTTCTAAATATGCCAACAACGTGTGGGAGGAAACGCCACATCATTTCCCGTCGACCCCACAATCTGAAACGAGCGAGTAGTGGCGAGAACAATTTGCTATTTCGGAATAGGTTCTTGCGGCTACAATGACCTCATTTCAGAGTTCAAACGACGAGGGAAAGGACCAAAAGGACGACTAGAGCAGATTCAATGACAGGTCCATCTCCATCTGTGATTCATGAACGTTTGAACCCATAGGCCCGATATCGTGCCTATGAGACGCGTGGTTCCGCTGAAGACCTGTAATTGCGCCGAGATATTATGGTATATGTGGTGGTATCGATACAACAGGCTTGGTGTTTTGGATACAACAAGGTACTCTTCCCTATAAGATTTCACGAGTCACCGAAGTCCGACCCCAGGGAGACTGCCCATGATCTCCTTAGACGTGATTTCTCTTCCACTGCGTAGATATGCAACTCTTAATTCCTATTCGCAAGTTGCATCGAGTCAGCAACGACGAGTAACGAACGAAACGTGTGGCACATACCTCGAAACTATGCCCTGCCCACTCAGGCTTCGCCGATATACTCATAAATGTCTCTTTGGTATCGCCTCCGTATTGGATTCCATTCGCTGTTTGGGTATCTCCTCCTGAGAATGGTATAAGTTTGGCAGTAGGTGGAGGATGAATGTTTCCTTTGCGATATGCTTGAACTCTCAATTCCTGTATATCCACTGATCAGTTCCGACCACGCATATAAAGCATACCACAATAGAAAGAATCCACCTCAAAACTCCAAGAAGACCGCTCTCCACCAGCCGTGATACTCCACAATGTACCCTCAGGAGACTCAAAAGGACCACTATCCATAAGCTGCCACTGGGACTCCGGTATTTCTACCGTTTTCGTGTCTACCGTCGGTTCGAATAGAGGCGGTAATCCCTGTGTCGCGCGTAATGCAGGGTCTTTGGGTTCCTGAGGACATGGTGGAGGTGGTCGACCGGTGGTCGAGTAGGAGAGAAGGTAGTCGTCTATGCGAACTTCTTCGAAAGATTTGACACCCTGGACCGCTTGAGAGATAGAGTACAACTGTTCGCTGGTAGATGCGGTTGGTTTGGTGGTATTGGGAGAGGTAGTACTGAGCGAAGGGGTCGGGGTAGACAAGAGCGGGATGGAGAACGAGAAGGACATTGGGTAAGGGGAAAGGACACGCGTCAAGACTCGATTTCAACCAAAAACTGATCTTGCCTCTTGACCACCAAGACGACGCATGCAATACTTCAAGTCGACGGCGCCAGCACTTGTTGTGCAGGAATATTTGTCAATACCGAGGATAAAAGTTTCTTCAAGCACCCTAAATTTCAACGATTCCGGACTCGTCAACGCGGAATGTATACATCTTCTGTGTTCGCTGGGCAAAAACGATTCTGAGAACCATTGCGCGAGGTAAGGTCATGGAAAATACAGATTTATGGATTGTGACGATTGCCACGGAAGTCATTGCAAGATGGAACCAAAGTCGTAATCTAGCCGTAGCGAATCCAGAATGTAACATTTCCTACCCTCACTCTTTTCAACATTGTTGATGAACGCGTATTTCAGATCCCGGTAATCCTTCATAATACATTTTGACAACATTGTCATATACGGCAAATGGACTCTAGAGAGCTCATTATCTAGCCGTCGCAATGAGCCTTGGATACCAGCACCCAATCTGGCTCAGCATCGCTATTTACACCGCCGCCGGGGATATTGCCATCCCACGTATGTGCAGGAACTTAAATGAGGATGCCGGTGACGGTAACGGTGCCGTCTGCAGCCCACAATGCCACAGTCTATATGCCGCATAAATACAACAGATATTTTGTGCTGATTTATTGTTGCCGTGTGACAAATATTCAGGTGGGCCGAGATGCAGGATCCCGGTAGCAGCTCGGTATACATTGTACATGTTTTCCTGAATGACGCCATAAATAATCTGGGAAATTCTGTCGCCTGTAAAATGCTGCTTTATGCACGCAGTATGCAGGACATATGCCCACTGTCTGTGAGAGTAACGTAAGGGTATCGTGATGAGGTTTGTCATGTGAACATACTGACTTAGCTGCTCCTTCGCTCGAACTTGACCTCAGACTGCCACGTCTCTTTTTTCCAACTAGTTCCAACTTCACAATTCCCCCTTCTCTTGCACTTATTCATCTCACTTCTTCTACAAAGCAGTTCCTACTATCGTTTTGACCTCTTCAAGACTATTATTTCACCAGAGCTTCTTGTGGACACGGAGTCAGGTGTGGTTAGGTCCGGTCAGAAAAGGTGTGTGCACTTGGGCTTTGTACCTCTGGATCCCCTCTCATGCGTATTCCCCTTGCTAGAATTGCACGCAATCAAAGAGTCAAGACATGAAGGAAATACTAGCTTTGTTTTGGTGAAGGGTCAGAATGGGCAAAGGGTTTATGCATGTTGGCGCGCCGTCCTGTGCTACATCCTACATACTGTAAATATCTACATCACATTGGAAATATACTTTTATGTTCGATTTCATTCTGGCCCCAGTGTGCAATAGCATCGCGAATACCTAGAAAACAAGTCACAGCCCAATTGCTTTCATGTGGCCAATCATATATACGACATGAGGGCTACCGAAGGGCTACATAATGTGGATTCGTGTCCCGAGTAGTGGGTCGGTCATTTCGGGCAATACTGAGGCAGTATTTTCTGGATTTATGTGGGCTATAAAGCAGGCAGCCTGGGTCCATATGTGCGTTAACCCTGTGGGAACCAAGCCGGTAATTTACAGTGCACTGCTGGACGGCGAATACCGATCACTTACGCAGCTGCATACATGTCACGTATATTAGCCGTACTCTCACGATAAGTTCCTGCACATACGTGGGACAGCAATATTCTCGGCGGCGGTGTAGTCGAGCAGAAAGCAGGGACGCCAAGGAACGTAGATCTCCAGAGCGCCACCGCGGATTAGATGCTACTACAACTGGGCAAATATGCGAGCTGTGTTTCAAGCAGACTACTGGAAATACATTGTCGATCACAAGAATTGATACACCTATGCTACACTTTGTCAGAATCGCTCAAAGAGCCCCAATAAGAGTCTGTAAATTCACTAGTTCTTTCGCTCGGCTCCGATACTTCTAGAATCTCGTCATCTTCCTTCTCCCTGGTCTGTTCATTGACTCCCCTTTCTAAATCCTTATGTTCATGATCAGCGTCAACCTTGAGGCTCTGTGCCGCAACCCCAAAACTCTGCCCATAGGTACGCGTCTTCGGGACTGAAAGGCCCTTCAAACCCGTGTCCTTGTAATCAAACGCGCTCTTCACAGAGAATCTCTTCCTATTCGACCTCTGGAGCCGTATGATCGTGAGATAGAACGCTATACTGATGACTCCGCTCATCTGTGAAGGCTTTCGGTTAGAAACAAGGCGAAAGGAATAACGGTATGGACTGACAATATTCGTAGAAACATACTGCAAATTCGACCCAGTTATGAATACGATCATGGCGATGATCAAAAACACTGTGTAGATGACACCAGAGTCTATCACGACTCGTGTAAACTTGCGTAGTACCGACTTGGACGAGGAAAGGGGCCCGGTAATGCGCCATATTTTGTACGCTAATAAACCTGCGAATTTACTTAGTAGTCGCAAAGGAGAAAGAGCAGGAAGCGACGCACCAGTACTGACAAAATTAGCAGCCAAAGAGGCCGCAAAAAATGCTGTGGTCGGTTGCCACAATGCGCCCAATTGTATCTGAGTGTACCCTTGCTGTCTCTCCATGATGAAGAGCATTACCCAACACCAGGTCGATGCCGCTGTAAATCAGAGCCCGTAGCCGTTAGAACTGTAAGAAACGAAGGGGAGACCGGCTAACCTATAAGCACCAGCCACAACACCCATGGGATGACCCTTACAATCCAGTTAGACTTCCACACCACAAAACACCGATACGCCACAACCGCGTCCGCCAAGATTGTGATACAGTTGTACGAAAGACCACTTGTAGTCATCCCAGGGCGGGAGGCTTGTTCGAGGTATTCCGGTACATCAAAGTAGGTGGTGAAACCAAGGATGCCGTTGGTTGTATCTGCGACCACCGTAATCGTACTCAACAACCAGAATGCGAGCGCTAAAGAGACGAGCGTTTTGTTGATCTTCTCGCCTTTTTCCTTGTCCCTTCGGAAGAGTTCGTGTAGTGTATATCCGAAGAAAGGAAGGGATGCCCCTATCATCTGGGTGAGTAGGCAGATGTCGAAATTGATGGAAGAACGCACCATAAACCCCACACTCAAGGGCTACCGAGATCAGGTTGGAGAGATGGAGGGAGACGTGGTCTAGAGGCATGGTTTGGTCAGCCAATTTGAAGAGAGTTTATAAACATCCTGTAGCGAATCTTGATCAGGGATGAAGAGGCTGAGCACGAACGGGTGAAATAGCTCCTCAGACTTTTGGTCTCACCACCCCTCTGATAGGGATGTTTATTCGATCTGGACAAATTCGTTCGCCGAGGCTTTAAGAAAGCATAGACCAAGTCCCTTTTTGCAGGTACCGATGATTCGTTGCCCATCTGGTCCCTGAAAATGCTACATCGTGCGTGAACGGCTCGACAAGCATCTGTTGGAGGCAGATGGGATGAAAGATTCTGTTTACCACTAGATCCTATGTTCCAAGTTTCGGTCTATGTCTGAGAATATTTCTTTGTTGTGGCCTTTATATATATGTCACGGTGGTGTCACCGATCCAAATCCAAATGAATATCAACCATCGAAAGGCGCGGTGTTTTTCGATTTCAGATAGATATAACAGGATCCAGACCATCCCGCACGCGAGTTCGTTTCTATCCTACAGCAAGTAAGAGGGAAAGGCACAGAAACACGGAGAAACACGGACGTACCGTAGCAGACTGGTCGCGCAAATGGAGCAGGAGTCAGTGAACTAAGATTGCATCAACTCCAAGTCTGCACCTCTGTCCCATGTAGAAGCGACATGGTGGTCACCGGTCAACCGGTGTAAGTGGCAAGTAAATGGTGAACGTCGTTGGTCAAAGGAAGATTGTTTATGTAATGTCTACCGCTCGCCGCTGAAGGCTAAGCAAGACTCAAGAGAGTTGCTTGAGAGCACGCCTCAGTAGACCACACGCGTCGTGATCGGTACAGAATGATATTTGACCTCTTGAATCAAGTACACATATTTCTGGATAGACTTCCGCTCCCTCGTATTCTCCCACAAACACACGAACTCGTCAATCAGTTATCGGGAACGATAAACGCAGTGATCGCCTCATCACGGAGTGCAGCACCCGGAACTTGTCCAGACACATCCGCGGTAGTGATCGTTGCACTCCCCCAGCTCGCAACAGAGGCCTGAGTCCAACTCTTACCAACGGGCTGACGCTGCAAAGACGAGCCAATGCTGTATACAGCCTCCCCAGGACCCTCAAAGAAGAACGCGAAACGTTCAAAGGTGTAGCTGTGGGAGATCACAAACTTTGTGATCTTTGCCGAATCCTGAGTAGTTGTTTGGATGGCTCCAACGTGATTGGGGATGTGCGCGTTACTTTGGTAGGAGAGAAGATGGAGTCTCCCGGGGCCGCGGGCGTACACGACCAAGGTGTTTCCGTTTGTGAAGACCATGTTGATGGTGTAGCTGGGGATCTAGATGAAGAAAGCGAAGGTGGTTAAAGAGATAGACATGGACTAGGATAACTCTGCATACGCACTTCAAGATACAAGGATGTCCTTTGTGAGAGTCATTCTCAAACGATAGTTCTTTTATACCCAATTTACCGTCCTATAATCAGATTAATTAACTCTGGTTTGAGAATATCGGAAGTATGCAATACCGTGTCCTCGTGTCCTCGTATCAATTGCCCGGACATTTTTCTTCAATAGCATAGGTCCTGAAGATGCAGGATGTCTGTCAGGACATCTATCGATCGATTGAGTTTTGACAGGGTACACGTCCCGTGTCCAGGTTTGCGACGCAGTGGTATTGAATGCTCGGAGAAGTGTTGCAGACTACCCCATCATCATTCGTGTTATCTTCCAGCAAAAGTAAGATAGCATGATGGGACGAAATGATGAATGTTCGTAGGAAATAGCGGTCGGCGAACCAAGTCAATATTCAGTCTAGCGCATGTACGACTTCACCACATCCTGACGCAGATGATAAACGGAATTGAACTGTATCAAGTTCTGTACGATCTTTGGGCGTCATATATGTATGCTAACAGTGATTATTGAAGTCTAAAACTCGTCAGTTTTCTTCCTGTCTCAAATGGACAGGAAAACGCACCTCTCCCAAGATTTTCATTGCCAGTACTTTCCAACATCCAACGGCGACCTTTCTTCGAAGGTTCTCCGGTCAAACCATACCGACCATGAGGCAGACGATTTGAAAGCTGCGTGCAGGGAGAAATAGTACGACGCGGGGTCACTAAGGCACCAAACACTGGACGTTCTTCATATTAGACCGCCACGCTTCTTCCTCAGATGGGCGGGAATTGACAAATGGTAGCCAACCCTGCCCCAAAAAGCAGCTATTTGAGTGATGAGAGTGTTTTCCGCAAGAGAAATTTATGACACGTTGCTGAGGTAGTCATGGTGGAGGTGAGAGTGTACGTAGGCGCCGAATATTCTCTCCTCGCTCCAATCTCTTTTTTTTTTTTTTTTTTTTTGGTGGAGCGTTTGGATTGGTTTGGGTCAGACGCCAAAGTCGTCGTCCCTTGCCCGCTGCGGGGTGGTCAGGAATTTAAACCTGGCCGGGTTTCTGGTTTGTGTAAAGCTCTTGATATCACCACGAGGAAATGCACAAATGCACTGCGTGTGGGGCTTGCGTAACGCCTGTTCCTTCCTACTCCGTTCATCTCTTCTCTGGTCCCTTCCCTCTTCCACTCTCTTCAAGGCGGCATACCCACTAAAACCTCGTTCTTCCCATTAGTCCAGTTTTCGCCTAGAGAGCCTTCATTTTGAAGTAGCCCTTTCCAGGTTTCCGTTACAAGGGATTTTGATAGCGCTTTGAGCTCGAATTTCGGGTGAGTCATATCAATATCTAGCTGCAAGCGTCTGTTTATCATTTTTAGCCATCTATTTGAGATCTCGATGTTCGAGAGTTCGTCTCGATCATTCAAGACTCGTTCATTACGGACGAGCCATATTAGTCTCGCCGATTCTGATAAGATGATGCGGAGGAGTCGTTCTTTGCCTTTGTCGTTTTTGCCGTTGCCGTTTGGAAGGAGATTTGGGAGGCCGCAGCCGAGGATGAACCCCAGGGAAGGTTTGGCGATGGTTATTCCTTTCTTGGTGAGTATTCCTCTCGCTAGTTCCCATATTCGTGTTTGACCATTGGATGAACAGTCCGTCAGGATATGTTCCATTGATTCTAGTTTGTTACATTTCTTGCATGTCGCTCTTGCTTGGTATTCGGGGCTATAGCTGGGTCTTTGCCAGTTTGAGCCAACCATGTAGGCGTCATGTATAAGCATCCATAGGAAATATCGTGATTCTCGGGAGAAATCTTTGTGGCGTATCGCTCTCCAAATGGCTTTCCGGCTCGGTCTAAAGCCGAACTTCTGTTGTATGTCATCTTGGATGCGCTTCACATTCTCAGATGTGCGCCGGCGGCCAGTGTATGTTTCCTCTTTCTTTTCCCGTATTGCCTTATAGGCTAGGGCTTGTGTCATGTTCACAAGTTTTGCTCCTGTTTGTCGTAGGGTGCGCTCACATTTCTCAGGGTTTGGATTAGGTCCTTCGAGGTGTGTTCCCTCTTTTGCAATACCGGCCGCTTTTCTTAGCATCCTTTTCTCCTCTAGGTCCTCATCATCTCCGTGTTTGATGAGAGTTCGGGCGGTTCTTTTGCGTACTCCCTCTAGGATCTTTTGGAGTATTGATCTATTCCGTACACCTATGAAACCTCGATTTTCGAAGTTTTGGATGGACTTTAGGAGTATATCTGCGGTAGATTTCGTTTCTGTTATGATCTGCAGTTCTTGGTTTTGGGGCAGGGACTCTAGTGATGTTTTGATCGCCTCCAACTCTCCTGCAGTGTTGGAGGACTCTATGTCTCTTGGTGCCTGTACCATTGTGTCTAGGGACTGGTCTGCATCTGCAGTTGTTATGCCTCCACCTGCCTTCTCATTTGTACAACCTAGTTGGGCTGTTCGTCCTGACACTGCAATCCTAATTGCTGGCTGTTCGGGGATGTTGCGGTTTTGTAATTTCGGGGGTGGTAGGTCATTACACTTCTCGCCTTTCGTGAATACTCGGAAGATGTCAGCAAGCGTACCTTTGGTGGTTAATCTTGCATCAATTTCAACGAAGCCATCATCTACTGTTGGCTCAGTTTCGAGGTTGCTAGGCTGCAGGCGTCTTGGGTCCCACTTTTGGGGTAGTGTGTTGAGTAGTTCCTGAGCCTTCAGGGCACATCGGTGCGGGTGAGCACATCCTGTTTTTTCCTCAATGTCGAGGCACTTTGGACATTCACATTCGTCTGTTGGTAGGTGTTCTGTGTTTTCAACAAGTTCCGCGAGGTCTTGCATGTCTCCGACTGTACGTGTATGATGTTTATTTTTAAGGCACCAGGCCGCTTCGGAGTGGTTCATCATGCGGATTTTCGGGGCGGCTTCGCTGTGAAGCCATATTGGGCGTTCTCGGAGGATTTCTGTCGAGAAGGCTATACCTTCTGTTCGAAGCCCTATTTCTTTAGCAGCCTTTAGCATTCTTTTCAGTGGTTCTGGTAGTGCTGTGATCTTAGTTTCCCAAGATTGGAGGAATATATTCTCTTTAATCTTGTGATCTACGTTCCGTTGATTGGCCGGTACAACATTTGGGGCTCCCGTTATTGGGACTTTTGGCCCGGCGATGATTGCATCGGCTACCTTCGCCCATATCGCTCGGTCATTGGAGATGTTTAGGTATGATTTTAGCCACATTACTTCTATGGCAAGGTTCCGGGCTGCCAGATCGAGGGCTGCCTGTCCTCCTGTATCCACTGCAGCAAGAAGGGTTTCATAGTTTACGGGTGATTGGGTCTTCTCCGCCCACAGGAATTGACGTATTCTTTTAGTGAGCTTCTTTTCAATTTCAGCGGGCATTCCTTGGGCTTGTGCCAGGTATTGGGTCATCCCTCCCACAATCATTTGTATGATTTTCTTTCTCCCGTCCATTGTAGGGTTGCTTTGGTCCCAGTTTTCTAGTGCAGCATCTATTTTTTCGAGTTGGCTTGACCAAGCAGCACCTCCATTATTGTCGTATCCATACCACGCTCCTAGGATGCGTACTGCCTCGTGATCTAGGGCTATGTGGATGTTATCTGGTATTTGTCTTCTATTAGCTCTGCTTTGTCTGGTTTGCGCTATATTGATTCGGTATTGTTTATTACCTATTGGGATGATCTGGGTTTTTGCGATGTTGAAGACTGCTCGTGCTGCTATACACCAGTCGTCGAGGATTTGTTGGAGGGATTCAAACTCATCGTCATCTGATAGGAACACTGTTGTGTCGTCTGCAAACAGGTTTGTGATTAGTTTTTCATTCACTCCTGGTATCTCATAGCCTTTGAGGTTTGATCGTCGTATTGCATTCGCTAGTGGTTCGATTGCAATGTTGAAAAGAAGGCATGACATGGGGTCCCCTTGTCTTACGCCTCGTGTTACCTTGAAGGGTGTGCTCAGGTGTCCATTTATCATGACGCGTGTTTCAGCTGAGCTGTACAGGCTTTCTACTGTTGAGATCATCTGTGGTGGGAATTTAAATGCTGCTAGCGTTCGGGAGAGGTAGTCATGTGCGATTTTATCGTATGCTTTCTCTTGGTCAAGGGCCACTATCATACCATTTTCATTGTAGTACTCCGCATAGTCCATCACCATCCTTATTAGTCGGGTTTGCTCAGATATTTGGCGTCCCGGCATGAAACCTGCCTGGTTAGGGTGAATGATGTTTATGCACGTTTCTGCAAGGCGAACAGCCAGTGCTTTGGTAAAGATTTTGTAGTCTGTATTCAGCAATGTGATTGGTCTATAATTGCTTATCTTATTTCGGTCCCCCTTCTTATATATGGGGCACATCCATCCTTCTGAGAATTTTGTTGTCGGGTCAACTCCATAGGCTATGATGTCATTATATGCCGCTGTTAGGAGTTTTACCACGTTGAATGGGTTGAGGGCTTGTTGTTTGCGTTCTTGCTCATACCTATCAGCCATGGATTTCCAGAATTCGTAGGTGATTCCGTTGATCCCAGGTGAGCTGCCATTTTTTGACTTTCTCAGAGCTGCTAGGATTTCTCCTTCGGTCATTGGTTGGCTTAGTTTATCTTGTGCTCCTGCATCAAGCGTTATCGGTAGGTCATCCAGGATTTTTGTTATTTTTTCCTCTCTGACTGTTGTGTTCGTGTTCATGCCGAGGTTCTGTAGGTTTTCATGGTAGTCCCTTGCTATCTCAGCCATTTTTCGCGAGTGTTTCTCGTATTCGGGCATTGATTGGGATGCAGCAGTGGATTGGGCAGGCAGTGGTGCCGGTGTTGGTTTCTCCAGTGCGTAGAGAAGTTCCCTTGGTTTTTTAACCTTGTTAACATTTGTCCAATATTTGCAGATTGTTTCGCCTTCCAACCTGTCATGTGCAGCTACATGTCTTCGTAGTCTATTATGTTCTGCAATATCAATGGACTTGAGCTTCTCCTTTGTGTCGTGGATCTGTTCACATTTTTGGTCGCTCGGGAGGCTTTGGTCTGATTGGATTTGCTTGAGGCGCTTTCTCAGTCTGGCATTTTCTTGTTGTGTAGGTGTAATGAGGGTTTTTTCGATCCGTTTGGCTTCTGTCTGTATTTCCTCAATGTACGTTGCCAGCGTCCTCTGTGGGTTTTTATCCTCTGATCGTTGGTGCAGGCTATCTAGTTCTTCTAGAGCTGATAGGCCCTTTACTTTTGCAAAGGCTTTAAAGTCTCGGTGTTTCATCATGCAGTTCGGCATTGTCCAGCGACCTTTACCCAGATGGGGAGCGTTTTCATGCGCAACTTGTACTGATACCAGATCATGGTCAGCACCTTCAATTCCAGTTTGGGCTATTTCCCATTGTCTCGCCTCGCACATGATTCGTTCTGTGACATATATTCGGTCCAGCCTTGATTGTGAATTGGAGCGCGAGAACGTGTAGTTTTTTTCATCTGGGAATGTTGTTCTCCAGCCGTCCCGTAGTCTCAGGGTCATCTTTAGGCTGTCCAGTGCATCTGCTGCTTCTTCTGGATCACTTCGCATGGGTAGTCTGTCAATCGGGTCTTCTACCATATTGCAGTCCCCAGCCATTAGCTGTGGTCGCCATGTTCGGTTCCGACCTTCTGCGAAAAATTCACGGATTTTGTCCCAGAACTCAGCGTTGTCCTTTCCATCACTACTCGTTACATTTGGGGCATAGACATTTAGCACTGTAATTGTTTCCCCGCGGTGCCAGTTGGTTTTAAGCAGAATTGCTCTTCCGGGGATGATGACTTTTGTTTTCACGTCATGGATATTTGCAAGTTGGCGGTTTAGTACTACCGCTACTCCCCCAGCTGCGGTCGGGTTCGTTGGATGAGGGGATGAGAAGACTTTGAGTCTACGTGGAAATGCTTTTTCGATGTCGCATTTTCTCTCCTCGGTTAGGTGGGTCTCTTGTACTAAGAGTATTCCTATGCGTTTGGATCGCATTAGTTGATTTATTTTTGCCCATCTGTTTCCGGGCTGCATCAGCAAAAACCGTAAAAGGTCATAGCTGGAAATTAGGGTGTATATCACTCACCGTCCGTTACTTACAGGTACCCAGAGGTTGTAATAGTGATACAAGCATGAAATAACAATGTATATTACCTTTAATTATCGTAGTATGCTGATATTATACCCTTATTACCTGTTATTACTGTAGCAGGGTGTTATTATCCTATTACCACCATGTTTATAACACAGATATAGCGCGTGTTTTAACAGGGTAGTATCAGGGTTATAGCACCTCTACTACGGTAATATGGGGTAGTAAGGGTCTGTAACTATAGCAGGGTAGTATGAACCCTGAAATCCGTTGTTAAATCATACGACCAAAGTGTTGAATCATAGTGGGTATATCACAGGTAACGTAGAATATAACATACCTGCAGGCAAACGGGAAACCTCGGAAGCCCAAGAGCAAATGCCATGGAAAAGTCAAGAATCAAATTTCAAATGTGGTGTTGTTCATCCTATTTTTGAGGACTAACGGTGACCGCAAGCGATCTGTCGTAGAGAGTTTTGGGCCGGTTTTGGGCAAAAATGTTGCGCGGGAGGATTCGGCAGGAAAGGACCGGCCGGTGACATCATAGGGTGTAAACGCCGCGTCATCGCTCCTGGCGCAAGCTCAACCAACTTCAACGTTCAACGCAAAACTGCAACGACAACGCAACGACAACGCCTATTCCTTCGATGCGGGCCCTACAGTATCTTATGCCCTATGCCCTCAACCCTATGCCCTCCGCCCTGCCCTAAAGTGGTCCGTGCGCACCTCAGATTTTCATATAAACCCCGCCTCCAAATTCCTCCTCCCCAAATTCCCTTTCTTCCCTTCCACCATCCTCTCCCCTCCTCCTCCTCGTTTATTGATCTGTCCCTCATAATCCTCCCTTCCTTTCGCAGAATCTGGTATGTGACCCCTGTATGCCCGCTACCGAAGCTGATACTCGTTCTTCCCATTACAGATCTTTGTGACCAGGGCCAAGATTGACATGTCGGGAGGTTCTTACTAGGTGAAAGGTGCGTTCCTAATCTCTATAGTCCTCCCAGATGCTCATTATCCCACTTTCGGTCAGCCATTACCTACAATCTTATACCACCTGAATCTGCACTACCCAGTCCCTTTACACAATCGCAAGTCTTGGTTCGATACCTCCGTTCCAAACAACACAGCAAGAAGATGTGAATACACAATCAAACTCCCGACAAAACGACACACGGGCATGGCATGCTGGCACTCAGGGTACGCTCTTGCTACGTTCCGTCAGCTCTGATTCATACTGACGCGTTTTCAGTACATTCTATACCCGGTTGGAACCATCTTGAATCCTATACTCAAGGTAAGCTATGCGTGCTGCTCCCTTTCAACATTGCGTTAACTTATCGCTTCCAGAACTCCTGACATCAAAGGTGGTGGACGTTGGGTATGTCGCAGTAGGATGTACTCGTGCGTGTATTAAGTAATGAGAATGACGTCATCATTGATGGCGTGCTCCGAGCTAAAAAATCTAGTTTTTCCCCAACATGTCTCTAAGTAACACTGAAAATATATATACTATTTTACTCTAGTACTTTGTGTGACCCCCACGAGCAGTAATAACTGCTCGAACTCGCTTTCCCATCCCACCAATTTGGTTATTGATTACCGATATTGGTAAATTGGCCCATTCCTCATAAATTGCCTGCTTCAATTCTCCAGCGCTGGTGGGACGGTGTTGTCGACATTTGAGCGCCTTCTTCAGTGAGCGCCAAACAGGTTCAATTGGGTTGAGATCAGGAGAAGAAGGTGGATGAGGGAATAATGGAATGTTATTGTCCCGGAACCAACGTAGGGTCGACTTTGACTTGTGTGCAGGTGCGTTATCCTGCTGGAACTTCAGTCCAGGGATGGATCGCTGCTTCTCCTTGAAGAAAGGTAGGAGGTGCTCCTGTAGTACCTGTTGCTGATAGCGAGTCGAATTCATTCCTCCTCCTCGGCCTCCTGGGTAATCCAGAACTACGATCGGACCCTTTTCATTATACATGATGCAGGCCCAGACCATAACTCGGATATTGGACTGGGTGAAGGTAGGAACGACACAGTCTGGATGGACCACCTCATTCTTTCGCCTGGTTACAAGAATACGCCCATGATCCTCCACCACCTCAACATAACATTCGTCTGAAAAGACTGTGTCCCCCCAACTCTCGTCCCCACGGTACTTGTTATCCCTCGCCCACCGGTAGCGTGAATACTTGCTACGCCTAGAGAGATATGGAACATGTTTGGCCACCCGTCGATGAAGTCCATGGGCAGCAAGAACATTTCGAGCAGTTGATGTTGAGACTGGAGTGGCGACGCTATTTGCAATGGATGAAAGAGGTGCACGGCGATTTCGAATGGCCTCCCGCACAATCTGACGTTCAACCCGCTCAGTGACCTTGGGAGGTCGACCAGAGCGTGGGAGAGAATGTGTTGAACCGGTCAAAAGGAATTTGTCCCGGATTTTGTATGCAGTGCTGAGTGGAATATTCTCCTTTTCAGCAGCTTCTGCAACACTCATCCCTGCCTGAATTGCACCAATAAAGCGGTTCTTCTTTGGGCTATCATGGCGTGTATATGAGTTGCGGACTGGGGGCATAGAGGATGAACAATGTGGTAGGAAAGAAAAATGGTTCGATTTTATTACGTAATATTTTCTCATTAATTATTACATCATCGAGTATGTATATGCTCGACGCATGTAGTAGATAGCAATTAATAGACTTTTTCTATGATAAATGACATTTGCACGACATATCACTGTATCTATCTAAGCGCCCGAAGAGTAGCAAAATTGACCGGTACCCATTATTACCAGTTATTACCCTTGCTGCCCGCTACTACCCCCTTATAACCCCTGCTACGCGCTGTTACGCCTCCTCCCTGCTGCTTCCCTTGTTACTTGTTGTTTCCTTCGTCCTTCGCTATCATCTCTGCTACATGCTGTTTCATTTACTACTTGGACTAATGCCTGGTATGCGTTTTAATCTATGTTATTCATAATATCGCTGACTACTCAATATAAACAGCTCTACTCGAGATAAATGTCAAAACTGATACCGCCGGGTGTTGGGGTTTATAACACCCCAACTCCCTCTTATAACACAGGTTGTAAGCTTCAACTACTATTGAGGTACGTTTTGACTGGTTACATAGTATATAACAGCCGTATAACCTCCTACGGTTTTTGCTGATGTGATAGATGCTTGTTCCGCCGAAACCATTGAGGTTAAGTGAGGCTACTTTGATGGCAGCTTTTGTGTTCTTCTTACACCGCCTCTCGTTTGCTCTACGTTCCCTTCTGGGGGGTCTAGCTGGGGCGGTGTCATTTGGAGAAGCGTACATGGTATCATTCTCCCTTGGTGTGTTGTGGTCCGATGGTCCATCGCCGTCGTTGCGGCAATGGGTGGACTGGTCGTACTGTGCATCAGAGTCTATTCTTTGACTTGCACTCGACCTTGCCGGAGTAATTTCCGACTCATGCGGGTGTGAGCTCGCTGTGGCTTCATTACCTGTTGCATGATCATGGTGTTGCGCGGTGGTAGAGTGTCCGTCGCCACCTAGGGTACACGGTGTCCATCGGTTTGAACTCCTAGGCTCGGGACCGTCTAGCATCACCTGCCCGCCTTCGTTCCGACACCCGCTATCATTGGGCAGACCAGCGGGCAAATCTGGGCCCTCGCTCCAATCTCTAATACTATGGGGTGCACGGTAATACAACTGATTGAGGTGCAGCCTTCCACACATCCCTCCGCATAAATTAAACTGTATAGAGTCATTCTATACTATTCAAAACCGTTATCCTGAATTTTCTAGATTTTTTAGATTTTTATTGCTGCTATCGGGCAATGACCGAGCAGCAGCAAGGAAGTACAACTCACTGTGACACTGATGTCACACTGCGCGAATATAGACGTTTCGTGCTCTTCTGACGACGGTTCCCCTGCGTCTTTTCCCCTGTACTATGGGTTATGCAGACTGCTGATAGTGCTCTACGCATTGGTTATGTTTTTGTGCTATAGGTACAGTCCTAATATGCAGTTCCTGAGGGTGTCACGCTCGTTTGATGGGGATTTCTACCATTCTTTCGAGCCTCATTCGTTTTACTCTTCCAAAATCCCCAATATTATTCGTTAATTACATTCATATAAGTGCGTTCTAGCTTAGAAAAAATCATGGAAGGACAATAATACGTGGAGGGGCCAAAATTTGACCAGTTGTACTTCCTTGTGGATTGTATTACCCTGCACCCCATAGTATCCAGACTCCGGATCCCAGTTCACACAACGTACAGAAACACACTCACAAGGCTGTCGATAATCTTAAAGTAAAGTAAGAAAACGAGAATACAATGATCCCGGGACACGATTTACAAGTACAACGCAAAAAAACTAATCCACGATCACAAATCGCATTGATTTCCTTTTCTTTACGCTCTCTCACCCCGCTCAGTTGTCATAAACAATAAACGCAGTGATCCTTCCGTCCCTATTCACCGCCTTTGCAGCTTCCGCCTCCACATTCGCGGCAGTAGTCGACGCACTTCCCCAACTAGCAAGACACGCATCTTTCCAGCTCTTCCCAACAGGCTGGCGAAGTAACGCCGAGCCAATACTGTAAACCGCTTCTCCAGCTCCGTCAAAGTAGAACGCAAAACGTTCAAAGGTGTAGCTGTGGGATACGATGAACCTGGTTACGCCCTGGGAGTCGGTTTCGATAGAGCCAACGTGGCTGGTAATATTGCTGTTGCTTTGGTAGGACAGCAAGTGGAGTTTTCCAGGGCCACGGACGTAGACGGTGAGGGTGTTGCCATTGACAAAAACTGACATGGTCTCGAAATGATACTAAGAGTTTCTGGAAGAGAGTTAGAGAGACTCTAGACGCGTAGGAGAGCTCGGCACATACCTGGAGTGCAAGATAGGAAGATGGCCTTTTTGAGTCCAAAATGGTGCATCTTTTATACTCTGGAGAGCACCCCATGCCGAACTGGGTATACTCCCTTGGATACGGGATGTGTCAAGACGAAAAAGTACTGGGGTATGTTCTTTGTCCTCGTGCTCATTCTGTCGTGTAACACATGTCCCTCAACGTTCAAGGAAGCTCTGAAATGAAGACATTAATCGGAAATGAGCTTGTATCCTGTCAAACATGAATGATGAGCGTAATGAGGCTTCAAAGTCAAGTGAATGCTTGCCAGTTTTCGGAGTGTCAGGACCTGGAATAAGCACTGTTCAAGAGCTCTACGAGACTTCATCCACCACCGTGAGTGAAACGAAGTTCGCACTACACATCGACATGTTCGGTATGAGAATTTTCGAAATGTCGCGAGTCGCATTCGATAATGAGAAGGTCTAATTTTGGGGCTACAATCAGTTCAATTCAATAGAGGACGAAATAGCACAAAGTACCTCCACATACGTGCAACCACAGTGCGACCCAGTCGCATAACCACCGAATGGTTTTCTAGAATCCAGGGTTCAGTGGCGCCCTCAATCGACCTTCCAATCCCCAAATGAACGAATTTTCGAGTGAGATTGCGTTATAATCTCCTATGTCAAGTCGACATGAGCAAGCCAAATCCGAGCAAAGAAAAGGTTAAGACCGCACCAGGCTCTGAGCGGGCCATTGAGTCATGAGCCACTTGCAGAACGAGGTATACATATCCTAGATTCGAAGGTTGTAAGTATAAATGAAAGCCGTATATGTATCCACTGTCGTACCGTTAATTTCATCTCAAGACCTAAATGCGGTGAAGACGTCCAGTATTGAACACGGGGCTACGCCGCTGTCTCTGAAGAGCGAGTAACGCAAGGAGCCTTGTCTGTGGGTGACAGAGTCCAGAATCAAGGGTCCTAAGACCTGAAAGTGAACGTTTGAAGACAAAAATGCACTTGGCGCTTGAAGCCCCATCGACACTGAATGGTGAAAAAGCGGCGGACTCTGAGCACGCTCTATTCCCCTCTAATTCGTTTCCTTTGAACTTTCATTGTCCATGTGCCGTGAGATGGGATTCCTTTCGAACCGGTGTGGTGTATAATGTGTAATTTTTGCTGCGTCAGTCCTCGGTCAGTCCCCCACTTGTAACCAAAGAAGACCACTGAAGGTTTTTCGACTTTCGAATTTTATGAGTATGATACGGGGTGCAGCACGGTGTTCCAATTTCCCGGCATTGCGGATGGTCGAGAAGATCTTGTGTTCATATTGCCGCTTGCCTTGAACTTGCGTATTCAGTACATAGATTTCTATTCTGGAATCCGAATGCGTTAGCTCTAAGATCGAGAAATAATCAAACAGAGTCGCACCGACATGCATACCCACTGATCCTGACCCCGATGTTACAGCTGAAACTTGCTCCTCATTCCAAGGATCTCTCGGGCAAGAGTGCTTGAAAAGGTGCTGGCTTAACCAAGGACCTACTTTTTGCGTATGGTGAGCGCCAAGCAGGCAAGTTTTGCAATCACTTACTGATGAGTAGTTTTTTTTACAGCTCCGTGATGCCGTCTTCTGCCCAATTACACCCATTTTTTCACGGAGATGGGGCCGGATCAGGACTCGAGAAGTTGGTTGTCGTGGTTGAAAACGTCCATAACTTTAAGCGCCCGGGTCCAAAGAAGGAGACCGCACGTTATTGTTGCCCTCCTCCTTCTACTACTAGTCATTCAGGCAAAAGATGTCTGCCAATACGCTAGTATTACTCGACCTCTGAGAGTCAAATTCAGTACATTCTTCACAAAAATCACCATCACAACCTCAACTTCCTCCACTCATGTCTCGCCCAAACATCGTTATCCAACGCCTGTACCCCTCCAATCGTATAATCCCAACCCGAAATCCCACGTCCCTTATAGATAACCCCAAGAAGAGCCTTTCGCATCTCAGGTGCCAATCCTTCATCTGGAACCGAGTCTACATATTCGATTTCCTGCCCAAGTCGCTTCGCAGCATCTTCAAATGAGAGATTCTCTCCTGCTATCCGGAAAATCCTGTTTTCGAGCTCTCCTGGGGATATAGTCGTTAGGACGTGTACAAGGAATCCTTGAAAGTCGAAATCAGTCGGAGATTTGCGATTCTAGGACCTGACAGTGGATATAGTGCACACCTCCAATATCATCCTCATGCGTAACAGAAACCTCAGCATTGTCTTTCTCGTACTCAATGTTGAATTTCCCGTTTACTTCGACTGCGCCGAGCCAAGAGACATAACCGGCGAACATTCCTGTCTACATGATGTGAGTGATATGTAACCACTGTCCAAAGTTGAAACGACTTACAAACACCCTGGCCCAAGGCAACCCAATGGACTCCAGATACTCTACTTACTTGATTAGCCGTCCGTCCGGGTCTAGGAACTCGGACTCACCAGCAAACTGATCCTTCTCCCTATGCACATCAGGCACTATCGCCTCAGCAACATGACTAGCACCATTCGTAGGAAGCCCAAACTCTGAAGAAACAAACACCTTTACACCAGCTTTCTTGGCCGCATCTGCAAGATGTCGCTGTTGTTCTGCGGGGACACTACTACTGATTGCTGATACGACGACTTGGATCCTATGTTCTTCGAGGAGCTGCGCGATGTTGTCAGACTTGTCAAAATCGATGCTGGCGACGGTTAAGGAAGTAGGAAAGGAAGAGGCGGAAGGATTGCGAGTGATAATGAGTGGGTTGATGCCGATGGTTTGAAAAGCTTTTAGGATATGCTTGCCGATGTAGCCGCCGGCACCGACGAGAGCGAATGATTTGAAGGTTGACATGATCTGTAACTGTGAGGTTATAGACTTCTTAATCTTTGGAGACCTTTTTAACTAGCTTTATGCATCATGCATCTCGCTCATCATAACTCTTTCCTTGCTCTGTCCGAGTCCGAATAGACGCTTACTCAGGTGTTGGATTAACAAGCTCGATGTAAAAACCGACGAATGTATGGGGGTCTAGTATGTTTTGACCTTCATATGGTTCTATGAGTAAGCTAGCTGGTGTGAGATGCGGCGGCCGAGGCCCGAGAACTCGAAGGCTAGCTAGTACCTTGGCGTAAGCATTGTGACTCGAGTAGGACAACTACTAAAGTATCAAAAATTACTTTCGCGTCGCGCTCCGCGCACAACGTCCATTCCACTTTAGGCGGCGTGGGCCTCCGGCATCTTTCCGGTCGACTTTCTGGTCGACTCTGAACACCCCCTACGTAGTTTATTCCACTGAGAAGTCAAGCCAACAAAACCCTATTGAAGCCTATCGAGCAAGCGCCTCGATAAGCTTTGATCGTTTCCCGTACGTGAAGCTATCGGCGATAATTCCAAAAATGGAATGTGTCTCGGGATACCCAATTATTTTCAACTACTACTACTAAGTAGTACTGCATCGACCAACAACATCGTACATACATAGTCATTGAGTTTTTGTTGATACATCTCAATCTCGGAGGCCGGGGATGATTAGATGCAACAAACATGTAATTGATAATCTTGCTAAGTACTGATGATGTTTTACTAAAGCTGGAATGACTGTGAATTGAAGAGCTCAATGATACATGTACATATAGCTGCGTATGTATGTATAATCTCAACAAAGATGTGCGTAGCCTACACTACTAGAATCTCGAAGATCGGACTGGTTCACGGGCGGTTACCGGAAGCGCCGGTGCTTCCCGGCAACTCCCGGCACTCGCGAGCGGTGTGAACATAATTTTTGACCCTTTTAAATTCACCTACACCGTTCGGCTTCAAGTATAGCTATTCCACGAGCCCAAGATGTCGATACCCGACCATGGGAGGTCTCCCAGCGTCGAACCCCGCTGCATTGTTTACTTCTCCAGCAGGCGTCATAGGGCGGAACATATTAGCTTCAGATGGTGCAGGTAATCTTCGGGGAGAGCACGAAGGATTTTGTAGATGGTGTGTTCCTAATCCTTCCAAACATCATGCTTCCTTTTGCTGACGGTAATATTTAGGGTAAGAGGATGGGACGGCGCGGTACTATCCCGACAAATCGGGGATACTTATGGGCTGTATGATACTTCAAGTTCTGGTTTGTCGACGTGCCCTTTAGTTCGGTACTACTCCTGCGTGTTTTCTGTAGTTCCTTTGCTGACGATTACACCCTCGTCCTAGTTAGCATTGCTCACGGCTTCGACGAGAGTTACACGACGTAGAAAAGTTCTTGGGCTTTGGCAATGAAAACAGACTACAGTGGCACGGTTAGAGGATATCTTGAGTATGCCTCCATGTCTACGATATCGGACGAACGTATGTTGAATCATACGTTGGCAGTTCAACTAGGATAAAGAACGTGACTGCAAGGTGAGTTTACTTGAAATCTGCTATGCGCATAGTGACTGAGACTTCATTATTTCTAGGTGCCCTCAATTCTTCCGAAACTTTAACTTAACCAAACAACATGCTCGCGTCTGAAAATATCCATCTTCGGATTCCATGATGCCCCGAGCTAACGGCCTTTCGAAACCCAGATGATCACTGCGCAGTTAACATCATTGTTCTGACAATGACTTTCTCATCGCCCCGCCTCCAGCAATAGAAAGAAGAGGTACCGGACCCAAATCCATCAATCTCCCTTTCCTGCCCCTTCCTCTCACCCTCAATATCAATGGCTTCCTTCAAGTCATCGTCGAGTATCACAATCACAGGAGGAAATTTCACACATTACGAAGGAGATTGCATAACTCATGTATATGGCAATCTGGTGCAGTGCAGCCACTCGGAGAAGGAGAAGGAGACAACAGACTCGGAACAGGTACGTTGGCGAATACGCTACTAGTTTGAATTCACTTCTGAGCTCTAATTCCGCAGTACCGCCTCATTCCAACGGGGAAAGTACGTCTCCAAAGGACAATTGCGGATAGCCTGGTCGAGAGAGACGATGTCCTAGAATGGGGTAGCATGAAAGCGCGGCGCTGTGTTAGCATGGCTCGCGTTGATGGAGAAGAGTCGGAGTTTTTACATGTTGGCTATAGTGGACCTGACGCTGTCAAGGTAAATATTCACCTCCATCTCTCATTCATAGACTCTTGACAAGACTGCGTTCATTTAGGCCTATCAAAAGGATTTTGAAGAGTTCTCGCTCCGGAAGTTAGTGAACATCTAGTCGATTCTGAGTGGTTGTATGACCATGGGAATCAAGGAACGTCAATTATATACAGCTCTTTGGCTACAATAACTGGAACAAGTTACCTGCCCTAATCTTCTACGATGGTGAGTACAGGCACGCTCTTCTATTTGCTGTAATTGATCCCAAAAATTTAGCACCTGTTCCGATTGCAAACATACTCAAGCGCGACAAGTCCAATTCGCTTCTTCTTGCTTATCTTGAATACCAGGTATGGCTTTAGTATTCCCATGCGACAGCTCAAGCTCAACCACATATACAGTTCGACGCAACTAAAATGTCCGAAAACGGCGTAATGGTACGGACTACCCTCGAAAATTCCGATACACTGTGTTGACAAACCAAATAGGCCTATAATGAAGCATGGATCGAGCCGCACTGTGGTGCGCTCCGCAAAGGGCCTTTCGTCAAAAAGTCACTACCAGATGGATGGCCAGTACACATCGTCGGTTTTAGGTCGGGTATCACAGCTTGCGACGAGCGTCCTTTCCTACCTCTTCAGGCATATCATGATCCATCCATCATCCTGGAATACCTAACGCAAGTTCTCTCTCCTCGAGACATATTACGAGGCATCGGGCGGCTGGGGGAAGTCACTTCGAAATCTGTGAATCCCCAAGAATGTGTCCAGGTACTGTCGTCTTTACCAGGCATTGTTTATATTCGGGATCATCAAGATGCAATTGCTCGGTGGCCGGGAGACATTGATGATCGATTCTATGAGATGTCACGGCTTCAGGGTAGTATATTAAATATCGCACAGGCCCACAACATCATGGATGATGGATCTGTACGGTGAGCTTTGAAGATCAAGGTATCATTCGATACTAATCAGAGGAATAGGTTCAGCTCTACATTGCCAAAGATGCGAAATCTTCACTGCTTTGCAGTGGGGTATGACCTCCTTCCCGCAAAACACGCTATCGCTCTGTGGGACGCGTGGTTGTTGCAAGCACATGATATTTTCCGCTCTCTTCAAACACAAGAAAACGAATGGCCAGAATACTGTGAGTTTTCGTAGGATTCGCTCTAGGACATAGTCGGTGACACATTTTCAACAGCCCTTTTTCGAGACTTTTGGATCAAGTTCTATTGTCAACACTGCAGATGTGGGTCAAAGTCGAGTACGGATGGCAATACCTTAGTATACTTCTTTAACCGACCGGTTCCTCGGCCTGCCGACGACGAGCACGTGTGGAATTCTTGGTTGCGGAGACCAAAATATTTTTGGTCGTTGGATGAATTTGGGTCGAAAGAGATATCACCGAGCCTACAGCATTCCTTAGGTCTTCCCGCATTCAAAATCGATATCTGCATCAACCATCACTGGTGGGATTGCGACATTTACCGCACGATTGAGCTGCTTTATACGTTGAAGGGTTTCGATCCTGCTACGGCAGCTATCGCGGAATCTTTCAACTTGCCGGCGCTGGAAATTGTCGGTGACAAAGCTCGGTTTGAAGAAGTCCAACCCGAGGGTAGGTGGAATGTGTGAATACTTTCATTAGTTTTATCTTATCATTTACTATTAGATCAAGCTCGTTCCGTCAAGGTCGACCGGCCACCGTTACTGTCGTCTCGCTTCCGGACCAGGATACAATGGATACAGAAGCACCGCTCAATGTTCCCGTACGCATCTCCATTGAAGCGTGATTCCAAATAAGGAGGGTAACAATTATATTCTGCATATTTGTATCGCTGCTGTAATTTCACTACATGATCCAAAACACAGAACAACCTTTCACAGCATCATGATCACTTCAATCGATTTCCTGCATTCAAAGGCGATAACGTGTACCTGAGATAACGTCATTCTCTCTAAGAGTTCCCGCCCAGCGAGTACGCCTATTCCAATATGCTACAGCGAAGGTGTGAAGTCGACAAAAGACTCGGACGCTCTACACGATCCAAACAAGGGTGTGAGGTGGAGATTTTCATATCCTGGAAGTCGCCCCGGGAACGTTTGGTGTCGCATGATTGTGTCGTTTGCAAGAGACAAGCCTCGAGTGTATTGGAAAAGAGCACGAACAGTGAAGTGATATATATGAAGGGTTTTGATTTCCCCAGTCTAGACGTACATTGAAGAGAACGACACGAACCGGGGGTTGCTGTAAAGTAAGGTGCGTAGAGAAAGTGCGAAACGGAACAGAGAGCGTTTACCGATATCAGAATAAGTAGCTCAAACAAAACAACCCAAAAATCAATGAATTATCCATAGGCCGGTGACAGTCCGTTCCCTCAAGGCCTCATCCTCCGTCCCACAAAAGACCTAAAGGTCCTTCCACTGCATATGTGTCACCTATCGGATTTACACGCAGGATTCAACTTAGACTGTGCCAAAGGTCTTGGAGAATCCCAATAGCGCCGAGGGACAACGTTGACCACTGTGCTTGATGGGATGGGATTCTAGTTCTCGATAGCTGGGTACGTAGATCGAAGACGGAATCGGGATCTCGGAGGTGAGGTCGCCACGGAAGAGAAATTAGCGTTCTGCGTTAGAAGGGGAACTCGGTGATTGTAAGCCCTTGGATAGTGAGTATTGCGCAGATGGTATGTTCCCTCTCTGTCGATTTGCCATTTTCCGGGTACGCTGGATGCGAGGTGGTGGAAGCTGAGAGCAAGTTTGGTGACGTGGCGCGCCGAGCACTGTTTACTTTATAACGAGTGAATACCTGGAGCGTCCTGTTATAAAGGATTGTTTCAAGACTACTGTTTACAACCCATAGAGTCTCAGGCTACACCCTTCAATTACTTCTTTGATTATCAACAATGTACTGATATTACTGGTACTGTTACTGGTATGCTAGAAAGAGATAAATAACACGTTAAATAATGCAAATACATGGCTACAGCTCCAATATCTTCGTCGCAGCCTACAATGCGCTGATCGTACGTAACCTGGTCGGTCGGTTGGATGCTTCCTACACCGTTATTGTACCAAATGTAGTGGTAATCATTCTTTCCAGGCTCCCCAGAAGGATCTCCGTAGTTGACTCTGATACGCCCGAGGTATCAGTTACCTTTGCGACGAGAGCAGCCTGTAAAAAACATTCAGAAGACTTGCAGATATAGGGCAAAAAGCTCTTTGCATACCTTTTTTCCAGGTTGAATAGTGATATCAATGTTCTGGCGGAAGGTCTTCGCCTCGGTATTACTCCAAGTATCCGAGTTCTCAAACGACACTCCGACTGGAAGCTCTTCACCTCCATCAGCCGAAAACCCTTCGCTGACGCCATATTTCCAAGTTTTGGGATACAGAGGTATCTCCACCAATGGTAGTCTTCAAGTCGGTTGTACCACCTTTGCAGTTATCGACGGGTTTACCGACAATGTGGGGGATTTGAACGTCCGCTTCCTGGGATTGCATTTCAAATGTGCAGGCATCTGCGTCGCCGGTAGCATGCCCTGTATAAATGAGGTTAGCGGTACTGAGGTGATGGCATTGGTATGGAGGATATACCTGGGCAGTGGTCCAAGTTTGCGGGGTCGGGCCTATCGACATTCTTGCGAGCCTCGAGGGTAGATGGCGCTGCGGAAACGGCTAGTGCAGTAGCGAGAATGAAGAGAGATGCACAGCGCATGGTAAAGTGGGAGATGGTTTGAGAGAAGAAGGGTTTGCTAAGGTTGGATTTGTGAGGACTTTGGTGATGTATAACCAGCTTCAACACCAGCTTTTATACCATTCTCAAAGCTCCTGTTCATTGCAGAGTTTTCAGCATGATTAACAGAGTACCCACTATGTTACTCACCTCCAGCAAGTTGAAACTATCATCATTTCGAGGCGGGGCAGTGACGGAACTCGGTTACAGAACGACTATCTTCTGTATAAGTAAAGACGGCTTGCCAGGCTAGGAACCCGGCCGTTCTTCTACAAGGACCACGTGCCGGTTACCTTCCTTCCATTTAATTAAGCGCCCAGTGTCAAATTTCTTCCTTCTCCTCAATCGTCCAATTCCAAGAATTCCAAGCCGCATGAAAGGCGTCGGTGGTCCTAAGCCAGCCAGGTCATAACACCAAGGCCATAAACAGCACACAACACAATATCAATTCATCCCCAGCTTACAACTACGATTACCACTCTCCAAGTCCCAGCCTAGTTATCCTGATAAACAATAAACATCGTGCCTTCTCCATCCACACTATTAGCCCCCGAAGCTATCTCTTCCCACATCTCATCGAAACCGACTCACTTCCCCAGCTAACAAGCGACGCTTCCTTCCAATTCTTCCCGACAGGTCGACGAAGTAAACCCGAACCAACACTATACACCGCCTCTCCTCTCCTCCGCGAAGAAGAACGCAAACCGTTCATAGGTGTAGCTGTGGGATATAACGAACTTGGTTATACCCTCCGAAGCAGTTGTAAGCGAACCAATGTTGTCGCCTAGTTGGGCGTTACTTTGGTAGGAGAGGAGGTAGAGTTCTCCGGGGCCACGGACGGTGACGGTGAGAGTGTTGCCGTTGGTGAAGATGGACATGGTGGGGTGTTTCAAGTTTGTGAGCACGATGAACGGGCTAAAGCGCAAGTATCCCTGTAGAGTAGAGTATGAGTGTTGAGATTCAACAAGAGGTAGACGAGTCGGTATATACCTGGAGTGTAAGACACGAAGAGGATGGTTCTCTTACACCTCAAGCGATATCCCTTTTATACCCAGTAAACAGGTCCTGCCCCGGAAAGGAATGACCTTGGATGCCGAAAGACGAAGCTTGGGGTGCATTATGGGGTGCATTATGGGGTTCGCGATGCAAGTCGATTTCATATCCGAGGTGGCGAAGTAGGGGATCGAAGCGTTCGAATGGAACACGACACAAAAAGCCCACCACTAGCAGAAAGGACTCCAGTATCCCGAGTCGTTTGAGCTAAACAAGCTCGAGAACAGGTTCTTTTCGGTCTAGACGTGCGCCGCAAAGATTCAGAAAGGAGCAGCTGCCTTTGGATAGGATTCTCGAAGTCTGAGGCAGCAGTGAGTACTGAACTGTCCTACTACTAAGTCTTTTGAAATGTCAGTGACTCTACTGTACCAACACCGCAAGTACACACCGCTATTGAAGACACACGCGCGGAGCGTTGGTTAGGTGGAAATAAAGTGTCAAAACCCAGCCGCTTCAGAAGCCCCCCCGGATCTGTCCTGCACTTTGAGCCATGGAAGACAACGCAAAGAGCATACTACATAGAGCCCCTCACTTAACCTGCCAAAGGTTCGCTTCCGAACAACGCGACAAGTACGAGGTCCTGGTTCTTGGCTGAGATTAAAGTTTGAGCTGTTGCGGAACCTTGAGATCACTATGTCGCTCGGGCGCTCGGGCCGTTGACGAAACGCAAAGCCACGTCCTTGAACGAAACCAATGGCTTTTCGAAAACGTATAGAGATAGATTACGAGAATGAGTGGTGATCGTATCATGTTACAGTATGAACGAGCGTACTGTATCCTTACCTGGATCTGCTGTTTCTTTATGCATGCAGACAATAGGGGACTCCGAAGTGGATACGTGCAACGTTGGATCATCTGACAGTGGCTATCGAGCGTGGAACCACAACTTTCACAACTCCTACTTGGATGAATTCGAAATCGTCGACGTCGCACTATTCTGGGATAGAAAGTAGCAGCACGCACCTCTGATAACTCACTAGCGTCTTCTGTCTGGGCTTCCATTGCAAGTAAGACCTGTACCCGACGACCGTCTCAATTAGATCTTGAAAGTTCGTGCGTCGGGTAAAAAGAGATAGCAAACCTCTTCGACTTGACCTTTGCTTCCAGCTAGGGCGTCGACCTTTCCCTTCTCGATGCACCAAGGTTACATCTTCGAATATCTCGGGCTAGAGTGCGGAAACGTAGCCGTGCTGAGACCTAGCCAAGGGATTAACGGTGACGGTCGGGATTTGAGATGTTGAAAACGCGAGGACGTGACCTACGACCCCCTACGACCCCAAGCACCCAGAGTAATGAATGGTATCGTTCAGCTGCAGGCGAAAAACATATCTTCCTAGTATTACCGAACCTCTAAGAGTCATTAGCATTGACAGTATTCATAGAAATCAGTATCACAACGGTTCTGGTTCCAACGCGTCTAGTGACGCAATAGACGACATTACAACTGCACTGATACAGAGATTGCTGTCCTCTTGGCGCGGGGTAAGGGCAAGTCACTACGCCAGTGATGTCGATTCGAAGAGATGGCCGCCCAGTCAGAAAGGCGCATTGCATGGAGTTTTTGAACCGTCCAGGCATCAATGCTCAGCGGGGACATAGCTAGGGCCCAGGGAGAGTCAACATTAATTGAATGTCAAAGCATGTTGAGCGCGAATGATTCTGCATCATCCGATTTTCAGATAGAGTGCGTTGAATCAGAAAATGTCGGTCTAGAAAGTGTCATAGAAGGTGATGAACGCACCATCGGCGTCGATTAGGTGAAAAAAGAAGGTCAAGTGGCCGCAACCCAGTCCCAAGGCCTCCAACATTCCGGGTTGAATTCGCTAGTAATGGTGGTGGAGGAACAAGCAAACAAACGCCCATTACAGCTAATTGCAGAACAAGAAACAACTATAAATTGACCGACTCCGCTAAATACATAGCTCAGGTAAATAACTGTAAACTACAGGTAAATACCTCGCCGGCTCTTCGTAACAATAAAGAACCATAAATGATAATGTAACATATACGGTTTAAAGTAAAAATTATTGAGAAGTAATTCTGGAAAGGAAAGGAGGTAAATGTATTGTTTTCGTTCTCTCAGGCCTCATCCGCGACGGCGAAGTAACTCTCCGATATTCACCCCAAATCCGACCTGCCAACCGAATAGCAGCGACGTGCCAGGATTGAACGATTGCAGTGTGTGCACGTTGGTTTGTAGAGAGGCTGTGCACAATGTTGGAAATGTTAGGCATGGAGCCCAGATAATAATGAGTGCGTCTCAATGGCCATATGTCAGTGTCGGCGAACAGCTGAGATGACGCGGTAACGATGACGGCCTGTTCATCTTTTGTGAGATGGTAGGGCTGGCGTTGGACAAGAGAAGTAGTGGTAGAGACCAAGGAGTCCTTGGCATGGGCACGAAAATGCGCAAATCTCGGGCATTCCGTGAAGATATGATGAGTTGTTTCGAGTTCGGCACACCCAAAGGAGCACCAAGGAGATACATTGCCAAAGCGCCTGAATTTGGTGAAATTTGTGTCAAGTTGAGATGAACGGGCATAGAGCTGAACGACAGCCGAATATGCCGAAGTCGCTCGAGTGTATGGATAGGTTGGGGGAGGTGTTAGATCATGGAGAGTGTGTAGGAGAGTGCTTGCTGGGCGGAAGGAGGCTTCATAAGCCGAACGATGTGCGAGTATATTCGATATATAAAGGAACGGGTTAGATTCAATGTAGGAGTGAGTTTTAGAGAATAAGGTAAAATCATCCATGAAGAATGTAGGTAACGGTGCCGGCGGGGGGCGAGGGATTGAGCGATGAGCAGACGAGGCGATGCGATCTGCAAGATCATTCGCTCGAGCAGGCGGAGAAGTAGACGAGGTGTGAGAAGGAATGTGTTGTATTAAGAGTGGTGCTCTATGGTGACGACGATGTACAACGTCCATGATCCATCGATATAGGGCTCGCGCAGGGTTCGATGCCCAATTGTATGAGGGTAAATTAAGGGCATTGTTGAGATGGCGAACGGCATTCGAATTGTCGGAGTATATCACAGGTGAAGGGTTATCGGGGCGTGGAGTATCTCTTAACATCAGTATGGCTGTAAGAATCCCGTATACTTCAGCCAGTTGGTTATTGGCTGAGAGCGCGAATGCGTCGAGCGTCGCTAAGAGGGTGTGCGATGTCGAGATTGACGAGAAAGCGGATGATCGTGACTGGAAGGGAAGTGGTGCGGGTGGAATGGTAGAGCCGTCTGATGCCGATAACCCAGTAAATGTTGGGTCCTGTGGTGGTCTCCGGGGGTTTGATGTGGCGAAGTTGGTGAGGATGAGTTCAGAGAGGCGTTGGCGGGCAGCCCGAGGAATGGACAATGTCCACAAAGCAGTGTACGGCGGATCCGGGTAAGTAAAAGGCAGTCCGAATGAAGCATGGACAAGAGACTTCAACGAAAAGCTCTCGATCCATGACTTCAGTATAGGGAGGTATTGACGGAGTATTTGTGACCGGCATATTTGTGGGGACGCAGCTGGGGAGAATATGAGTCGTGGTATTTGTCGACACGTCAACGGAGACCACGTTGCGATTTGATTCAGTCTGCGTATGCCGATATTTTTCAGTAGAATTGGCGTGTTTAATGGGAGGCATGATTTGAGGCTGTAAGGGAGAGAATTGAAGATGTGGCGAATGCTAACATTTCCGTCGTAGAGATACGAGAGGTCGGTTGGGCGAAGGGAGGTGTTTGCGGTGTGCAGGACCCTGTGCGCGAGGGAGAAAGAATACGGAAGTGAGCGTTTATGTTGTAGGAAGGAGCGACGAAGGCTTGGGCCCTCCAAAGGGAACCGACAGTAATTTAGAGCACATGTCCAGTCAGATAATGTGACAGTGGCCATGTCTTTGAATATTGGAATATGGTGATTGAGGTCGCGAAGTAACCCTTGAACCGCCAGGGAATCGTTTATCCGAGTGATGGATGGAAAATCAAAGCCCATATACGTGAACGGTAGGGAGAGGAGTGCAGAATTGAAATGAAAGGGCCATGATAGGTACGAGTGGACTTTGTGCGCTACCAGACGGTCCAGTTTGACTGCTTGGTCCTGGGTCACTGGCTGAAATGCGAGGCGAGGCTGTAAGCGTGAGATAAGGGTGCTGGATATGATCCGTCGAAGAGCAGTGATTGGCAGATGTTGGCGAAGTACAGGAAACTCAAAAGCATCAATGATGCTTGAGAGTTTGTCGAATTGGGCATCTGTATCATTGACATGAACCCGTAAGAATTCAATATGCGACTCGTATATCTTGATTGGTACTGGTATGCGACGGGAGTGGTCGAGCGGGTCAGCAGATGGGATCATAATGGATGGCGGCGGTTGAGGAGCATTGCGAGCATAGATTGCCGATTTCTCCCAGTTCGTTTCACCTCCATATGAGACTTGGAAGCAATCCGATAAGTACGACAGCTGCTCTAGGGATGCGAGGGAGGTTGTGGCAATACCACTATCATCCATTGCTTCAACCATCCCAATTTCAACGGTTTTGAGGTCAGCCGGGGTGTGGTAATCTCCTGCTCGTGCAGTAAGTGATTGCACAGTGAGGAGGCCGTCGAATCCCTGGGCTTCATCTCGCAACCAGTGGTTGCACATACTCGAGGTGAGAGTGCATTTCAAAGGGGATAGTGGTCCTCCTTGTTTTGTGACTCCAGAGAAGGTGATTGGGTCGGTGAGACCAAAGAACGTTTTGATTTGGTAGGGTACATTTTCCTGGGCTGACATGTCAAAGTCAATCAAAGACAGGGGTAGACCATACGCTCGGATGGCATCGTAGAAACCTTCAGGTTCCAGACGATCAAACCCTTTCTTCTGATCCCTTTTGAGCATGTACATTGGGGTCTTTGTGCGGTCTGACCAGGTTTCGAGCTGAGCGAGGAAGGAGGTGAGGTCTCGTCCTTGTACACCCAATTGTGTCGCAACTTGTTGTTCCGGTAGAACACCCATGCGCTGGAGGTAAGGCATGATACGTGAAACCAGCCATGCAAAGGGGATGTTCATGTTGAGTGAGTTACAACAGATACCCCGGTAGTTGCGAAGGTCTGTCATATCCCCGCGCTTATGGATGAGTGATAGGGTAAGGGGCTTGATAGAGTCTGGGAAGTGGGAATGTTGAATTGGGTAGTTCCATAGGTCAACAACGAGTTGAAACGCCGGGTCAGGAAGATTCTTCACCATCCATTTTTCCCATCCGTCGGGTCCAGGGGCTGGTCTAGGCTTGCCTTTGCGGATGATGGCTCTGGCTTCGTCAATGGACATGAGACGTGGCCATTCGAAAGGATCATCATGTACGCGTGCACGAATGGAGCGGATAGTAGGCGTCTCGAGCCATGGTTTTGGTTGAGGTGGCCTGTTTGTTCGTTGGTAGAGGAGCGTGAAGTATTTGTTAGTGGTTTCCTTCACCTCAGTAGCACCGGTGACAATAGTGTCAGGATCACCGCAAAACCCCTTGGATATTGCGGCTGGGGGACCCAGGAATGATGACGGATATAGCCTCTTGGGGGAGCTGCCTTGGAGACAGGACTCAATCCTTAACCGATCCCTATTGACAGCACGAGTGTTAAGTACAGTACGCTCTTCCCTGAATCGCAGTTTTGCCAGCGAGGACCTGAGGGATTGGAAGAAGTCTAAAGCTTCTTGTGATAGCAGTGCATGTGTGGAGAAGACTGTCGTGCCTGCTATTGTATCGTGACAGCTTCGCAGGTATACAAAACACCAGGGAGCCCGCTGCAGGAGTGATTCAAGTGTTCTTTGTTTGATGGCGGCAATGATCCTATAAGGCGCGGGCGCGTTTTTTTTCCCGCGCGTCTCAATTTTGGGTCTGAACGTCGCACAGCGATAAATCACCCAATTCTTGTTGAAATGTCTTCATTTTTAGCCAGTTCTACTCGCATGAAGTAGTGCTAGGGGAAGGTATCATTTTGTATTGAGATTCCATGTAAATACTACCGCTGGACTGCGACTGCCTTGATCTCTGACAATTTTTAGTCGCATAAGAATTGCATAGCGATACCTTGACCTAGTAGCCTAAAAATTGAATATAATCTAGGTAAGGGTATACTCTAGGGAATCCAAGCAGAATTCTAGTGCGAAACCGGCATGAGACGATGCAGGACCGCTCGCGTCATCGACCTCCACGACCGTGACCACCATTTCGGTGGTTCCCCGCACCTGTTGTGCCAATTTTCAATACCATTCCCTAATCTATGTGTACAGCAAAATACTTGACTTATATCTATCAGGCCTGAGCCGTCGTCATAAAACAACTGTGCAATGGTTGAGTCAGTATGCCCACATAACATTGGGCAGAGAAAATGTAAAATTTCAGCCTAAAAATTGTATCATCCCCTAGCTCTAGTCTTTACGCGTACGAACAAGATGAGCGTAAAATTAAGGTATTTGGTTGAGAAACAGAGGAGTTATCGCTGTGCGATGTTCAGATCCAAAATTGAGACGCGCGGGAAAAAAAATGCGCCCGGGCTAGTCTCGAACCCATCCCCTCTGTGCGTCCGGAGCACCTACCGTATTTAGATAATTTTGAGGTTTTGTTGCATCAGTAAAAGATTTTGACATCAAAATCGCGTGCCCGAACGCTCCAGAGGCTCTGGTGCCATTTTGATAGGGCTACCCTCCCACAAGCCCTTGTCACGTCTAACGTCACCGTGACATGCCTGATTAAGCGTGTTCCGTTTTCTTCTCGCATCGCGTCTACCATCCATTTGGATGCTATCTGCCATTTTCGCTGCCTGAATGTCCAATGACAGTGCCTTGCACCATCAGCAAGTAGCGCGTCATACTCAGAATCTACTTCAACGATCTCGAGAGACCCAAGCTCGGCAATCCCAATATGATTCACTCGCAACACGGAACACATTGGTCGAAGCATATCGGGCTCTGAGTGGACACACCGCGCGAGAATGGCAGCTCGATGTAGCGGAAGCATTACTCCTCCAGCGGGACTGCCTTGTGATTGCTGGAACAGGCTCCGGAAAGACTGTACCCTTCACCATTCCTCTCCTTTTACCGCACAATCGTGAAAAAATTGCTATTATAATTTCTCCTATTAAAACGCTTCAGGGTGAACAGGTCTGTATTCAACTCGTTACGCGATCCACCTTCTCTCATCAATAATTCTAGGCCGATCGATTCAACAAACTTGGGATACAAGCTGTTGCTGTCAACGGAGATACATGGAATCCAAAGCTCTCGAAGGTATGTCTCAGTGGCCTTCTCTATTGCCCATCTCAATTAAGCTTTTAACCAATGCAGGAGCTCTCTGACTATGCACATCAAGGCATTTTCTGTGGTCCAGAGATGATCATGGGTTACGAGGAGTTTTCGGATTGGTTATCAAAGCCTGAAACCCTTGACCGTGTCCTTTACCTTGCTGTTGATGAGGCGCATTGTATTTCGATGTGGGGTGGAGATTTCCGTCCTGCATATAGTAAACTTGCCAAACTACGCTCTATTCTTCCCAAAAACATCCCAGTCCTCGCCACAACTGCCACTGCAACACCCCGCACCGAGAAAGAGATCTGCAAGGTCCTCGAGATAGATAGATCAGATGCCGTTTATGTCAACTTGGGTAATGACCGCCCCAATATCTCCCAAGAGCTCCATGTCATGGAGAATGCCCAAGACTACGACGCCATGATCCCTTTTCTCCCAGACCCTGATACTCCACCCGAGGAGTGGAAGAAAACTCAAGTTTTCATCCATTCCGTTGATCAGGCTATGATGGTCTGTTGAGAGATTCGTAAACGCTACAGCCCCCAGCAGCAAAGATTCATATGCAACCTACATGCTCGTGGATCATCGGCCTGGAAGAAAGCTCGTCTCAGAGACTTTCGCAATGGGAAGATTAAGGTTTTAGTTGCTACGGAAATTGGAAGCATGGTGAGCCTATTCACTTGCGAGTTTCTGATGCTGATGGCAGCTATATAGGGTACGGATATACCAGATATCGAAGTCGTTATACAATTCGGGCTACCACAATCATTGGAGATTTACACACAGCGAGCTGGGCGAGCTGGTTGTACAACCACATTACGTGCGCGCGCTATTATGTTAGTTCCAAAATCGGCATATGTGCGCATCAACAAGAAGAAGAGGAAAAAAGGGAAGGCAACAGTGCAAGAGCCTGAGTCAGAGGTGGAGATGGAGATCCTTGCAGGCGAGAGCTTCTCGGAACTGCAAACCGGTGTCGAAGATGGTTATGTTCCACCACCACCTGCAGTTTTATCTGAAATTCAAGATGATATTCAGGATGGAAAGGAGTGGAAGATGAAGGTGGAGCCATCTCTCCGTCGGTACATTATGGCTAATGGTGGATCATGCCGGCGTCAGATCCTCAATGTATACTTCAACAATCCACCTCAGACATCCCGTACGTTAAACTCCAACTCATCAATCTTCTTCCATTTCTAATTGACGTATGCAGTGCCAATTGGGATATGCTGTGACTTGTGCGAGGGTATCAACCCTGTACATGGATTAGTCAGTGAAAGTCAAGTTGACGTCGAGGACACCCAATCCGCTTCAAGTGGGTCTCGTCCAGGTACACCTCCTCCATTTGAGTCACCTCCAAGCAGCGTACACTCTACACCTTCAAAAACACAGAATTCCAACGGAAAACGGTCAATGACATGTTCCGAACCATGGCAACGGTATCACCGAAGACATGGAAAACACCTCGCAGATGCAAAGGCAGCACTGACACATTGGCGTGTCCGAGCCATGCACTCGCATTACTCTTCTACTCCTTTTACGGCCGAGGTCCTCCTTCCTGACCACTTCATCACATCGCTTGCCTCCAATCAAGACATCCGGACCGTCGAAGACATTACGTCGATGATTCCAAATGTTCGGTGGCCATTCGTCCAAACCTTTGGAAAAGATGTTCTTGCCGTGTTGAAAGGAGTTGATGACGAGTTTGAAGCAAGGAAGAACCATGAGCGAAAGGAGAAGCAGGCAAGGAAGGACGCAGAGAGAGCCGAACGGGAGGAACAGAAGAAGAAACAACGTGAAGCAGAAAGGCTAGAGGTGGAACGGTCTCGCAAGGAGAAGGAACGAGAGCGAGAACGAGAGCAAGCAAGCAATCGCCAGCTCGCCGTTCAACAACGGGTGGTATCCGAACAGCGCCACCTTGCCCATGAAGAAGCTAAGCGAAAAAAGGAGAATGCTGCCGCTGCTGAGTATCTAAGAAAGATCAGTAACCCAAAGCGAAGAGGGAGGAAGCCAAAGGTAAGCACTTTTCTCAATCATTTAATATCCTCTATCTCATGCCTTTTGAAGCCACCGCCTGGGCTGGAGCGTTACATTGCGGAGATGAACCTACCGAATCCAGATACCCCTGGACCAGTCGCCTCTTCATCGATATCAGCAATGACAAGCCCGTCAATGTCAACACTTGTCTTTCCGTCACTGATATCACCTGGGATCAACTCGTCTGCTCCCATCCCAACACCATCACGAATTCCATTCAGTCCATGACGCGATAGAAATATTGTGTTTCCTGGGCCATGCCTGGCCCCCAGTGCTCCAGATCATTATCCTCCAGACTTATGTTCAGACAATAGATGGTATTACCCTAATTCAGCTAGTCCCAGACCACATTCTGCATCACCATTTCCACGTATAACAGTGCCCATCATTCAATCTACTCCTAACACTACTAGTAACACAAGTAGCACATATTCTGATTGCAATAATCCCTTCATTAATCATCTTTAATACACACTAATACATCTGCTGAGTTGACCTAACAAAGAAACGATTATCATGCCATTTATCAAGCCACCCGCCGTAAAGGACTTTATCAGCTCCAGTGAGCAGATAGTCCTTTGCACGATCATCCTTGTGAAGAGTCCGACCTTCATGAAGTTTATGCAACTCTTTGTAAGAGTTTACTAAACGCTGTATGTCTTTCACCTTCTTTGGTGCAGTATGGCGTTTACCTCGTGTGTATGTTTCAAACTGATCTTCGATATGCTCAGTGACAGCACGTATAGTTGGTACTGCTGGATGAAGCTTCTTGAGAAACTTCCAGTCGATGTTCGGGCCTTCTGAGCGATATGTATCCTGAATAAAATGGTCAGTTACTGTCATGAGGACACCGTACTTGTATCTGCTTTTATATCACGATTATTATGTTCTTGCTTTTGATCGAATGGTACAAATGAATTGGGACGCCCTGAAATAGTCATTAACCAGCAGTTCATCCGAACATGTTGACTGAAAGCAAGGGGATGATATTAGCTCTGATAGGCATACAGAAAAAGCTTAACTCACGCAATCTCTGCAGGCCACTCGCGATGAAGTCCTTGAAGAAGCTCAATACATTCAGTTGCATAGTTACCGTTTCCGCCACCAATAAACCGAAGGAAGAAGAAAGGAAGCAGCTTTTCAAGCATCCCTACGTCCCCAGATTTAATTGCTCTACGAAGCAAGAGATATGGAAGAATGTCTCGGAGAAACATTGTATGCTGCTGTTTTACTTCATCTTGCTTTTCTTTTGGCAGGCCTTTCATCTTGTCAATGGCTAATGATGTGGCGTGTTTCCGATAGATGGTAGCGGCCATGTCCTGGAGCTGTTGTGGTGTCTTGGTGCGCAATTCTGAAAGCGTTGCCACACCTCCTTCAGCCAACCAACAAGCACGTATCTCCGCCTCAGCAACGTGATGCAGTGCTTCATTGAGGTGATGATGGAAGACCCCCTTAGTCTCGACCTTATTAAGCCCCTTCCTCTCCAGCTGGTTGAAAGCGTTAAGTAAACCACTTCCCTTCGCTCTACCGAGATACTGGGTGTGATAGGTATTCGCGGCAGCCATAGCAAAGTGAAACCACCCAAATGGTGTGATTAACCATTCAAGACGCTCAAAAGAGTTCACGTCCTCCGCACGCTGTTGAAAGAGCCCCCGAAGACGCGACACGGTAAGCTGATCTCCGATAAAAAAGAACACTTGATTCCAGCCAATGTGTTCTTTCTTGCTTTCTTCTCCCATACCAAGCTGTCGAAGCCATTCCGGGAGCAGCTGAATGTGGTCCTCGTAGCTTGCCTCAGCCATGTTCACTGTACCAAGGAGGAACTGATTTGTCACTTGATCAGGACCTGTGGCGAGCTTACAGACAGGAGGCGGAGGGCGAAGGAGAACCGAACTCTTCCCGGTATACGTGTGCAGCTCAAATTCCAGTGCATCGAGCAGATACTGCATGATGATGTATGTTGCGTGAACATCGATGGTGACTTGAGCCTGTTGGCTTAGCGTGAATATGTCGATGGGAGTAAGGGGTGATTTCATTCCTTCGGCGCGTTTCTCTTGTAAATCGCGATTGGCATGAGGGGAGAGCCGTCGTGCGCCACGGCGCACATATACCGTGCATGCAGTGCCACTTGTGAATTGCTTGAGGTTATCGAGCCGCTGTGAATAGACTCTGGTGGCGATTTCAATGTTGTCGTACGTCAGCTCCCAAGAGCAAACTGGCAAGAGGCCACAGACTTCGATCATCTTCTCGTTTGACATACGT
Organism: Paramarasmius palmivorus; assembly: GCA_037176845.1. NCBI lineage: Eukaryota > Fungi > Basidiomycota > Agaricomycetes > Agaricales > Marasmiaceae > Paramarasmius > Paramarasmius palmivorus. The sequence goes on along the minus strand of JAYKXP010000036.1, from coordinate 170,565 downwards.
GGGACGGACTCTGTGGTCCATTTGAAGCTCATCGTGAGGCCGAGGGCGTGGAGTGTATCAAATGCTTTCGCCGTGGTTCCCTTGAACTTGAAATATATTGCAAGCATTTTCTGCATTCGATTGTGTCGATTATTCTGACTATATGACAGCAGGGATACAAACAGAACTAAAATCTGTGCATGCCCTCGATAAGGACACACCTTGCTATCACTCTTTCGAACTTTGTCCCCTTTCCTCCTACACTCTGGTATCGCCAAATCCTCCACAAAGTTTGATACAAGAGGAGCCTCACGCAGCAACATCTGTCTCATCAACTCAAAGTCAAATCGTGTGAGCTCCTCTGCACGAAGGTCCCCAACACTTCCTGTTCTGAAATACCCCCCCACATCCTCAAGTTCTTCTTCAATAGCCTTCCCTAGAATTTCCTTCGCAATCTCAACCATCACTTTCTGGGCTCTGCTAGCACGCTTCTTCTTGTATCGCTTCGAACGGGGCGGCTTGAACCAGCGACGGAATATGCCCAACAACTCCACGCTCCCAAGTAATGCTGAACGAGCATACTGTATCGTCGGGTCCTGAACACAAGACTCATCTCCCCAACTTAAGAAGTCCAAAAAAAGTGGCAGGTCTAATCCCTCCTCTTTCATCACAGCCAAAACTCTGCGTACACTCGATGCCATTGGTCGATTACCAATCTTCTCCCGTAGAATTCTGGTGTTCCTTATGAATGGTGGTTCATTTGTGATTTCAGTTGGTATATATGAGGAAAGAGTGGGAGTAGAGCGTGGTTCAAAGCTTTGCTGATCATCATCCTCGCTGCTGGAACCCGAATTAGAGTCAGAACCGTCATCGGAAGTGTCGGCGGTATATAGATAAGACGTGTAGCTTTCGGGGTCTTCGAAGAGCATGTTCCATTCGACATCTTCATTTTCAGCCATGTCCGGAGAAAGAAGAACGATATATTTGAGTAAAACGCGGGTGTTGAAGTTGGGCTGAAGTGCCGGTCAACGCTCGACCGGCACTTGCTGTGCGTCACGCTGCGGCCTGAGGGAGGGTGCCTCGGTTAAAATGCACCAGACCCTCTGGGAATGTTCCGATTCCAATTTTCGACTGATCAAAATCTTTTCATTATCAAAAGCCATAAATTATCTAAATCAGGACATTCCCCCGAGGGTCTGTATCGAGACTAATCCTATCCATCAAAACAGCACGGTGTTATCAACCCTCTACTCCATCTCGATCCTATTCACCGAGTACTACCTCACAACCCTCTTCTGCTCTTGACTCTACAATGCACTTGCGAGGAGATTTCAGAGTACGTGTGTCCGAATTGTCATACGACCTCACAAACTGACAGCTCGTCTCTAGGCATGCAAAGGATTCCTTTTCCTCGAAGAAATATTGGGGAACGCAATCGATTATCCGCTCTCTCGAAGACCAACACCGCCTTCCCCGTGGAGTAGGCAGGATAGACGTAGAGATAGATTGCAAGGTATTGTAGCTGAGTGATGTATGTACAGTCCGAAACGGTGCAGAGTCCCTTAATGCTACTGATAAACAAGACCAAACTCCGCGGGATCTACCCGATCCCCCTACTCCATGTGCCCCCACTAAAAAAATGGCGGCGTCCTCGTCGCTGACACTTTCCTCGACTCTACTCTCCTTCCTCTACACCTTTTGACTTCTTTCTGAACATTTGCAATCTCCTGGCACTGAAGTTTCCTTCCAGCCTCTCCCCTTGCAACGTTTCCAATGTGTACGAGTTCACCTTTCTACTAACCACTCGTCTGGGCGCTGACCATTTTGGGGCTAGTTTTCTTTCGGTTTTATGGGTGTTGTCCATGCTGCTTTTGTAGACTTGTACCAGGTCGCCCACTTCAAATACAATCTCCTTTCCCGTTTGTCGTACAACTCGTCTGTCAAAAGCGTTTTTGCGTCGGATTGCGTGCCGTACTATGTGATCGTAGCCATCCAACCTTTGTTGAGCTACGTACGCGATGTGTGTGGCTATGTCTGTGTCGTTTGGTGCTTCTTCCGCAATTTCGGGTGGTGTTGGTTTTGTGTTTATGACCATTCCGAAGAGGAGTTCCTTTGGGGAGAATTGGAAGTTTGTTGGTTGTCGGGAGTTCAGGGCATGAATTGCGGCGTCAAAGTGGTCTGGCCATGTGTTGGGTAGTTTGTCCCATGACATTTCTACGAACTCTTCTGAATCTTCTTTCAGCTCCGGAGCCACCAGCCTTTTCAAGACATGTAATAGAAGCTTATTGGTCCCTCCTATCAGCCCATTGACCCATGGCGAGTATGCTGGTGTGACTTGGTGTTTGGCTCCCCATTCACCGCAGAAGTCGTCTACAGCCTTGTTTTTGAAATGTGATCCACCGTCCGACATGAATGTTTCCGCTGGGCAATACTTTTGGAAGATGTCGAGTAGGCTCTTTTTTGTGGTTTCCGCCGTGCCATGTGTTTTGAACTTGTAGCCCCACACATGTTGTGAGAAGATGTCGATGTACAGGCCCACTGTGTGGTATCCCCCTTTCCCTTTCTGGAGTGATAGGTAGTCACCAGCAATTAGTTTGAATGGGTGACGTCGTGTGATGGGGTTTAGAAGTGAGTGAAGGTGCGCCGCTCCGAAATTTCGACATCGTTCGCATGTTTTGATTGCTGTTATGACTGACTCGTCTAGCCCCGGGCTCCATATCTTGTCCATCAATGTTTTCTTCACTTGGTCTCTTCCCCAATGCCCTCCGACCTGGTGTTGTATTCCCGCTAGCTTCACCGCCTCTTTCCTTGTGACGCACTCTACTCGACTTCTCGCTCGCACACCCCTGTTGCCTCCTACTCTCCACAACTTGTTATTTTCGATCATATAGTCTTTTGCACGATGTCTGGCCCTTTGTTTTACCTTGTATGACCCCGTGATTTGCTTCCCTTCGATGGCCTCTATGACCTCCAGGAAGATTGGTTCCTCTGCAAACCTTTCCTTCAGCTCTTCATTTGGGCTCTCGGCTACGTTGAACATATTGTTCACTAATCCCCTGCTAGCTTCCCAGTCTTTGCTTACTGTCCACTCACTCCCGTCTCCTTCTACTCTTGGTTTTCCTTCCCATTTCCTGCTCAACCCGTCTGCCACTACGTTTGTCTTTCCTGGTATATGTCGGACGTCTGTTATGCAGTATGCCAGTATGCCGTCACGCCATCTGGAGTGTGCTGCATTGAGTTTCTCCGCACATAGTACATCTCGGAGTGCTTGACAGTCGGTTTTGATTTCGATTGGGAATCCCCATATGATGTCGGAGAATTTGTCGAGGGAATATTTGAGTGCGGCAAATTCTAGGAGGAATGGTTTGTAATTCTTTTCTGCCGTTGATGTCCTTTTTGATGCGAAGGCTACTGGGAATCACTTTTCTTTGAAGGTGCCGTCTCTGCATTGTATTTGGTATGTTTGCATTAGCACTGCTGCAAACCCTTCCTTACATCCATCAGATGTCACGATGAATTTAGATCCATCCCACTTGGGCGAACGCAGTACCGGTTTGTTGGTTAGCGCTGCTTTCAGGTCGAGGAAGGCTTTGGTGTGTTCTGCCTTCCACCTATCTTTGAGCTTATGGTTTCGCATAGCTGTTCTCCACTGGGATTTGCCGTAATTCTTGGGTAGATCTGCCTCTTTTAGCAGGTTTCGCAATGGCCCTTCGATTCCCGCGTAGTCTTTGATGAGGTCTCTGAAGTGGCCTGTCAGGCCTACAAATGACGACAACTGCATGGCATCATCTGGTACCGGCCAATCTACTATGGCTGTCAACTTTGCTGGGTCCGTGGTGACTCCTTCCTGTGTAACTTTCCCTCCGGCGAATATACCTTCTGTTACGAAGAATTGTGATTTGCTCGCGGACAAGGATAGGCCTTCTCGACGTATGACGAGCATGATTCGTCTCAACTTTGCCATCATTTCTTCGAAGGTATTTGCTGCTGTTCCTCCATCATCCACGAACAACTCTAGTGTTCCATCTTTGAGTAGCTCTGGCAGTTTAGTCGCTGTCATGTGAGCAAATGTGGATGGTGCACCTGTCAGGCCGAAAGGCATTTTGCAATACCAGAAGTAGCCCCTTCCCTCAACGTAGAATGCCGTGTATGGTCGCGATTCGGGTGCTACCTCTACTGCATAGAATCCCGAGGCAAAGTCTATCAGAGACAGGTACTTGTGTCCGCTGAGTGCCTGTTGCTTCATGTGAATGTCTCCTTGAGGCATGGGCGCGATTTCGGTGTACTTGTTGACTTCTGCGAAGTTTTGGCATATGCGCCATTTCTGTGGTTTCTGTGGTTTCGGCTCTGTCTCCTCCTCTAGTTCTGGTCTGGGTGGAAGATTTTCAAAGTGACTTTGGAGTCCCGCGGCCATGCATTGGTCATTAATGCGATGTTGTAGCTCTTCTAGGGATAGTCCGCCTCCTTCATGTGCTTTTTTTTGCCAGGGTGGTCGGGGATACACATTTGACTTCGTCAGGTGTGCATTGTTCAATGACGCCTGCTGCGATTAGCTCATCTATTTTTGAATGGAGGTATTCTTGTTGTGGTGGTGTTAGGCGTTTCTGGGCAATTTTCTTCTTCATTTTTGCCCCTTCTGGTACGTTGAGCTTGTGTACCACATCTTTCACTAGCCTGACTTCTGATACCGACAGCGTGAAATTATCTGCGAATTCCCTTATAAGGTCTTCTGCTTGTTGTTTTTCCTCCGGTGTTAGGCTTGACCCTATGGTAACCTGCCTGAGGATTTCTTCAACACGCTTTTCCTTGAAGGCACCGTTTTCCCCTTCATTCCGCGTGAATATATTCTGCTCCGGGTTTGCCTGATCCAGACTGTCTGGGATGATGTCTTTGCCATATGACATATCCATTGTTTCGTCTGGTTCAATGCTGAGTATTTGCGGTAACTCTGGGTTTGCATTAGTGTTTTGCAATGATTCGCTATCGGTATTGATGGAAACTCCCCTCAAGGGGGGCGCATGACTTCCCCCCATTGAGTTTGCACGCTTCTTCCACAGTATTCTAATTCTTCTCCGTTCCTTCGCATTTAGCTGTTCTCTTGTTTTCCACCTGTACCATCTCCTTCCTGCTTTTCCTCTCCGTTTCATTTTCCAATACATCCTCGCCTCTTCTCTCTTTTTCCTCTGCTCCTCTTCTTTTCTTCTTCTCAACTTCTCCTGTATTTCTTCATCTTCCTTCTGTCGTCTCTCTTTGAACTCCTGTGGTGTCTCAAAGACGAAAGCATACTGTCCGTCTGTTCTTCTCGTAACTGGGGGTATGGGGTATTCAGTGGGCATCATATCTAGGTATGTTTCGTTGTGGTTGACTTCCCTGCTCCGCGGGGTATCTGAATTCACAGGTACCCCGCCGTTGTCCCTCACATTTATCTTGTGTTGGCGTGTAGCCGGATTTTCTTCCTCATCTTCTACTTCCTCCACCGTCACTGACTTTACTGCCTTTGGTGCCGTCTCTATAACCTTTCCCATCCCACTATTGAACACTTTTCGTATGTTCTTCCCATCTCGGACTTTGATGCTATCTTCCTCGTAGTCGTGTATTGCTCTGAATTGTTTTAGGAGTGGTTTCCCGAACAGTATTTTCCAGCTTCCTCCACTGTCAAACACCTCAAATGTTCCTATCACCTCAACACCCTTGATCCGAACCTTCCCCGTCCAACTTGCCACTCCCGGTACTAGTGCTCCATTTGCAACTCTGAACCACTTCGATGATGGCCTCCATCCTCCTATTTTGTCCTTCATCTCTCTGTATACTGCTTCGTCGATTGCCGGTACCATTGCACCATCATCGACAGATGCTCTTACGTTCATTGTTTGGTCGTTGCTATCGACTAGTTCGAAGTCTAACTCGAATGGTTTGCTTACTCAGCTCGGGACTTGTAATGATTGTATGTCGATGATTTCAATTTCATTCGTTGACGTTGAATTCTGTACATCTGTGCGATTAGTCAAGAAAGTGTCCCTTGTTAGGGTCATGTGGGCGCCGTCTACTCCGCTGACCCTTCCTCTTTTCCCAAGCCTGACACGAAACCTTCAACTCCCCAACTCCCTTCAACCCCTACTGCATTTACTGATGCCGCCGTTGCTCTGTTTGCTCCCAGTTCCTTCTGCACAAATGCTCTCCATGCTCTTTCCTTCATCCCTATTCTGGACGTGGATGTGCACGCTACTCCTTGCCCATGGCTTCTTTTCCCACATGCGAAGCATTCTCCGGACCCTGGTGGTAGTGTTCCTGGGCGTACGGGAATACCATGTTCTCGTTGAAGCGTGCGTTTCCCCATTTTAGCCCAAAGGCTGCCATGTCGTTGATGTATGCTGTCACACCTTCTTGGGTGCTCGGGTGTTGCTTGTATGCTGTGACGTTGGCGCGTAGTGTTGTTTTCTGGGAATTGTTAAGGATGGGTGGTTGCCGTGGACGGTTATAGCTGAGGTTCCCTTGGCCTCCTCCGGCAGATGAGAACACCGTGGAATCATCCGCTTTCTGTGGCATTTGCGTGGTTCCTGGCCTGCCTACGTTCGGAGTCGCTGCGTTTATTGAAGTTGCTGCAAGTGTTCTGGCTAGGCCCTTGCTCGGTGTCTCCATCTGCTTCTCTATGGCTCGGATGCGGTCTTCTACTGCCCTTTCCTCCTTGATATACTTCACGTCAATGTCCGATATGGATTTCGTGAACTCTGCCCAATCCTTGGCATTGTCCATCGCTTTGGACTTGATGATACGTGGCAGCTTTTCGTAGACCCCCACCATATCTGATGAGGTGTTCGCTATCCCCGCTGCCTTTGCCACGTCAAGTAGTTGCCTAGCGAAACGTACGTGCATCCATTCCCGTGAAGTCTCATGTCGGTTTCCCAACTCATCTACTGTTATCGTTAATTCCAACAACTCTCTTCTTTTTTCGGATGCTGACGGTTTTGCCACTGTCGCTGATTTGAACTCTTCCAAAAACCTCTTCTTAAACTCGTCCCAGCCTCCTTTTTTTACTTCATCCTCTAGCTCCTCGTACCAGATGTCCACTGCACTTCCGACTTTCAAGAATAGGTGGATCTTGTCAGCGTACTTCGCTTCCTTGTATTGGCGGAGTGCCATTTCGCCCTCGGCTTTTCGCAAGAAATTCTTTGAGTCCAACGGGTCATTGAACTCTCCCGTGTACTCTAGGTTTGTATTCGCCATTTGTGCACGTGGTAGCGGTTTCTTTGGGATTTCTGGTGTTTCTGGCATGATGTCTGGTGTTTTTGTGGGTGACGGTACTATGGATGGAATTTGCGATGGAATTTGTGATGGCGGTCGTGATGGCGAAACCTGTATTCCTCTAGACCTTGCTATCCAATCAACCCAGGACCCTGTGAATCCTGGTATGCTTGGTACTATCGGTGTTGTAGGCTGTGGTTGTACTGGTGAGGTGGGCGGTGATGCTCCCTCGGAGTCGTCTATGTCGTTGTGTGTGCTACTTGTGAATATGAAAGATGACCCTGGTGTCGAGACTGTGGAGATTGTAGTGGATGTAAAGCGTCCTCTACTGTCTCGTGGTTGACTCGTGTTTGGTCTTGGTGCCAGTCTCGTTGCGCGTGTTTATACGTGTACGTGGGTGCGTGTTGTTCGTGTTTCACGTGTGCGACAGTGCTATGGCGTTGCTTTGAATCGCGCTCTCGTCACCATGATGGAGTAGGCAGGATAGACGTAGAGATAGATTGCAAGGTATTGTAGCTGAGTGATGTATGTACAGTCCGAAACGGTGCAGAGTCCCTTAATGCTACTGATAAACAAGACCAAACTCCGTGGGATCTACCCGATCCCCCTACTCCACCCGGCACTCAATCTCAACCCTTTCTTTCCATTATCAATACACTAAGGACCACCTGATATCGTGATGCATAATCGATCCTCTTTCCCACCTAAGGTTCCCAGCCCCACCGGCAAATTAGTGGGCGGATATGCCGGGTATCCGCCAACTAACTTGTGCTCAAACCGTCATAATTCTGGTACGCAAATATCTTTCATTTATCTTTCAAAGTACACGAATAATTCTTTCCCCTCCAGTGAATAACTTCAAGTCCCTCAAGTGTCGCTCTGCCCCTCAAGAGTATTTCCATTTTCAGCTAAATTCAAACCAAGGTCACGCCATTTATTAAATTTCTCATCCAACGCTAACTCGATACCATTGTTCATCTCATCGTCGCTCCCGGTTTGCACTTGCGACATGTACCTCTGTAGATTTTGAATGAAATTCTTTCTTTCAGTGCCATTCACAAGTGGGATCTCAACAAGGACAGCAGTTCTTGATTTTGGATTGAAAGTTTCTTGAAAGTAGGGACCATCAGAAAGGACAGGGACTCAGAAGTGGTATAGTCAATGCTCAGGTGCGTGCGTGTTTCATTCAAGAGATTGCAGATTGATTTATATTCTATGTAGCTTGAACATACAGGCAGACTATGGACAATACTATTGGAAGGCAGAACAAACACGACATTCCATCATTCAGTACCTGTGAAACCTGGAGCTCCACGATACCCTGGTGTCGGCTTAGGACGACTGCTCGACTTATCAGCAGCAGCTTGCCCGCTTTCACTCCGACCAGCAGTTGAATCATCCTCAACATTTCTATCGTTCCCATTTCCACCTCCACGGCCTCCACGACCACGACCACGACCACCACGACTTCCACGACCACCACAACTTCCGTTTCCCCCACCACGTGCTGCCTTCTGCTTCGCCGGCGGATTGAGTAAGGGGTTGAGTGCCGGTGGTCTCCTCTCCCGAGTTGGTCGAGACCGATTCGCATTCGCATCAGAACCAGAGTTCACGTTCTGGTTACCAGGAGAACCGGAGCTAGGGTTGATGGTTATTCCTGAGGCTGCAAGGATGCGAGGATCCAGAACGCTTGGATCAAGAGGTGGGCCGGGTGCAGGTGGTGCATGATGAGGCACCGGTTGAGGTGAAGGGTCGCGGTCAGGTGAAGGAGGTGGCTGGGTATTGAGAGGTGATGGATTGTTGACAGGCGATGGGGTTGGCAGATTGTCGACAGGTGCAGCTGGAGATGCAGGACGATGCGGTGATGGAAGAAAGAGAGGACTTAGGTCACCATTGGACATGGGAACATCGCCTTGTTCCTGAGCAATGGTGTAACGGGCAGCTGAGGCATCGTGACTAGCCTGGCTTCCGTTGGCAGTTTCTCCTCGATGACCCCGAGCACTCGTCGTCCCTGTAGCTCCCACACTCTTCCCACCACGAGGTCCACGACCACGTCCCGCATCAGATCGAACACGGCGGCCATTCGGATGGCGTAAAACTCCATGTTCATCTTCCTGAGGACCTTGAGCTGTAGTCAGGCTGACCTTGAGATTATCGAGGTACGTAGTCTTCCATTGGGTGTACTCCTCATCAGAAAGACGGCGGAAGCCACACTTTCCACTCTGAAGCATCTCCAGGGTTTTTTGGAGAGGCGGAATGGAGCTACTGACTTTACTAAGGTTCTCGATTTTTCCAAGTGGCCAGTTGTTGAGAACGACGCGATGCTTGAATGTCATTTGAGCATCAAAATTGCCATAGAATATTCGTTTTGGCGCTCCTTCACCTAATGCTGCCTCTGTAGACACATGTAAGTAAGTAAACAGAATGAAAATGCAATTGACGTACGAAACGACTTCTGTAACTCATCTCTAATAGCTGTCCTCAGGAAATTGGCTTGGTCGGCAGCAGTCATTGCAGCGGACATATCTGTAATTGTTGTAAGCATATTATTCGACTGTATTTGACATAAACTTACTTGCAACATCACATCCAGCCACTGAAAATGCTTCGAGTCGTCCAAGAACTTTATTAGTATCCCAACCTCCTTTGGTTGCGAGCGGCATGTAGTCGAGGATGGAATTGTTTGTGGTATAGATTTGAGGGCGCATATAATTCTCGTGAGTACTGCGGACGAGAATGAACATGCCTTCAACGCCGGATCGAAGGGAAAGGCCTTCCATCTATTAGAGAGGTCAGTTATGTCGCTTTAATACGGCTAGACAGCACTCACCATTGCTGACATATTGGTTGCGACACTCACAACGTCTTGTGCGCGAGCACAATTATTTGGACGAAGAGCAAGTTTGCGGCGGTCCTCTTTATCAAGTTGTTGGAATTCCTGGACAAGCCTGTTCTTTTCCGTGTCGGTAAGTGCGTCGTAGTCTGCCTTGTAGAGTTTGGTGATCTCCATCAACGATAGCGGTGTTCCCGCTGAGCATTGGTTAGTTTAAATCTATGTACGTCAATGAAAAGAATAGGCTCACCCTCGTGAAGCTCACGGCTCTTGAGCCATTTGAATGCGTTAAACGCGTTCACCTTGATGCGAGGACGCTTAGGCTGGAATCCTCCATGGAAAAGCAAGTCGATGAACCAACGGGGCTTTTTGTCGAACTCATCTGCAAGTACGTTGGCTTGAGCATAGACACTCGATACTAGTTTAGCAATAGCAGAATGTAATTTCTGCACTTCGGTTTGTGCTGTCTTGGCTGCTTCCTTTCATTGCGCAACTGGAAGGAAGATGCGTTTAGCCCGATGTGCTCGACGGAGGCGTGGACAGATGAGGTGTTTGGCGATTGAGTAGCCCTGGTACCGAACCATGGCAAAGGGGGAGTAGGATTAAAAATATATTGTTTATTCGCGTATTTCATGCCCTAGATTTTGTTTGTTTTTATTTTATTGTTGGCGTACGGATCCCTGAAGGACGATTCGGACAACACGACTTTCGGGTTAATGTGCCACAGATTGGAATCCCGATCCTCTGCCCTGTGAGTGCTAATTCCCTATCATTCCACTTAGGCTATTCACAACTCAGACTTTTTAAACACGCGCACAACAGTCAACTTGGCAAGACAAATTTGAAGGTTTTCATATGGAAGAGACCAGAATTACAGCAAAGCAACTACATACATTTGCATGACTACGCTTCATTCCAACTCCCGGTAAGCATTCCCCAAATAAATCGGACCTCACTCTCAACCAAGTCAGGAAAAATATTTGTAACTAGCTCAAGAAATCCATCCTCTGTAACTATAGAACGGTAAATTCCAATAATTATCCCTACATTTTCACTGGTATAGCCATGAGCACGGAAATATTCCTGATGGAAGGCAGTAAGAAGTGGCGTTGACCGAGAGTGGGCCTCACGCTGACGAGAGGGACCAGCCACAGGGACTGGGGAACGTTCACGAATAACGGGCTGGGAGGATGAAGTGAAACCTCCTGAACTATTGAAGGCTTCCAGCCAAGATAAGTCGCCAGCAAGGTTTTCTAAGTATGGTATGAGTGTCAATTCACTGTAGTATTAACTGCAGTGCTTACCTTCAACCTCTGGGTCTGATTTTCTTGGTGGCGTCAACACCTTTACAGTACGTTGGGAGAACACTAGCTTCTCCGGTGTCGGTGGAACCCATTTTCCCTTTCCCTTTCCTACTGGGGTACAGGGAGATGGTGCTGATGGTGGCTTTGAAGCTGAGCGACTAGGAGACACCAATTGATTTGGCTGTGGTGGGGGTTGTGGAGCTGTCTGTGATGGAACAGACCTTTGATGGTCGGAAGGTGAAATGGGCTCTTCAGAAATTGGTGCAACTCGTTCCTCTCCACGAGTGATCATGAAATAAAATGCATCCGCAAATGATGAGTAGGTACGCATGATGGGTTCGGCGCGAAGTCTGCAGTCGTTGTGGCATTCAACCCATCCACGAAGGGCCCGGCGACTTGGATATATCAGTGAAAGACCGTATTGGAAGTCAGTGCAACATACTAGTCAATGAGGATGCCAAATTCCTTTGAAAGTAGCATAGCATAGAAGTAAACTCCGAGCTCATCAAGGATTGCGCAGGCATTCTGAAAGTCTGCCAATCCTGAAACAGCCTCCCACAGCGCATTGATATTGCTGATTTGGTGAATGGAGTCGAGTACGCCCTGCAAGGACTCAAATAGAAATTGACTGTGTTCATGAGGGACCTGGATAACTACAGGCCATCTTCCGCCACTACGCCCACCGGGAATGAAGGGTCTGTGCAGTTGTTGTGTCATAAAAGAGCATATCCAAGTTACAGTGTAAGGACGCTTACATCTGTGCATATATGCCGGGATCGAGCTCGGGTTGCTCTGTCGTCGATGAGGAAACTTGATATCTCCCGAATGCTGTTGGCCAGAGCAAAAGGAAAACGAATTGAGGGGTGGAGGTGTTGGGGGTAGACTTGTTGTTTGACATGATGTTAGAGGCTAGGAGAGAAACAGGGAGCCGGGAAAGGGTTGGGAAAGGGTGTGGCTTTCGATGTGGCTGATTTAGGCAAGTGTTGATGATCTGAAGTCGGAGATGAAAATTCATTCCTAATTTGGAAAGGTCTTGTGGTCCTGAGATGCGCTGCATGGTCACGTTGATGGAAATGTTTTGTTGATTCCTTCTGTCATCTGGACTTTCTACAAGATAACAAGCAAGGCTAATGGTGTGTGTCATAACAACTATCTTCATATTTGAATTCCACCAACGTATACTCAACACCCTGGGAATATGTGTCTTGTTCTTTTCCTCATTCTGCGAATACTCGACACCCGGGAATTCGCAGGAACTTATCGAGGCACCTTGGAATTTGTTTTATCTGTTTACTTTTTGTTGACCATGTGCTCACATTGGACCATTCGCCAAGCTGGTATGAACACCCTGACCCCCATCCATCTGCCAAGTGACTTCGATTTCGCGTCTCTTCTCCAGCAAGCCTTCGAAAACCAACGAGATGACCTAGCCGTCAACATATCGATGCCATCGGCACTGCTCGCCAACGAGATATCCTCCAAGACTTCCATTTCAGATAGTGTCGGTGAATATACGCGAGATAGTGTCGGTGAATGTATGCTTACTTTCTCGCCATCACCGCGTTGCCACTCATCCGAAAATTCTCCATGCACAGCATCTATACCTGAGCAAGAACAACGAAGATCGCATGCAAAGACTCAAAGCAAGAAGAATCGCCAGCTGAAAAGAGCTGCTGCGAAGGCTCTGAAGACTCCAGAGACATATGTCGCTCCTTCACCCAAACGACCACGCCTCCAGGAAAGCGTTATCCTCGATGTCGGGATGGATCAATTGCGGGCTTCTCATAATGGCTTTACCGGCTATCATACCGAGTATGGAAATGAGGAATACACGCTCAACGATATGATTGGTGAAGGTTCAAAGTTCAACTTCCGAAAGATCGAATGGAATGGAAAGTTAGTATGCATTCTCCCCGCATTTTCGGTACTAACTTCCTACAAATAGATTTGATATGACGTTGGTCAAGACGGTTATCAAATTGCTCATTGCATTGGGTTCGCAGACGAGAAGACTTGGCCCGGAGCCGTTGAGCGGGCGGCTAACGTATTCGCTGCTTCGAAGCCACGGTTTACTGGAAAGCTAGCAGATAATCAACGCGGAGGATTTGGTGCGCTATCTGCTGGTGTCTCTTGTGATCAAGGAATGAAGGTACATCATGTATTGTTCTACTGACAACATATTGGTTAAACGATTCTATGCTAGCACCCCCAGGTTGTAGGTCAATCAATTGCCACCAACGATCACATCATCCGAAATCTCCTCAGCGATCCAGACGTGAGGCGACTAGCGGGGTACCAATCATCGGCATTCTATCACTGCCAGCCAGTTCTGTATAAACAGTATGCCGACAATCGCACCGAACTCAAGAAGAAAGACGCCTCACTCTACTGGAATTTTGCCAACAGCATCTTTGCCCATGTCACGTTCAACTTTGGCCCGCGGACTGTATGCGTTGAGCATACTGACTTTGCGAATCACGCGGATGGCTTCTGTGCGATCACAGCCCTTTCACCAACTGAACGCGGGTATGACTATAAGAAAGGCGGCCATTTAATTCTCTGGGACTTGAAGCTCGTCATCGAATTCCCTCCGGGTACTACCATTCTCCTCCTCTCAGCTGTGTTGCGCCATTCCAACACCGCAATAGCACCTGACAAGTGGCGCTACTCCTTTACACAATACACGGCGGGTAGTCTCTTTCGGTGGGTAGAGCGTGGATTTCAGATGGAAAAGGATTTTTGGGCATCTTTATCGTCGGAAGAAGCAAAGTTAGCAAAGGCAAGGGACAAGGAGCGCTGGAAATCAGCGTTCGCCAACTTCACAAAATTTGTTGTGTAATTCAGGGTGTTCTGGCATTTTGTATCATCGATCACTATCTTCAGTATTGTAGTAGTGTTATAGCATTGTACTCCCATAGGGCCATAGCTAGTTGAAATATCGTTGTGCAGGAAATCTCATTAAACGAACATACGTCAATGCCTGATTTTAATCATTCTTGAGGCAATATCTTAGGGCTATATGTTATACAGAAAGTGCAAGTCGATGTCTATAGTTGCTACATAGTACCTATAAGCCTTCAGTAAGCTGAAACTGTCGTTTGAGGAGGGCGAAGAAGGTTTGGCCATGAAAAATGCACAAAACACTACCAAAAGTCGGCATTGATCGCATTATTGATGCAGTCCTTGTCTCTCGTCAATACCATCGACAACTTTCCCCACTCTGGGGGTCGCCCTATTGACCGAGATCTTTGCTAACACACTTCTGATATACGTCAAGGTTATCTGTATGCTGTTTGGTAAAGACGTGTTGCGTTTATAGGTCTAGTATGAGGCGAAAAGTATTATAGTGGAGAGTTTCTATACGCGCGCATGGAGAGTTTCTTAGATGTGTCATATTTCCCCATAATCTGCCTCTATTCCCTCACCAAAAACATGTAGATTAATCATATTATCATGGAATATATTACGCCGCTCATGGTTCTGTTTTTTATGGCAAAGGGATGGTCTCGCCTCAGTTTCTTATTTTCCGTGGAGAGTTTCTAACTGAGATTCACTCAAGCTGAGCCGTGCACTCACATACTTCTGGCCCTTGTCAGAGACCTGCATACCCTACAAAGACGATTTCAATGTATCCCCAGGATTCGGAGGAATATCTATTTTGGGAAAGAGGCCTGAAGGCTACCGTTGACGTTACCTGTTTTCTACCTTGGATCACATCATCATCAGCATGGCTCCGCCCATTTTCCATTCAAGAACCAAGGTCGATACCAGGCATTTCAACCCGCTTTACGACTCAGACAACATTCTACCACCTTCTTCCCCTGAAGCAAGTTATTCCCCCTATTACCAACAATTAGCAGTTCAACGACATTACATCTCCTCTCCAATCCCAACCCCACGTCTTCATCCTGCAACTCGTAGGCTATTTATCTCTTCCCCTACGAGGCCGGTCTCCAAGTCACCTCCCCCTGTGTATACTGAGGACTCATCTGTCGAGTCCACAGTTCCATCAACACCCTGCCCTCCTGAACGAGTCCGACAGAAAAAGCTTCGAGTTGCACCTATTGGAAATTCACATGCTTTGGACAAGATACATCCTCCTCCCGTGTGCTCTAATCAACAGAATGTTGAACGAACGCTAAATTCTGCCACTCGCTCAGGCCGACATGCTCTCGACTCACAAGACGAGTCCAAGTCTGGCCAGGTTGAGAGACGCCGTGAGCGCGCTCGACATTATGCACGGGAATATTACCAACGAAATCGCCAAGTCCTTCAAGCCAAGGCACGCCAACGCAAACGCAGGTGAGCAAATCAATCGCAATTTCAACAGTGGTAGCACTGACATGGCCTTTTCTGGTCTCTACGATACATAGGCAACTCGTGCGTATGCATGAGCTTCCAGAGACAGAAAGAATTGAGGCCCTCAATCTATACCGAGCACGTCAAAACAGGTATAAGTCGAAGTGGCGGAGTCAACATCGGCCGTATTTGGCCCAAATGGAGTCTTTGCGTCGTCTCAGGGTGAGCCACTGAAGCCGTATCCATATGGAACAGGTTAATGACTCAGTGTTTCTAGAAAAACGAATCAAATCAACTGCATAGATAGTAGATCAGGCATGATGACTTGTACTTATAGTAATTGAAATGAGGATTGTTCAGAAATCTGTCTCGTTTCACCTGTGTTTTTTTTTTCATCTCTTCGACCAACTCACCCAATGCAAGGGAATCCAGACACGTATCATGACAGGGAGCTGGACAACAGTGGAGGGGCAGAAACCGACACAGAGACACTCAGAAACACTGAGTTATCCTTTTCAGACACGGATAGTACTTTATACACAGGCTCGAGCAGGTATTCCTCTAGTAGGGAGAGTTCTGTGGCATCCACTATCAACTTCCAAGAAGCCGAGCATACCTTCAACCAGAATAATATTATCGTACCTCACCAACCTCGCATTCAAGTTGTCCGCGACCTGGCGATTATGGACTGGACACAGTCGTTGCCATCGGACGACGTGAATATCTTGGTCCCAAGGAAACAAAAAAGAACGGTGAGCCCTCCTGCACTATCCAGATCATTTTTTATTCATTAGTGGTCTCAGATAAAATTCCGTAGCGTTGAACCTCAACCAATGACAAAAGAGGAACGAAGGGCTTTTCGTGAAGAGGCAGCACTGCGAGACTTACATGAGAAGAGAGGTGAGCCCATCCATCCGTTTCTGAACAGAACTGTAGCCTAAACGTGTACATTAGAGAGGAGGCGTATGCGTCGCCAGCTGCCAGAGAAACCACCAAGTCGTCGTACAGGAAAAATTAGGCTGTTCCACATACGTCCGCCACCTACTTTATCACAAAACGTCGACGACTCAGATTCTATAGATCATGATGTACAGAATAAATAAGCTAGCTCTTTTTTGGTACTTCTACAATGCAAGATCGTCCATGAACGACATGATCTTTGAGGGGTCCCATCCTGCCTTCTCCAGACTGTCACGTTCAACATCAGCGGCACTGAAATCCTCTCCTTCCCCTTCCAAGCCCGTCAGTCCTATGACTTTTGTTGCC
The DNA here is from genome assembly GCA_037176845.1 of Paramarasmius palmivorus. Lineage (NCBI taxonomy): Eukaryota > Fungi > Basidiomycota > Agaricomycetes > Agaricales > Marasmiaceae > Paramarasmius > Paramarasmius palmivorus. The sequence continues at coordinate 153,642 of JAYKXP010000036.1, read as the reverse complement.
CAATCAGGTAAGGACTCTGTACACATTGTATTATTGCCTCCGAGCCGTTCTCCGGGAACAAGGCTGCCTGGTAGTTCCCAGGATATATTAGTTGCGTTGTTGCGGGATATCGACTCCAATGGCACACACCTGAGAAAGTTTTTAGCTTGCTTGTTTGAACCAAGCGCTCAGCAATGCTGGAATGTATTGCCGAATGACGTTTGAGTTGCCTTGAGAGCTCACTGCTGAGCTCTGGGTCAGTAAGTATTGTTCGTGCAATAGTATTTTGATAGTCGGTGTGTTCATCAAGCATGTACGTCAATAATCTGGTGATCTCGACATTGAGTCATTTGATCTCCTCTTTGGCCCGGCGGACTCGGAAATGGAGGTGCATGGCTTCACGATTTGCGGTCTGGGCCCAAGGAAGCTTGGAGATATCCAGATGGATATCCTTCAGCAAGTCAAAGTCAGCCAGTGTGACCATTGCAATAACATCATCCATTGCGAGCTTTTGCCAAGGTGGGTGGACTGCTAATGCTGCCTTGTTGTATGATTCAAGTGCCTTGCAAATGGCTTCAGCCTGAGCCTTGAGTGCTTTAGTGATCTTGTCGCGCTGTTTATAACCTGGGCAGCAGCAGCAGTGAATACTACTATGAGTATGCAGGAATAAACTCACCAACTCCACTCATTCCCAGCTTGGTCAATTCAAACAGTCGTTGAACTAACAACCGCTCAAGCTCTTCCAATGCACGCCGGTAAGTACGAGCGGCAATTCCTGATAGTGTTCCCAGATACTCGGCGCTATCAGCTGTCCACCTTACTTCGATACCATTATGGTATTCAAGATCCAAGCATGCCTGCTCGGCAAGGTTTGCGAGTGACAGGGAGGTGCGATGTTGTGCTCTGATTGTCGATGCCTGTCTGGTAGTATATTTCGAGGGGGAGGCTACCAGATCATCATTTTTTTTGGCTGCTTCGCTCGATTTTCGGCTATGTAAACACATGAATTAGACGTAATGCAAAGGGAGCTATAATCAAAGACTCACACCGCTGCCCACCAAGCATGAAGAACTTCGACGTAGTCTATCTTCCAGTCCTGGCCGTCTTCGGCATCGGAAATAGGCTTTTCAAAGTACTCACGCTCGTCCTTGAGAAATTGCTCGCAATCTTGTCCAGTTATTTGGAGTTTCTGTAATAGGACTTCAAGCGCTGGAGCATCGTCATTGAGACACTTCAGCGCTTGGCGATAGTTTGCCAAGATAAACTTCCCTGTGATAGCATCAGACTACCATCACATAAAGATAACCAAGATCAACTCACCGCTATTCGCCAATTTATCCTCCGAATGAAATGAAAAATGTTCGAGGATTTCTTGCCGGCGATGAAAAGGCGTTGAAAGACGGGTAACTGCGGCAAGGTTGTTGGAACGAGAAAAAGTGCGTTCACACTCTTCAAAATCCTCGAGTCCAACGCCGTCCATGTACTGTGGGTGCCAATTTACCTGACATTTACGATTATGTGCATGTCCATGAAAGGCAGGTACCACGCCAATCAAGTCCTTGTCCTTGACAAGATCACAGAGTTTGTCACTATGCATCAGCGTCGTGAAGAAGGCACACATGATGTCGTAGCCTACTCCGAGCTTTTCTCCCAGTTTGGTGATTAGCGAGTGTGTAACGGCCAGTGGATATTTCATACTATAATGATAACAGGGTTAGCAACTTCACAGGTATCTAAAAGAAGAACTCAACAGTTCGCCACTTTGAATCATATCACACATCACGATGGGATGTCCATGACGGCACACTGCAATGAAAATACCCGTCATTCTGAATAATGCGAACATTTTCTTTCTTGCCTCTGGGCCAGCATTCTTCCAGCGATCAACGCAGGTATCAACACAGGCGGCAAGGTCCTCAGTCTCGTTGATATTGAGCCATACAATGCGATTATCATCTTGTGTTGAGGTTCCCAGGTTCTCAGGAACGGCGGCATTAGAGTCGGGGCTTGTAGTTGATTGCTCGTTTGTTGCTTTTGATTTTGCCTACCCGAACCGTTAGCAGGCTGTCGTGTTAGCAGCAATAATCTAAGCGAGTGGTGAAGCGCCTAACACTTGATGCCAAATCAAGCGGACCGTGATCGACGCCTAAGCGAATCAGCAAGGTCTAAGGACAGTGATTGGTGATCGAAAGACTTGTGAAGAGCCTTGGGACTGGGTTTAGCAGTACTGGTGCAAGACAATAGCAAGAGACGATGATATTCAGCAGTAGATATGTACAGTTTATATAGACCAATGTTCAACAGCATAATACGAATATGTACTAATGAAGATGCCACACCGAGGCAATGGAGTAACAGCAAGAAGCATGGAACCGTGCGGTCAGTGTATAGAACAATGATGAACGAATACGAATATCAGAGATGAACGATGTTAAGTAAAGATCATCAAATGAAACCATAAAAGGATAAATAATTCTAACACTCCCCTGCAAACCGAGCATAGTCGCCTGTGACTTGCGAAGTGTTTGACCTTTTGCTGAAGACAATCCTTTTTGTAAGCCAATCCTCCAATGTTTCTTTGATTTCCATGGGTCCCAGCTTATCCGGCTCTTTCTTTGCTTTTAGGAGTTTCTTGCCTGTGGAAGATAATGCACGCATTTCATTGAATCGGCGAGTGAACACAATCAATCTGCCTAGCATTGAATGAGCTTTCAAACAAGTGAGTGTTTGAAGGGCAACATCGAAGGTGAAGCATGGATTTTGATGGTATGCATAAGCTGCCTTCACTTCATCCACATTGAGGCATTCAATGCCATTAAGTGGTTGGTGATAACGCTGTACTACATTCTGTTTCTGCTTCTTGTTTCTCAGCTTTTTGGCCTTTTGGATTTTCTGGGTTGTTTCAGGACCTTTGGAGTTGTTATTCTTGTCCTGGGTGTTGTCCATTGTGTTGTTGCCAGTTTGAACCATCTCCCAGGTAATGGCATCATCTATATAGCTCTTGTCATTGTCCCCATTCTCATGTTCCAACTCTGCAAGCTCTTCCCCATCTTTCCCTGTTTGTGGTTCCTCTTCCTCAGTTGTGTCCCATGGGTCATCCGGCATATCATTCCAGTCTGACTCTGTATTGTTTGTAGAGTTGGGTGGATTGGCTACATCTTCACCAAATTTCACTCCCTCATCTACTATGTGAGCATGAAATGCTGCTGTAGGGGGTTTGTCCTTTGGAGTATGGCATGTTGTGACTCTTGCCAACCATGTATCTGCATCACTATGCCAATCTAACCGTTCCAGTCCAACTAAAGAGGCTATCTCTGTTTTTGGTTCCTGAATAGTGGTGGGGACTGAGGTGTTGGCCTTTTCAGCTATCTGACCAGTGCAGTATCGAGCAATATGCCCCTTCTGTTGGCATTTGTAGCAAGTAATGCTGCCATCACTGTTGCGGTGAACACTACCACCAATTCCTCTTCCTTGGTCTGAGGCTTGGTTGACCTGATCTCTACTTGAGTGTAGAGCCATGCCTTGTGCTTCTGCTCTAACAGTGGAAATGACCTCGTTGACCTTTAGATCGCTCCCTGCAGTTCTGCCCATGGAAAAGAGAGCAGTTATGGTGGAAAGTTGCTTTGGAATGGATGTGATGATGATGTTTATGAACTGGTCATCTGGGACTTCTCCTCCTTTGTTGATGATCATACTACGAATTTCAAGAAGCTTGTCCAAATGTTCATCCACCCTTGTTATATCCCTGCATACAAGCAAATGGAGAGATCTAAACAGATATGCTTCTACCAAAGCATTCTTTTGATCAAAATCTCCTTTCAACGCTTTCCATAGTTCTGCAGTTGACTTTACATCCTTATACCGGAGGACTATACTGTTTGGTAGTTTGCTGATGATTGCCCATTTCAATGACCTGTCATTGCTGGAGTTGGTGACTGTCTCTAACAGTTCACTGCATTCAACTGCTCCTGCTGCAGTTTCTATTCGAAACTTCCATGATGCCCAATTCTGGTCCTTCCCATATGGAATGAGTTGTGTGATTTTTGAGAATGTTTTGTATATGGAAGCCATGTCGTAATAATCTTCTTCGTCGTTGTCTGGTGTCTGATGCTCCTACTCCCTATAATTGAGAAGCCTTTTCCTTCTTATTAACTTTGGTGATTCCTATGTAGTCCTTTGGTGTTGCTCCCCTGGCTTTGTTGACATTCAAGTGTATGGACCGGGGCCCATAACCTGTTAGCAGCAATAATCTAAGCGAGTGGTGAAGCGCCTAACACTTGATGCCAAATCAAGCGGACCGTGATCGACGCCTAAGCGAATCAGCAAGGTCTAAGGACAGTGATTGGTGATCGAAAGACTTGTGAAGAGCCTTGGGACTGGGTTTAGCAGTACTGGTGCAAGACAATAGCAAGAGACGATGATATTCAGCAGTAGATATGTACAGTTTATATAGACCAATGTTCAACAGCATAATACGAATATGTACTAATGAAGATGCCACACCGAGGCAATGGAGTAACAGCAAGAAGCATGGAACCGTGCGGTCAGTGTATAGAACAATGATGAACGAATACGAATATCAGAGATGAACGATGTTAAGTAAAGATCATCAAATGAAACCATAAAAGGATAAATAATTCTAACATGTCGGATAGTGAAATCATTCAGGTACGTTACCTTCTTAACTTCGTCCTTGAACTGGTCCACGAAATCCTCTTCCAACCAGCGATGGTCCACCAGTTCTCGGTCGTCTTCTCGAGGTTGTCCAGACCGATATTTTGGATCAACCTGCTTTAGGGAGTTGTTGCCGTCCATGGCTAGCAGAATAGAGGGGACCAAAGGCGCCTCGTTCTTGACCCTGTAGGTGCAGGGTGGACATATCCGCATGATTTGAGACGCCTCTGATTGCCGCTCTAACGCGCCAAGGCTTAGATTATTGACTTCCCGTAGAATGGCAAGGTACTCATCATAAGCTATGCGTAGCTGGTCTTCTAGGTAGGTCTCTCTTGCCATCTATGTCATTCAGATTCAGCTGAACGATAACGACAATGAATCACCCACTCCATGAAGGTACTGTAGCACTTTCGACAGGCCATCAATGCTGAACCTAGGGCATACACGGTGCACTTGGCGGTAGATTTCCAATAATGATAACGGAAATGCAAGGTTGGGCCTGGTTGCACTAGCCCCAATATATCCATGCCGTAGTAAAGTCTCGTTTAGAGTCATTGTTTGACTTTCGGAACCGTGAGCCTTCTCACAATGAAAGAACGGGCGTTCTCCATTAGCTGAATAGGCATGATTTCGTTAAAGCAATAAACGTCAAACTCATTTGTTTCACTTACTCGAGAAATCCATCACTGGCATCAAAAATTCCGGTTCCCCATTCTCGTTCACTGGCGGCCCCCGCATCTTGAAACCGAGATATGCCCGAACCAACCGTGGGCGTTGCTCCCTCCAGGAATCAACTGTCTTTTGAACCCTCTTTTTGCGGGTTCAAAGATCGTCTCGCGTTCTATTATTCAAACTGTGTGAGACATGACCTTTCAAGAATAACATGACATACGGATGATGCTCAAGCATGTCGTCAACCATCTGGTTGAAAAAATACTCTCCGCCTGCATGACTGAGGGTAACGCCTTCTTCTCCTAGAGGTAACTCGGTGTACTCAGGATCATCAACATCCATCCCATCGTCAGAAGCGACATCGTCACTCAAGGGTCCCGAATCGTTCGGAATTGCACTGGTGTCAAGTTCTGGACCTGATAGCTGAGAAGTCGGTTGCGATGGTCCCACCCCCGAAGACTGGGTGTCGTTGGATTCTTCATACTCTTCGCGCTGTTCAAAACTCATAGCTACATAACTGAATGACATGGAATATTCCGTTAGGACCACATATCACGTACTCGCAAGCATCCTCTCCTGTTTGCGGCGGGCCTGGAATCGGTCCTCTTGCGTCTTGGTAACATTCTGAACTTCTCGTGTCGAAAGGCCTGACCTGCCGCCAGAGCGGATAATTACTTTATTGTTCAGACGACTTGAGGACTTCCGAAGGGACATGGAGGTATAGGACAAGAAAAGGTATCATGATTGATTTAGTAAACAGGGTAGTAATAACATGTGTTCCACGGATTTGGCTGGGAGCGTAGTAAGGTGACAGGAGCATATGGAGACAGAGATTGAGTTGGAAAATTGAAGTTAGTGCATGCTAGGAACTAATTAGTGTCCATGAAAGAACAAGATGCCTCTGGAACTCACCTGTTATTGACTGGTCCTGGTATCCCACTACTAGACAGTTGCTCCTGAACATCAACCCTGATCTCAAGCTCTCGGCGTGGTGAAGCCGCCGCTGAACGATGAGATAGCCTGGCCCCGTCGAGGCGAAAGCGTCGTCGCAAATTCTTGACCACCTTTTTCTTTTGTTTGAAACCTGAGATTAGATGTACCATGAGCTTCGAACTAGGAGAAATAAACAAACTCACCGAGACGATTGCCGCAGTCCTGATTCATGCTGCCGTCCATGTCGTGGTTTGAGTGAGACAATGAAGCCGAAGCGTGACCATGGTTCGAATATCGCCAAAAGAGGAAGGTGCCGTGTCAGAGAGTGTGACTCTAGAGGGACTTGAGGTTATTCGCTGGAGGGGAAAGAATTATTCGTGTACTTCAGAAGATAAACGAAAGATATTTGCGTACCGGATTTATGACGGTTTTGATACAAGTTAGTTGGCGGATACCCGGCGTATCCGCCCACTAATTTGCCGGTGGGGCTGGGAACCTTAGGTGTCTTTCCTCCATACGTACCGACCGAATTCAGTTCCTCCGCCCATGACGCGTCCCTGTTGGTGAGTATTGGCAGCTTCGATTCCGATGCGCTCTAATACAGGTTTTTATCTTCCAGAGACCTTCAAAACCCAACGATCGTTAATAGTAGTGGTAGTGCATTTGGACGACATCCCTTCCTCCCATCCTGTCCCAATGAACTTTCTGCATCGTCCCCTACATGGCTACATGGCCGGTACTAGCCCTTATCAACTTCATTAGCGTCATTTTCGACGCTCCTTGCCATTCCACTGCGGTACCTCCCTTCCCCTATAACACCTGGGCTGCCGCCGTTCGGTTTCTGCAGCTACACAAGCAGTCAAGACTCGTCCCGTCAACGCCAACACCAGCTGTCAGCTTTCACCACCACTCAGGGCAGCATACCTGAATTATCACCTCTCCTCGCATCGATACGAATATCCCTCTAGCTAGAGCCTACTCCGCGCCAGAGGACACGACAATCTCGTTGGCTCTCAACATTACTTCGTCTACTTTTCCCGTCGCCATTCTTGGGCGGCTGGTACTCGAACATTTTTACAATCCCATTTCCGGTTTTGCTCCTCATCGACTCGCATCCCTCGATCATCTCCAGCACATATCGCGGTATTCTCTCCACTGCATGACCCAGCTCCTCGTCTCGCGCTCTGAGCTCGAGCTGGTATCTACCCTAGGCCGCAGGATAACGATTACATCGCGAGCGGAAAAGGCGGACCCAGTTCGATATGATCAGCGCTGTGTTTGCTAGCACACACTAGTAAAGATTTCCATTCGCCGGAGCCTAGTATGGCCTTCCACAGATGGGATGCTTCTGTAGACTTCTATCACGTCTAGTGCTTCGACGTGTTCAGTTATTAAAAGTACGTTTGTTCGGCGTGTAACTCATGGTGATGCAGGCGGCGATAGGAAGGTGATGGACATGTGTCATGACGTCGTTTTTGGTACGTTTGCTACATTGGATTTTGGTCGGGCACTTCTTCTGATTCCTTCATGTCAGGGCGGCAAGGGTATAGTATACTCGATGCTCGGCATACTTATGACCGAGTGTATCTATCACACTTTGAATCGAGCGTTATTTACCATCTTCAATGCTGTCTTCATTCGCTGAGTGCTCGTGCTCGATAGATGAGCGCTCCTTGATCTGCACGAGCTACATTTAGCAAGTACATTTCTCTTGAAAAGCAATGGAGGGAAGCAGTATCCCGGGTCTTCCTGAACATGCATTATTGATTGACAGCTAGAATGGCATACTGGTTCAAGTGCCGGCAAAAAGGAGCAGGTCCTTTCAAACTCCACACTCCTCAATCCACATGTTAGTCGGCCGCTAACCCTGTGACCACAATTTCCAAAGAGGACTAGGCAGGTTTGATGTTTCTCGGCGGCTGGTTGGCCCACTTTTACAAACGCACGCTGTGATTGCTAACGCGTTCTGCCAACTGAAGGCATTAAAGCAGGTACCTCTCAACTACACTCCACTCAAGGGTTCAGTGAGCCGGATTCGGTGTAGAGCACCACGATAGGGTCGCTAAACCAATGTAATTGGATCTAAGAAAGGAAATATGGCAGGTTTTCACAAATAAACTTGATCACTGACAGCGTCTATGCTATACTGTATTCTTTTCCGCCGATCAGTTCGCAAATACTTATCGATGCAGCATCACAATACTAGTGCAACGTGGTTAGTATCGTTATAACGATTAAATCCCAGCTGACGCGGACAACACTGCTCGTCGCCAAAAGATGCTTCTTCTCTATGCACTTGCCCATCCCATCCTTTCTCGCTCATATGACGCCAACTTCTCTGCCGTCGAAGGTACTGAAACTCCACTAGAATGCGACTCCCTTTACGAGTGCCGAAGCATCAAGGACATACTCTGGACTTGTGCTTCAATGCTCTTCATCTGCACTTGGGTTGCTGTCCATCCGAATGTACCTCGTCCTGACCATAAAGATATGGTTGTATGGTTACAAACTGCGATGGTGACGCTCGTTGCGCTCATTTCACCGGAGTCCATGATGCTATGGTCCGTGCGACAGTGGGTCTCTGCGAGCAGAATCACAAAAAAGTATGAAAGTAAGGATTGCGAACGTAGTTTTAAAATGCCTTCTGATTAACGAACAGAGTATGGATGGACCCAGTCGCATGCTTTCCTGGCGCTCATGGGAGGTTTTGCACTGTACAATGGCGACGACTTCCTGGGTATATTGTGGGACCATGACAGTTTTGAGACTGATCGAGAAACTTTCCGGTAAGAATCCTTCTGTTCGTTATAGGATATCCACTCAGACGTCATGAACTTCTTAGGGATAGAATGCCTCTCTTGAAAGACGCAGGGATTATCATCCCCCAAATAGATTCAGAGGAATCCAAGCGAGATGAGACCTTTGAGACCGATCAGAACACGGCGTCTCCACTTCAAAAACATGGCAATGGCGATTCCTCATCCCAGTTGACGGAACTTGAAGGAGTTAATGTTATGGCTCTAGCGGAATCAAAAGAAAGCGAAAATCAAGATGATATGGAAACCCCGATCCTCCAACACAACGACAGCAGCTCAGTGGTGAGTCTCCATACTTGCTCCATACCGGCCCATGAGAACTGTAAATCTGTCTCCATATTGATTTGTCACATCAGGAAGACAAATCTGCGACCAATGCCACTGTTTCCGCTGCACCGATAGAACTCTCAACGTGCCTTCTGGAACACTTTGCAGCAAACGGGTACATTGATATCACGGAGAATGAAGTTATGGCCAAGGGCAGTGGAGATGCGCTTTCAAAATGCATCGCTATCATCCAAGTGACATGGTTTATCATACAAGTCATTGCCCGTTTCGCGAACGAGCTCACAATCACCGAAGTCGAAGTGATCACACTCGCATACACATCTCTACTTGGTGTGTCTTTTTACTTCTGGTGGGACAAACCACTTCGCGTACGCTATGTTGTCCGCGTAACATTGCAAAATGAGTGCAGTGGCCAGTATCCCGCTGTCTTGAAGCCGTCGATCTTCAAGCGGTTCTGGATCATTCTCTGCGAAGGTTTTCCTTCTACTTGGGAATATATGTTATCTTACGTGGAAGACGCGATTGAAGACCGAGACTCACGTCCATTCTGGGCTCGACTTTCCAACATATCCAGACCCAAGTCAAGGCGGGACCGCCCCCGGCAAAAGAAGTTCCCATTCATCGTATACCCATACATTCCACTTATTTTCCCTTTGAGGTGTGTGGTAGACTCAATTTATATCCCATACCGTCAGGATTCTTTATTTGGAAACTGTGAGGGCGAACCAACTACCTCTCTACGGATAGCGGTGCTGAGCGATGATGATAAGGAAAAAGGGGGTGATCCAGCGTAGGCACAGGGCTCTATACGACATTGAGCAGGCAGACACAAGTCAGATACTAGCCCAAATGACCAAGTTAGCATAACTAAAGGGATAAAATACAAGATGACTTGCCTAGCCCAAATGACCAAGAGGTCAAGATGGGGAACTAGGCATCTACGGCTACGGTTTATATGTGAAGAGTCTGTCTCGGCGAGAATTGTACAAGTAAGCAATCAGAATGATACGGAAAGATGTAGAACAATGGAAGAATGATGTGGAATGTTCCGGTGGATGAGAGGCTGTACGCGATATAAGTGGAAAGTGATAAGATGAAGATAAGAAAATAGATAAGGGGACTTAGAGAAATGAAAGGAAAAAGCTACGCTCCATCACATTACCCCCCTCCTAATGCCTATCGTCCGCGATAGGCTAGAACCTGCAATCCGTCCCTCCTCCCACTCTAGATCCGTGGACTGTCCTTCAGTCAGATTTTCCAGTTTGCGCCAGGGTAATGAGCTGAAGACGGCTGCTGCTATCTTCTTTGGCGCATTGGGATGCTTTTGGTGGAATTCTGTTATCTTCTCACCCGCATTCTTGACGTTGGCTGCTGGTTCCCAACTGTCGTCTTCCTCCCCAAAGCCTTCCCATCGCACCAAATACTGCAATCCCCTTCGGTATATCCTGCTGTCCAGAATCTGCTCGACCTCAAACTCCTCTTCTCCTTCTACTTCTACTGCTTCAGGTGGTGGTGGTCGTAATCCATTGACATCATTGCCCTTCCAGGGTGAGAGCCGGTTGACGTGGAAGACATTGTGTACCTTCATGGCCGGAGGAAGCTTAAGCCGGTAGTCCAGTTCACCAACCTTTTCGATGACTTCGTAGGGTCCTAGTTGCCGTGGTCCCAGCTTCTGGCTTGCCTGGTGGATTCTGATGTCTTTTGCTGACAGCCACACCTTGTCTCCTACTTCGAACACGTGTGCCTTTTTCTTTCCTGCCTCGTATGTCTCTTTCATCCGCTCCTTGCCCATGCGCAATGCTGCTTCTGCCTCTTTGCGCACCTCCCTCAGTTTCTCTAGTCGGGTGTTCAATGCTGGGAATCGGGTTGGGCGTCCTACTGGGATAGTGAAGTCAGGTGTGTAGCCGTACATGACTTCGAATGGACTACGGTCATGTGCTGTGTGGACTCGGGAGTTGAGTACGAACTCTGCTGTTGGGAGCCAGTCTGACCAGTCGTCCTGACGTTTATCCACAAATAGGCGTAAGAACCGTTCCACCTCTTGGTTGGCTCTTTCGGTCTGGCCATTGGCAGCAGGGTGGTAGGCAGTAGTTAGTCCTGGTTGTAGTCCTAGTCGCTTGTACAGAGCTCGGGTTACTTGCGCTGCAAATTGCGGGCCTCGGTCAGATACGAACTTGTGGGGAATCCCATGCAGACGGAAGATCTCCCGGTAATGAAGGTCGGCGACTCCTTTGGCATCAAGGGTAGTGGTGGTGGGGAGAATGTGGACTTGCTTGCTGTACAGGTCGATGTAGGTGATGATGGCATCATAACCATTGCTGAGGGGGAGTCCTGTGATAAGGTCAACTCCTACCACACACCAAGGTCCTTCTGGCACTTCCATGGGTTGGAGTGTTGCGTCAGGATGAACAGCTGGTTTGGTGCGTTGGCAGCGCTCACACCCCTGAACATACTTCTCTATGAAAGAGGACATGTTAGGCCACCAGTAGTAACGTTTCACCTGTTCTAGTGTCCCGTGTTTCCCCAGGTGCCCTGCTGTAGACGCATCATGGCATTGCTTTAGGATCTCCTTCCTCAAACCTTCATCTGCCGGAATGTACAGCTTCCCCTTATAGTACACCAGGCCGTCGTCTTCTTCCCACTCCACTAGACCGTTGGCCAACTTCCTCGCCCCGTCCTTCTCCAGCGCCTCTACTGCCTGCAGTACCTCCGCTTCTCTCTCTACTCCCTTGCGTATTCTTTCCTCTAGGGCATCTCCTCCTACTCGCGCAGCTCCAATCTTCGCAAACATCTCTGGCTTCAGAACTACCTGCTCACGATTGTCCTCAGCATCCAACACCTGCAGCTCTGAGATTCGCGACAGGGGGTCTGCCTGAGTGTTCGTTTTGCCAGGTTTGTGTGTCAGACGGAAGTCAAACCGTGACAGCCAAAGTGCCCATCGGGCTTGACGACGAGTCAGATCCTGAGCTGTCCTCCAGTACTCCAGGTTTCGGTGGTCGGTGATTATCTCGAATGACTGAGGAAGTCCTTCCAAGTAGTGGCGCCAGTCCTCAAGGGCTCGGATGATGGCTAACATCTCTCGGTCGTAGATCTCGTAGTTCCTCTCAGCGGGTGCCATGCTCTCTGATCGATATGCCACTGGGTGCCATAATCCATCATCCTGCTGTTGAAGGATAACTCCGCCAGTAGCGTAGCCTGAGGCGTCCACTTCCACTCGGGTTGGTCGTTCCGGATCCCACATCACCAGTATTGGCTCCTCAGTGAAAGCCTTCTTCAGGGTATCAAAGGCTTCCTGATGTCGCCTTCCCCAGTCCCACCGTTGCTCTTTCTTGGTGAGGTCGTGCAAGGGTCGAGCGATCTTGGAGAAGTCTTTGATGAAACGTCGGTAGAAGTTGGCAAAGCCGATGAACCCGCGAAGCTCACGAAGGTTGCGGGGTGTGCTCCACTCTTTGACTGCTCGTACTTTGACTGGGTCCATGGTGACCTGGCCTTCCCGTATTACCATACCGAGATATTCCACCTGCTGTTGGTCGAATTCACACTTCTCTGGCCGAAGGTAGAGGTCGTACTCCTGAAGTCTTTTCAGCACTTCATGGGTCGTGGCACGATGCTCCTCCATGGTTGCACTGTAGATGAGGATATCATCCAGGTATACTGCTACCTTGCCCTTGGCAATGAGGTCTGCGAAGATGGAGTTCATGAGGGCCTGGAATGTTGCTGGGGAATTGGTGAGGCCAAAGAACATGACTTGTGGTTCGAACAGTCCTCGACTGGTGGTAAATGCTGCCTTCCACTCGTCTCCTTCCTTGATGCGCACGTTGTTGTATCCCCACCGAACATCCAGCTTGGTGAAGTACTTGGCACCTTTCAGGCGGTTGATGATGTCGGTAGCTAAAGGAAGGGGGTATCGATTCTTGACGGTGAATTCATTGAGCTTGCGGTAGTCCTGTACGAACCGAAGTTTACCATCCTTCTTCTTGACAAAGAAGACTGGAGAGGCGAGGGGTGACTTGGATGGAACTATGTATCCTTTGCGCAGGTTTTCCTCCAGAAATGCATCCAACTCGGTCTGCTCGTTGACCGACATGGGGTATACTTTGGATCGGATAGTCTCTGGAGCATCGGGTTTGAGGTCAATGGTGTGGTCCCAGGGTTTGTGCTCAGGTAGTCGATGGGATTCTTCCTCCGAAAACACCTTGCGGTATTGGTGGTACTCCTCAGGCACGATCTCCTCCATGCTCTTCTTCTCCTTCCTTTTCGACTCCTCAAATGCCAGCTCTGCTGCGTACGTCACTCCTGCTGCCACCCACAGTTCGTCGCTCGCATGCTCCAATACACCATCTTTCTGCCACTGCCTACGCTGTCTTCTGTTGCCTCTGATCTGCTCCCACCGCTCTGTCTCCTCTGTCTGGACCTCTTCTTCCTGCTCCTCCTCTATTTCGATTTTCATCACACCTTTAGCCCAGTCAATGGCAGGGTTCACCTTTCTCAGCCAAGGCAGCCCTAGCACTACGTCTTCAGGGCCTAGGTCAGTGATTAACAACTCTACTTCCTCCTCATGCTCTCCAATCTTCATCCTCAATCTAGCAAACTCCTCGATACTCCCTGCACGATTCCGACTACCGTCGATATTGTAGAGTGGAATCTGCCTTCGCAGACGGTATCTTTCAACACGTTGCTCCTCCACCCATCTTTTCCCAATGAACAGCCCAGTAGCTCCACTGTCGATCATGGCTACTACATCCTTTTCTCGATTGTGTCCTTTCAAGCGCGCGCGTATGTGAAAATGGTTTTCATTTTTGTCGACAACTGGGATAGATATTGTACATGATGAAACAGAATCATACGACGACGGCGAGATGGAGATAAAAGATGTATTTGGGGGTGTGACTCTCGTAGCCTTAGGAGGCACCCCTTCTAAAAACGCTGCTCGGCACGGATGGTAGCAATTTGCATCTGGAGCTGCTCCATTTGTGCAATGAGAGCGTCCAGACCTGTTGGTGGTGCGGTCTGAGCTGGAGTTGGGGTCGTTGGGGCTGCGGCAGGTGGAGTTGGTAGCGCCTGTTCAGTGGCAGGTGTTTCAGTGGCGGCAACACGTTGTCCACTCGTTCCACGAGGCCTTCCCAGCCATTTATTGAAACAGACTGCTTCCCGGTGTCCATTTCTGCGGCACCAGTTGCAAATCTCCCTTTCATGGCCCCCATCGCGTTGCCGGTGCTCTGTCGAACCACAGCCAAAGCACTTGCCATTCATCAGGCGAAGCCAGTCTGCACGGGTACGGTTAGCGTCAATGTCCATGGCATTGGGGTCACGTGTTGGAAATGTTGGTGCTGGCGCAGCGGCGGGAAAGGGCGAGGTACGTGGGGGATTGGGGAGTTGGCGGTTGCTCCAGAAGGGTCGTGGGCCTTGGGGTCGAGCTTGTGCTTCCAAACGCTTTTCAGCGTCATACTGACGGAAGTGGTTGTCGACCTCAATTGATGTCTGAACCAACTCGTCGAAGGTTTTGGTGCTCCTTCCAATGGCAAGGACCAACTTGTCGCGGAATGCACGACTGAGGTTATCGTAGAACCGGTCACGGAGGTCCTCTGTGGAGTAGCCGGTGCGTCCCATGAGCTCCTTGAACTTGGCTGTGTACTCTGCCACCGTCATCTTGTCCTGATGGAGAGCCTTGAGGCGGTGCTTGGCATCCTCCTTCTCGTCTACGCTCTCGAAGCGGAGCTTGAAAGCTGCCTCGAACGTGGCCCAGTTGTCACCAAATATGGGCCTTCCCAACGAGTACTCCTCCATGTAAGGAGTGGCCCAGAGAGCTGCGTCCTTTGTCATGAACGACAGCGCTGTACTAATCCACACCCGGTCGTTGCGGTAGTACTGTCCATCTGCGTCCTGGATGTTCATCTCCCTCTTGGAGTTCCATCCATAAACTGAGAATGCCGTGAGGAATCGGCGAGCGTCAGCGCTGTCTCCATCTCCTGCGAACACTGCTGGCTTTTCGGAGCGGCTTCGCTGGTCTGCTTTGGATGACATCTGGGTGGTGAGCACGGCCATCGAGTCGGTGAGTGCCTTTTGGCTGACAAGCAGTGCTTGCAGCAGGGTCTCGTTCTGGGATTATGCAGGAGGAGCGTTATCAGACATGGCAGGAAATAAGCGAGGGTCTTTGTAGATGTCGTCGGCCCAGTCTAATGGATTGTGTAGTCGGTTTGGGCAGGGGCTGGTGTCACAGTTCCACCAGTAGTCGTCGTCGCGGAGATGGTTGTCACGTTGGTTATCAGTGTTATAGGAGTGTGTGCAGGAGGAACAGTCAAAAGGAGGTGGGGGTGTAACGGTTGCTGTGTCTGCCAGGGTGTACCTTGAACGAGGTTGACGCTACCAGGTCAACAGCGTTCAATGAGATCTTGACCTAATGTGAGGGCGAACCAACTACCTCTCTACGGATAGCGGTGCTGAGCGATGATGATAAGGAAAAAGGGGGTGATCCAGCGTAGGCACAGGGCTCTATACGACGTTGAGCAGGCAGACACAAGTCAGATACTAGCCCAAATGACCAAGTTAGCATAACTAAAGGGATAAAATACAAGATGACTTGCCTAGCCCAAATGACCAAGAGGTCAAGATGGGGAACTAGGCATCTACGGCTACGGTTTATATGTGAAGAGTCTGTCTCGGCGAGAATTGTACAAGTAAGCAATCAGAATGATACGGAAAGATGTAGAACAATGGAAGAATGATGTGGAATGTTCCGGTGGATGAGAGGCTGTACGCGATATAAGTGGAAAGTGATAAGATGAAGATAAGAAAATAGATAAGGGGACTTAGAGAAATGAAAGGAAAAAGCTACGCTCCATCACAGAAACGGTGTTCAACCAAGCACTGTCGAACCACGATTCTCCCGCCGTGGCATCATATTGCTCTATATGTCTTCCCTTCTCTTTGCAGCAATTCATTTCTTCACTTGGGACGCCACCTTCCCAACTGACAATGATAGGACAAAATGGCAGCTGTCCTCAATAGTGCTCGCTAGTGCACCGATCTTATTTGGAGTTGCATCGGCCATATCGCACGCGGCCGACTCGGAAAGGCGCAACATTTTTTTGTTGTGGTTTGGCGCTGTCCTCGTACACAACTTTACTGTCTGGGTATACGTTTGTGCAAGGATAACGATGATCTATATTGCTATCAAGGCATTTCATTCGTTGCCATATAGTAGCCTCCAAGCGGTCAGGTGGACTCAGTTTATCCCGCATTTTGGTTGAACACTACACGAGAGAGTTCGTTGGTTCGTATTTGCACTGCTCGTATACTTCGAGATAACAATTTGAGTTACTAGGTTCGCCAAGATCTTGCTCCGCCCACATTATTCACGCCAGAGACGATCTTGATTCCAATATTTGCTTACCTCGATTGTTCAAATGGCTTTTACATGCACGCCATACCACGCATATACATAGTGTTTCCGAAATCATTTGATTTCTACGTCCCGCTTTCTCCGCCTGATTTTCCTTTTCCAATTTTACGCCTCAATTGCTTTGCATCTACATATACTAGGCTATATGCACATATCGGCACATACTTACATCCAGCCATCAATTGAAGAAAACTATCAATATTCATTGTATGCATAACATGACAACACACCGTGACGTAGGGTGCTCTAGACGACGCTCTCAGCTCCCAAGCCAGAAAGAAAGTAGTTTGAGACCCTCTCTATTCGGTGTAAGCAGACGGCGGTATCTTGGCTGCGAGTTCAGGGAGACAAATCAAGCTGAGAAGGGACGCAGAAAATGCAAGGAAACAACAAGGAAAGTATTGAATAGTGATAGATGTATTCAAAGCAAGATTGACATGTTGCGAAAGAACAGTTGTGGGATTGAAGGATTGGGGTCGTCTGAACAGTGGCGAGAGACAATGATCTGCGAAGGGGTTGGGCGGTCGAAATTAGGTTCAAGGAACGCATGACATGCGTTACGTGAATTTTATAACGACCGGTTGGTCAAATAGAGTGCCTGAAGCTTTTGTTGCCTTGTACGATGCCGCTGATAGAGGTTGAACGAGGTGGTGTGGAGTGTTCGAGAAAGGGGCTCGCCGGGTGCAAGCATCCATTACAGCAAACGAATATAGGGATGGCAAGGCATGGTGATGGACTGGAGCTTGTCTAAAGGACCGAATGAGCCGGTTTGTCTATTGGAAACGATGGCAAACCAAGGATGCAAAGAGAGATAATCGATCATCAGAAGACTCAAGAGTTCAGCGCCAATATGGTGTGTAAAGAGGGGTTTGGGTGGCCTAGATGAGTGGTGTAGAGAGGAGTGGAGCTCGAGTACGCACCTTATGGAACAGCTGTGACAGCTTGAACGGGACAAGCGCCATCGTTTCGGTGATTATCCGACTCTTATTGCTGTTGTTGACCTCTCTCATCCGCTCAACGAATGTTAATGAGTGTAAAGCAAGGACGAGTAAATGACGTCACTAGCCTGAGCGTCTAGACCGCTGTTGCTGACAAACCAAGTTTGGTCACTCCGCCTCATTCCTTTTCCTCTCCCGACCTTTTTTTATCGATGCTCTATCCCCAACTGTCCCTTCAAGTCCTCCCAGGATTCTCCTAAACCATTTACCTCTGCACAACATCCATTAAGGAAATGCGTCATTAGCCCTCTGCTCCGTCTTGAACCTTTTTCAACCGAATACCAACCCACGACATTCTTTGCTCCCGACTCTTCAATGCGCTAGCGAGATGATCCTATGGCAAAAAAGATATACGGGTCAAGCTAGGCTAGGGAAAGGATATGCTTTGGGTTTGTCTCGACGTATTTTAAACTGGGAGTACGTGTGTCAGAGTTGTTATACGACCTCACAGACTGACAGCTCCTCCGAGTCTCTAGAGCATGTAAAGGATTCATTTCGCCCACTCGTCACGAAGAAAAAAGCGGAGAAAGAAATTGATTATCTGCCCTTCTGAAAAAAGATACCGCCCTCTACGACTCTCAATCTCGATCGTTTCTTCCTGTCGCCGGTGCACCAAGGATTGCCTACTATCCATAGCCACTTGTCCTCCTCTCTTCTACACACGTACCGGCCAGCTTCACTCATTTTGAATGTGACACGTCTTTGTTGGTGACCATCCGCAGCTTTCAATTCCGGTTCTTTCTAATGCAGATTTCCCTGTTCCAGACCTTCGATAGCCGAGTCCCGACGATCGTCAATACTGGACATCCCTTCCTCCTCCTGTCTCCCTCTTCTACATGGCCGGTATCTCCCAGCAACTCCACCAGCGTTATTTTCGACCTCCCTTGCTATTCCTGCGCAATACCTCCCTTCCTCTACAACACCTGAAGCTACACAAGCACTCGAGACCCGTGCGGGCAACGACTGATTCTCCGTATTCTGTACAGTGGCAAGCCTTCACTACCGGTTGAAGTCCGTCTTGCCTGCACTCTGTCCCTACTCCACCTTATTCATACTTTCCGTGAATCCATTTCTCCACGCCAGTGCTCTTCGTGGGCCTATCCGATACATTCTCATGCATGTATTTCCGTTAAGCTTCAATTGTTCTGTCCTTGTCTACAGGCGACACGTGGCGATGCTCTCCAGAAGTTGCATGGTTGCTCGCCGGAAACGTTCCGCCTCAAGCTCATACCCCTTGGTGTAGTAGCATCGAGAGTATCGTTCAGGTAGGCGTAAGATCTTATCTCTTTCTAGACCAATACTGACACCTCCTTTGATACTAGGTCGAACGTTTATCTTCGGTGAAGAAATTCCGCACACGCTCATCTCCGTTCATGCTGTTGCTCAATGACAACGAAGTGAAGCTATGGACGTAACTTGAGCTTGATCCTATCAATACAGCCTCACAACGAAGCTATCCATCACCCTGGGTTGGTACTCTCCATGGATATTCGTCTCGGTGTCTCAGCCTTCATCAATGTCTTCCCTGCATGGATAAACGAGATACTTAGTGTGTCCATGTCGTTGTAGACTCTATGTCTCGCTAACTACCTAGTAACTTTGCAGCCTCTCCCGAACTCAACCAACGCCATCATCATCAACCTCGACGTACCGTTGAAACCGCTACAATCACCGCTGTAGCAGCAACCTCGAGTAACGAATCTTCACAGTCATGCCATCCAACACGTTGCATCAGTGGTCAGGCGTGTGGCTATCGAAGCTGTATTCCGAATCCCGATTCCTTGATGTTTCTCCGTAACCAGGCCGATTATGGTTTATACAGGAAAGGCTGGGGCTTCAGTTCCGTAGGTGATGCCTTATCGCCCTCGGTACAGCAGATACTTGTGGTTAGCTTCTGAGTTATCGGACTGGCAAAGGATGTAGAGAAGATGTCTCAACGAGGGGTGTTGCCGGAATAGACACGTCTCAACTTGAAGGTGCATGCGTATACAGTATACGTATCGTTGCAAAGGCTGACGAGTATTTTGTAGGGTGCGGAAGAAGAAAGATATGTATCCTCCTATGTTGATCTTGCACATCAAATTGTCATGAAACGCTGGGGATTGTGTATCATTCTTTTCGTCGAAATGGGGTCATATGCCTCTGGGGTACACACTCGTAGTGACACCTCGGAAGGACTCCTCGATACGGCCATGTGGCGTTCATTTCGGGATGGGTTTTCGGAGACTTGCATGGTCTTCTATAGATGGGGTGGTCCTTCAGACTTCCACCGCGTATAATTGTTCGGTGGTTCAACGTGCTTGATTATCAAAGGTCGGTATGATTGTCTGCGTGTAGCTCATGGGGATGCAGGTGGCGATAAGGTGATCGTAGATTCGTGGTCGAACGTTCTTGGTACGTTGAATATGTTGTAAATGTATTGGGTTCATCACCCTTCATGTCAGGATAACAAGGTTAGACTCGGGTTTCGGCGTGTAGTTCTAAGCCATTGTACCTGTCACATTCGAATCGAGCGTCATTTCCGCTTTCGATGGTGTTTTTTCATTTACTGTGCTTCACACTCGATAGATAAGCTGAGCCGCCACAGGCGAGAGAACGGTGGGTGCTCATTGATCTTCACTAGCTTCATACAGCCGATACCTTCCTCTCGTCGTCATTACGAAGCAATGGAGAGTAGTTCCTTCCGGGTCTTACTGACACATGCATTTACGATTGACAGCTAGAATGGCATGCTGGTGCCAAACGATCAAGTACGTGGCATCCCAAAACTACGCGTGTTAGCAATGTGATTGGTGACTGGAAAATGTGCACCAGCTTCTTTTTTTATTCAATGCGTTGACGTTCCCAGTTCAGATATTGGTCTTGTCTGGCCGCTGTGCACGAGAACGACGTCGCTGCCTTCGTCCTGCATCATTGCAATACACACGTTCTGAATGTGCGTGTGTTTTATGTATGTCATTTACACCACGGAGTCTGAATGTTTTCGTCCAGTGTTATTGAATGGTGTTTTGCGATGCCCCACTTGGCCCTTCGCTGCAATAACTGCTGCATTGTATCTGTCATGGTTAAGATGCAGGACCCTGCGATACTATGCTATCCACAAAGCATGTACAACACATTTACACGGTCTGGAATGCTTGAAATATACCAGTTGCTCTAGCCATACCTCTATCGCAACCCCACGAGATGCTTCTCCTCTACGCTCTCGCAAGACCTCTCCTTTCAAACACCGCAACCTCCTCAGCGGGTAATTCTACGGTATTCGATTCCATTACTGGCGAATGCGACGATATCCACGGATGCAGGACGACGTCACAAATCTTGTGGAACTGTCTCTCAGTCATCTTCATTTGTACATGGGTCGCTATTCATCCGAACGTTCCACATGTCAAGGCGCATCGGGCAGTCGTGTTGTTCTGTAATGTCATGCTTATGGCTATAGCGATGCTTGCGCCAGAAATCATTATATTATGGGCGATAAGGCAACGGTATTCGGCTAAGGAGATCGCAAAGAAATATAAGAGTGAGAGATTTAGACTCCTGTTAAATGTATAGAGGCTGAATCCTGTCCAGAGTATGGGTGGGGAATGGCACATGGATTCCTAGTGATAATGGGCGGTTTTGCTGTTTACGACGACAAAAAGTTCTATGGATATGTATGGAACGATGGCGAAGTCGGGACGGGGACCGATCACGGTGGTGTCGATTATATGGTTCGAGACAAGTTCCAAGAACGTCATCGGATAATCCAACTGGCTACGGCAGAGCTGGATAAAAGAGTGTGTCCCCTTGTTGTGCCCGGCCTGACATAGGAATTTAGATTGGTCTGCAGCCCGAGGAAAAAGACGAAGAATGTTCCTTGGCGCCACAGACAGAGGAAACGCGCTTCATTGGCAATGTGACCGAATCACAAGATCAAATGGCGCCGAAGAGTTTGGTGCGTATGGAATTCCGCTTTTGCGAAGGCTATTTATTCGAAAGCATCTTGGCTAGAATGACAATGCGCATCTCCTTGAATTCTTGATTCAACATGGCTACATTACAATTACGGAGGACGAAATCATGGATAACCTCAGCCACAGCGACTCCATAACAAAGATTATCGCCGTCATCCAGACTACATGGTTCCTACTCCAGATTGCAGGCCGTGCCGTCGAAGGGCTAGCCATAACTGAGCTGGAAATCATCACGGTTGGTTTTGCGGTGCTGAACTTCGGCACGTACTTCCTGTGGTGGAATAAACCGCTGCGAGTTAGGCATCCTGTGCGCGTTTATTGGCGCCACCAGAAGGTAGCCGAAAGAAAGGACGAGGACTCGGAGAACAGGGATGAAAAGGGATGGGTCGACATAATCCAGGAAGTTATTGTGGGAGCTTGGGATTCAATCCGAGATGCATCCGTCAAGTTTGGGATGTCGATGATTGTCCTTTTCAACTTCCTTCGGGATCCAACAGAAAGGGACCCGGAGTTGAACGACAACAGTCTCCCGAATATGGAGTGGGTAACACTGCTACGACTGGTTGGCCTTCCGTTCCTGGTGGTGTTTCGCCTGATTTGGGCATCCATGTTCCTCATAGCAGACGGCCATGTCGATCTCATGGCATTTGTCGTCCACGCTTCCAGACTCAAGGAAGAATCAATCACCCTGTACATTCTCGTTTATGGGCTCACAACTCTCTTTGGCGCCATCCACTGCATCCCATGGAATTTTCAGTTTCAGACGCATACAGAACAGTTGCTGTGGCGTATTTCGGCTAGTGGACTTGTTGCTTTGCCTCTTACATTGATTGTTGTTTTGCTTATACTCCAATTCTCTCCCGACAACACAGATCGTCGGGCCTCTCCTTCGTTGGTCACTAAGATCATACAAACCACTAGGAACGTGTTGGTGACTATCATACTTATCACTACTGTTATTATCACTAGTGTCCTCCCGTTCGCCTACATCATTGCACGAGTTATCCTGATGGTTCTCGCGCTCATGGAACTGCGAAACCTTCCTTTGAGCGCATACCAGACTGTCCAGTGGACTACCTTCATTCCTCACATTGGATGAACGATCCGTATGTGCGTGTGTAATAGAGGTGTGTATGCCCACACGCTCTCAATCATCTATTGCTCATCTAGTCGCTATCGTAGACTTCTCCGAATCTCTGGACCTTGTTCCCAACTGTATATCCTTTTGGATACCTTTTACTTATGCATACACAGGCATTCACGTACCCTACTATTTACAGTATCACTGTCATCATGAATATGATTTGTGAATATTAGTCGAGTACGGTAGATACCTGGATTGATTCAAAGATGAAAGGACTCGGATGCAATATCGAACTTGAGGCTGGGAGTCACGATGAACTTTGCGTCGACAGTATTTTCGCGGCCATATCGCAAAGGACAGAAAAAGGCCGGCTGTCAGAGAATAGGATGAAAACGAGCACATAAGCAGCCCGTGTTTCCGAGCATGCTCGAAGACTTGCAACTTGAAGGAACAGACGCAGAACTGATAAGAGCCATCCCGGCCTTCGCTGCCGCTGGGGCGTCAGACTGATGGGTGTTGCTTCAATTATGTATTCTATGGTCGTTTCAGGTGCGACTTGAAAAGGAACTGACGCGGAACCAATACGAATAGTCATAGGCATTTACAGCGCTCGGCCATCTCGGTATTTATTTCTTCGATCCCTCGAGAAAGGGAGTTATTGGAAAGAGAGGAAAAAACAGTATTCCCTGGACGAAGCTCCCATATCTAAGAACGGTGGAGCCCGTGGTTCGAGACCGTCTTCCATCGGCGTACACAGTTGACGGTATACTGCCTGGGAGTCTTCCGGAAGCGATGAGATTCGATTGGGACAAAGCAATATGAGAAGGGGCACAGAAGATGCAAGGAAAAGGCATTGAATAGTCATAGATGTATTGAAAGTCAGACTCGGATTGACAGCATATCGCGCGAGAACAGTTGTCGATCGTGTCGTCTGACCGTGGCGAATGAAGATGATCTTCAAGGGTATTGGTTAGGTAGAGTTCCTGGAAACTTCGTTACTTTGTATGATATTGATGGTAGAGACGCTGAAGTGTTGGGAGTAGTCGAGGAAGTTCCTATGTAGGCATCGAGGAAGGCATAGCGATCAGTTGGTACAATTTTAAGGAACCAATGAGTTTGTGTTGTGCGTTGAGACGATAGGTCCAAATGCTGCCAGAGATCCGAGGGCATAAATTTTAGACACTAGGAAAGGATAATCCAATGGTGAATGGAATGCGGTGATCAGAATATTCCAAGTAGCAATGACGCCGAGAGAAAATATCGCCCCTAAGGAACGTCAGATACCTTGAGGGTACTTTAGTGGTTGGAATCAAGGGGTTTTGGGTGTCTAAATATAAGGAGCGTACCGTGTGGGTTATAGCGAGAAGAGTAGTTACAGTAAGCTGCAGATCTAATATGTTTGACGAAAATTGAAGGGCTTTTTGATAATTTGATTGGTGGAGCGTACTTGTTATCCATTTCCCGTTATTTGGCCTTCTTGGAACTCTTGTTGTTATTGACCTCTTCCGTTGCGTTCAGGGAACGAGTGGGCTCATCGACGACGTGAAAGACAAAAAGCAAGACGTGATTGATGCGAAGAGAAGCAGCTGCTCAGCAAGCGAACCCAGCGTCTAGACCGACCGCCCCCATCAAAGTGCTGACAAACCAAGATCTGGCTCGCCTAGTTCCTTTTTTCTCCCGACCCTTACTTATCATCAATGCTCTCGTCCAATTTACGCTCAACTATCCCTTCAAACACCCTCGAGCCGTTCCGGCAACAATCCTCTATTCCATCTCAAACTTATTTACACTGATTCCACGCTACAGCATCCGCTAGCGAGGAGAATTACTGTCGATCGAGGTCTGGGGAAAGAACATAGTCTCGATGCATTTTACAATAGAAGTGCGTGCGTCAGACACCTGCTATATGACCTCACTAGCTAATAATTTCTCTTTAGAAAACGCAGAGGTTTCTTTCCCTCTCGCCACGACAAAAACAAGCGGAGAAAATATCAATTACCTACTCGTCCGACTCCCAAGAACCAGCACCTTCCTCCTTGGCTCCCAATGTCAATTCTTTCTTCCCGCTGTCGGTACCCAAAGACCGCCTCTACCATAATAGTAGCTGCCTACGCGACAGGCTAGGATATGCAAGACCATTCATGCCTCTCCCTCTCATACACGCGTATCGACCAAGTATATGAATGTGATGTGTCTCTATTGGTATGTATCAGTGCCTTCCCTTCAGATGCCTTCTAAACCAGCTTGGTCTTCTACCATAGACCTTCAACGGTCAACTGTCTTCAAAAATGTCACCATGAAGGCGCCTTTCCGATGCAATATTCCTTTCTCTTCTCCGCCTAACCGCTCTACAACCAAGTCAAGTCCCGCCATTTGCTTCATCCGGTACCCCTCGCTTTCAGCCCTTTTCCTGATGCACCCATCGACACCCATCCTCTTGAACATACAACCTGTCACGCAGCGACACAAGCAGAGCATCGACTATCGACGACAACAATTTTGCTCGTGCTACACAATGGCGAGCTTCCGCTACATATCAACAATACATTGTCTTCAGCCCGTTCCCCAAACACCCACGTGGTCGAAGCTTCCCTTGCCTACACAGTGCTGCACAGACCTACACTCTTTCACCACCCCGCTCCGTCTTTCCGAGGTCCTACCATGTACACCTCACCTTTTCGTTCCACACGAGATACGTCGAACGAGGGCTAGTCCGATTCACCAATTTACTTGACAGCCCCATCCCGTCTTCGTCTATGTTTATACATCCCTCATACCTGTACTACTGTCGAGTTCAGGACAACCTGCTCTCTCTCTCAAGTCCGTTTGAACGCAAGCTTAGGTAGTTGCTCAGGATAGTTGCTGCCATTCGCGGAGTTGCCCGGTACCGAGTCCAGACCGACTTGGCGGAAGCCCTTCGCAGGCCCTCAAGTCGTATTGTACAGGTACGAGCAGTATTTCATCTTTCTAGGCTAATTCTGACCCTTCCCTGTGTAAATATTCCCACTGGAGTCGGGGGGCGAACTTGCGCTTTTTGCAAAGCATACGCTCGGCTCATCACCCATCCTCGCTGTTACTTCGTATGCATCCCTCTAGTTATGGGATGTGCACCTATCTAACCATATCGTCATTTCCAGCTTCGAAACTCCACTGTCACCCGATACACGTTTCATCGGATAGTAGACGTGCTTGTGGCGGCTGTATTCTAATTCATCTCGATAATCGCGCCGTTGGAACGCCTGAGGGGCAAGGCAAGAATAGAAGCTTACTTCACCTTCGATGTATATATATGCCTCTGTGGGATTCTCGAACAGGCCTAGATGATCGAAAGCTGGAATGACATGCCGGCGCCAAAACGCAAGGATCGAGGGTACAGGGCATGCACAACGCCACAACACTCGATCTACAGTCCCGGTGAAGAGACCTGCCTGTGAAATATCAGCAATCGACTTATTGCGGTGCGAGGAAGAACCCGGTAGTCACCGAGAACGATATGAGATTTATCTTAAGCCTTCCTCAGTCCTCTGTTACTCAAAATATGCGCCTTCATAGTACATTCCCGTTCGTTCACGGAGTCACGATCGCTTCTTGTTTCATTCGACTATGTGCCACAGTGACTGCTGTTCGATCTGTCACGGTCAAGATGCGGTCTCATACCTCCACAAAGTGTGTATTACACATGTTCAAGGGCTGGAATGCGTAAAATGCAGATGCACCAGCTACTCCTCCGCCACATCCCCTCGAGATGCTCCTTCTTTATGCCCTTGGACGACCTATACTCTCGAGCACCGCACCCTCGTTAGCGGGCAACTCTACAGTTTTTGATCCAGTTACTGGCGAATGCGACGATATCCGCGGATGCAGGACAGGATCACAGATCTTGTGGAACTGTCTTTCGTTGATTTTCATTTGTACATGGGTCGCTATTCATCCGAATATTCCCCATGTCAAAGCACATCCAGCAGTGGTATTGTTCTGCAATGGCATGCTCATGGCTATCGCAATGCTCCTCCCAGAAATCATCATACTGTGGGCGATAAGGCAGCGGTATGCTGCGAAAGCGATTGCAGATAAATATAAGAGTGAGAGATCTAATATTTTTGAAGATATAGAGACTGAGTTTCTTTTCCAGAATACGGATGGGAGATGGCCCATGGATTTCTGGTGATAATGGGCGGCTTTGCACTCTATGACGATGATAAATTCCGTGGATATGTTTGGAACAATGGCACAGTCAGGTTGCGCAATCCAAACGATGTTGGGTCGGCCGTTCGAAACGAGATCCAAGAATATTACCAGAAGTTCAGAACCGCTGCTGTAGATTTGAATAGAAAGGTATGCACGTCTAGAAGTCCTAATGTGATGTATGGATTGAAGTCTATGGACAGCATTGCAAAGAACGCAGAAGAAACATTGCTGAAGAAGATGAGACATGCTTGATAACGAGTACCGTGGACTCGCAGAAATTGGTGAGGACCGGATTCTGCTTTCGAAGTACTAGGACTCATCTAATGCTTTGACCAGTGGAAAAACTCGGATTTGCTCGAATTCTTAATCCAGACTGGTCACATTAACATTACGGAGGACGAAATCCTGGGCAACCTCAGCCACAGCGACTCAATCACAAAGATTATCGCAGTCATCCAGACCGCGTGGTTCCTGCTTCAAGTTGGAGCTCGTGCAGCAGAAGGCTTAGCCATCACCGAACTTGAAATCATCACAGTCGGCTTCGCAGTGCTCAACTTTGGCACCTACTTCTTGTGGTGGAATAAGCCCTTGCGAGTCAGGCATCCTGTGCGTGTCCATTGGCGCCCTCAGGCGCCACTCGTTGCAGTAAAGAATGCTTGCAACCGTGACAAAGGGTCCGCGCATATTTGGGACAGATTTCGGGAGTTGGCTGTTGTGTTATGGCATTCGATCCGGGATGCAGTCATCAAGCTAGGAAAGTCGATGATTGCAATCTTCAATTTCCTATGCCTCAAAGGGAATCCCTTTAACGTGTATTACCAGCACGATCTGAACGACGAAAGTGTCCCAAATATGAATTGGATGACACTACTACAACTGGCCTGCCTTCCGCTCCTGGTCGTATTTCGCCTGATTGCGGCATCTATCCTCATCATAGTAGATGAGAATGACAAGTATATGGCATTTGTCATCAGCCCTTCCAGGCTGGAAGACGAATCACTGACCTTGCACATCCTCGCTTATGGAATCACCACACTATTTGGCGCCATCCATTGCATCCCGTGGAATTTTCGATTTCCTACACATACAGAACAGTTTCTCTGGCGTATTTCAGCTGTTGGACTTATTACTCTGCCTATCGGAGTAGCCGTCGTTTTGAGTATCAACATGGTAATTGGAGGTTTTGTTGATCTTCGTAAGCGGAACATCGAGAAGTTCGTGGAAGTTTTGGCTATATCCTTTATCGCCTTACTTTTCCCCATGGCATACTTCGTCGCTCGAGTCACTTTAATGGTACTCGCCCTCATGGAGCTCCGAAATCTTCCCCCAAGCGCATACCAAACTGTCCAGTGGACAACATTAATTCCTCACATCGGATGAAATTCCCTCTACCTCATTTCATTCTTGAACGTCTTCCTCGTGGTTCCCCTTTCGTCTTGTTCTTGTTCAAATTTACCTATGCACCTACTTACCCATTGTTTGGAAATCGAGGTGCTCCAGCCTGAGCTGATCTTCACGATACAACTTGACCTAGAGCCTCTCCTACAAGCTTCATCTCAAACTTGTTTCCACTGAATACCACTCCGTAACCCTATCATGTACTAGCTAGTAGCAACGACATTTCTGATGAGACTCAGTCGATTTTCGTACAATCACACCCGGTAGCACGTACTTTTCATCTTATTAAGCGAGAGAAAGAAACAGATGAGGTGATATGTACATCGTTCGTAAACATAGTCAGTAATGTTAATCGTACTAGCTCTGGAAATTGATACAGCGAAAAAACAAGCGATAAAGGCATGTCGGTGGTGGTAATAACTACTGGTACATTGAGAGGTAGAGAGACAAGGCATTAATGAATGAACGCGGGAATAGATGAGGTAAATGAAACAATAGCACGGCGGTATGAAGTATTAGCATGGGTATCGGAACGAAAATGAAATGCACTGGAAAGGGAACTAGTAATCCAACGTCGTAATCCTCGGCCCCGTCACGTCATATGGATCCATATCAAACGTCCTGTTCCTCGTCGAATGTGATATTCTATGAGGATACAGGTGTCGATTCACACTGCGCTCGCCAGCGAGTTTGTTGATAGCAGTGAGAAGATCGCCTCGTCTGAGTGGTTTGGTGATGTGGTCGTCCATACCAGCTTGGAGGCATCGTTCGCGGTCACCAATCACTGCAAGGTTTTGTCAGCATTGCGGACGTTGAACGGATGGAAAGAGGAACGTACTAGCATGAGCCGTTAACGCGATTATAGGTACGGGCTCCAAATCGTTTGCCAGCTCGTAGCTTCGGATGAGCTCCGTAGCCTCCATACCGCCCATGAACGGCATCGAGACGTCCATCTATAGAACCTGTTAGCATTCTACCCGAGGAGCAGAAGGAGGCTACTCACAAGAATGATATCGAATGGCCTATCCTGCGCAATTCTACCCTTGTACGCATCCACCGCAAGACTACCGTTCTCCGCAATCTCCACTTGGTGACCATATTTCTCCAGAATCTTGACAGCTAATTTCTGGTTGACGATGTTGTCCTCGGCGAGAAGGATATCGAACGTCACATCGTTGGGAGCGCTGACCGGCGAGACGGTGCTAGATTCTAATGCGGAGACTAAGGCTGAAGCGAGGTCTTGTGCCGAGGCCGGAGTGGTGACTTGAGAGGTGATGGAGTTGTCTAGACACCATTTGACTACGAGAGCGGCACTCAGCACACATTTCGGGGAAGCTAGCTAACACTTACGGTTCAACGACTGCATTGGCGTACTCGAAAGCAACAAAACGATAGGGATATACCGCAGGTGCTCAATCTCCCTAATCGTCTCCGTCTACCCACAATCATCAGTACCGCCGCCAAAGCTGAACACACGAAAAGGTTACTCACCACCTTGAGCGAATCAACCACAATAGTATCGATATGTGGACAATTCTCCTTATTTGTCAACTGATGCACATCATGCACCACAAACGGTTTCAATCCCAACTCGCTTATTCGTTCTACCACACCGGTCTGGTCATAAGCTGAGTCCACGAATAGTATCGTACGTTTAGCGAAGGGCGCCATCTTTGCGAGTGTGTTCTCCATTGACGATTGAGAGATTTGGGAGGTGATGGTGAAGAAGAACCGGGAACCCTTCTGGACTTCAGATTCAACCCACATGTTACCTTGCATAAGAGAGACAAGACGTTTGGAGATGGATAATCCGAGACCGGTTCCTCCGTATTCCTACCACGCG
The DNA here is from genome assembly GCA_037176845.1 of Paramarasmius palmivorus. Lineage (NCBI taxonomy): Eukaryota > Fungi > Basidiomycota > Agaricomycetes > Agaricales > Marasmiaceae > Paramarasmius > Paramarasmius palmivorus. The sequence goes on along the minus strand of JAYKXP010000036.1, from coordinate 123,411 downwards.
ACCCTGTTAGCGCGAAACCTATATCAAGAGATAAGGAACATACCCTAGTCGTACTCCCGTCTGCTTGACAGAAGGTATCGAAGATCAAATTTAACTTGTCCTTCGCAATACCAATACCCGTATCCGAAACGCAGAACTCGAGCGTCACGCTCTGATCATCACTCGCCAGCAATCTACAGCTCAACGCCACCTGTCCCTTGCGCGTACTCTTCGCCGGGGTGAACTTGATGGCGTTTCCGACAAGGTTGGTGATAACTTGTCTCAGACGGAGTGAATCACCAATGAGTTGATCAGGTATGTCGGGTTCAACGTCATATGTCAAGTCGAGGTTGTTCTGGGAGGCGCGAACAACGAGAGTTTTGAGGATGCCGAATACGGTTTGACGGAGTGAGTAAGAGACAGCTTCCATTGTCATGCGACCGGCTTCGACTAAGGACATATCATCATCAGTAACTCTTAGTCAAGGGGGAGTAAGGAAGACCACTCACTCTTCGAGATATCCAAAATATCATCAATAATCAATAATAAACTCCTCGCCAACGAGTGCACTAATAACAAACTTTCCCTCTGGGACCTGTTCAGGTCGGAGTCGAGAGTGAGCTCTGTCATACCAATGATACCGTTCATTGGTGTCCTGCCCACGTTGTCATTAGTCCCCGCCCACGGAAGAAAAAAAGAGGCATACCTAATCTCGTGACTCATATTCGCCAAAAACTCCGATTTAGACCTGTTGGCCAACTCGGCGGCTTCACGAGCAGCGGTGTTCTTTTGGATAGAATCTCGGAGGTTGAATACCATGTTATTGATCTGTTCGTGTCCATTAGCATCTTCGCTTCAAACGTTAAAGGAAAAGGAAGAGAAAGATATCAGAGCGATTCTAAAAAGTCCGTTCAGTACCCCCGAAAGGGAGTTCACTCAGCAGTTGGACTCGATTGTTTCATCCCATTGCCCCCAACAAGACAGAAGGCACACGTACCTGGGTCTTCAATGAATCCATCTCACCACTAGCCTCAACCGTGATGAACCTCGTAAAGTCACCATCCATAGCCGCCGCAGAGATCTGCGCAAAGCCACGGACTTGGGTTGTCAAGTTGCCTGCCATAGTGTTTACGGAGAGTCTATTCGCCGCCAACACATTAGCCCTTGTCGTGAGAAGGGAGCAGAAGAGACACCCACGTAATCTCTTGCCAAATGCCCTGTACGTTCCCGACCTCTGCTTGAACACCGAGTTTACCTTCGGTTCCGACCTCACGAGCTACCTTCTTGACTTCAACAGCGAAGATAGAGAGTTGGTCAATCATGTCATTGATAGTGTTGACAAGGTTCAGCATTTCACCTATGGAAGCACCGCGTTAGCACCCTTTGATAGCCAGAACATAGGCACCGGAATGACGTACCACTAACAGAAACACCAACAATCTTTTGCGTCAAATCACCTCGAGCGACAGCTGTAGTAGCTACGGCGATTGTTCGGACTTGTAACGTCAACTGCGCGGGGTGTCCGTTAGTTCCTTTGTTATCATCGTTAGGTCAGGAACAGGAAGTACTCACGTTGTTAGCCATGACGTTCACATTATCCGTCAACGCCTTCCATGTCCCAGCAACATTCGCCACTCTTGCCTGACCACCAAGTTTTCCTTCCGTTCCGACTTCCCTCGCCACTCGCGTCACCTGTTTTCGCCCCCAATTCCCGTTAGCCCTGACCACCCCAGAGCGAAACTAAGAAGACCCACCTCATCAGCAAACACACTCAAACTTTCCGTCATCTCATTAACCGTCTCCTTCAAATCCGCAATCTCTCCTTTGACGTCCACCACAATCTTTTTACTCAAATCTCCAGAGGCGACAGCTTTGGTGACTTCGGCGATGGAACGGACTTGGTTGGTTAGGTTCATGGCCATCAAGTTGACATTGTCTGTGAGACTCTGGGTAAGGATAAGGTGTTAGTTCTTTCCTGGGTAGATTGAACATGAAGAAAAACTATCAACCTTCCACTCTCCCTGAACGTCAGGAACGAAGGCTTGACCACCCAATATACCTTCGGTTCCTACTTCCAACGATACACGCGTCACTTCGTTCGCCAATGTTGAGAGTTGGACCACCATTGAGTTGACCTGCCCAAGACCATTTTCGTCAACATACCGTTTCTTCGTTTGCGGTAATAAGAGAAAAAACAACTTACAGTCTCCTTCAAATCCAACATCTCACCCTGCACGTCCACCTCCACGAACTTGCTCAAGTTACCTTGAGCGACAGCTTTGGTGACCTCCGAGATGGAACGGACTTGGTTGGTGAGGTTCGAGGCCATTTTCTGTTTACGCATCAACATCAGCCTATCTTCCTTACGACGCCAAGGAAAGGGCACCTACGTTAACGTTCCTAGTCAAATCTGCCCAAGTACCCTGTACACCCTCGACCTTGGCTTGTCCTCCAAGGATACCTTGGGTACCGACTTCGAGAGCTACACGGGTGACTTCCGATGAGAATGTGTATAGTTGGTCCACCTGTTAGGTCCGTGTCAGTTGAAGGAAAAAGGGTAAGGAGAAAGGAAGGAGAACAAACCATGTTATTTACGGTCTTCTTCAACGTAGCCATCTCTCCTTCGACCTCGATCTCAACTTTTTGCGTCAAGTCTCCACTTGCTACTGCAGTGGTGACGATAGCGATGGAACGGACTTGGTCTGTTAGGGACGAACACATCCTATTGACCTATCGTGTATTCTTCGTTAACCCCAGTCTTCTCAGAGATACAAAGAAGGAACTTACATTCCTAACCAACTCATACCAAACTCCCTCGACATCCGGAACGTTAGCCTGACCACCGAGTTTACCTTGAGAACCGACTTCGAGTGTGACACGTGTGACTTCTGCTGCTAATGCTCGAAGTCGGACGACCATTCCGTTAACCGTATTTTTGAGATCCAGGATTTCACCTCGGGCGTCTACCTCGATTTGCTTAGAAAGGTCTCCGAGTGCGACAGCTTTAGTGACTTTGGCGATGGATCGGACCTACGAGTACGGGTGCGGTGAGTTTTCAACATTACTCGGAGGTAAAATGAAGGGCCCTACCTGAGACGTCAAATTGGCAGCCAACTTGTTAACAACACCCGTCAACTCTCTCCAAGTACCTTCCACATCCAACACCAACGCCTGACCACCCAATTTTCCTTCAGTACCGACTTCCTGGGATACACGAGTGACTTCCTTTGCGAATTGACCGAGCTTATCAACCATAGTATTGATGACGTCTTTCAGCGTTACCATAACCATGCCCTGCGCGCCAAATCAATACTATACCAAAAAGATGAAAAAAACAGCAATGAAGACTTACTTGAACAGGAACAGTAATCTTCTGACTCAAATCTCCATCCGCAACAGCTTTACACACCCTAGCCACATCCTGTACTTGCGCCTTTAACAGCCTTAGCTCTTCAACCGCACTAAGACCCGACTCTATTGCGGCAGTCGCAAGCGCACCATTACTCGCTACCACAAAAGGTGAAAGCGACCCTGGTGAAGGCGGATCTACACCATTCGCAGTCGCAAACGCAGGGATCCGTGCTTCCTTTACACGGGCACCGCATCTCGGACAAGCATGTGCGCCATACTCTGCTTGTGAAGTCGGTGGTGCAGAGTTGGATGGTCCTTGGTGTTTACTGTTCCCGTTGGTGTTACCAAAGAAAGCAGCTGCTGCTTCGGATGAGATTGGTGGTGCGGGTGATGACCAGTCTGGGTCGTAGCCGTCGACTGGGGGAAGGAAATGGGATAGGTCGACGTGCATGGCTTCACGGTCTGTACCGCTTAGCCGCTTCTCTTTCATGCTGGTAGAAGTACCGTTGGTTGAGTGATGCATGGTAGGTGTAGGTTCAGAAGGCGGCGAAGGTGTTCCTGCGTGTGTAGATTGTGTTGATTTAGCTTCGTACCACTCCCCTTCTTCCTCTTCACCGTCGTCCTCGTCGGAAGAGGAGTACTCGTCATCGTCATGGGTGAATCCGTTGGTGTGAGGACGAGCGAGTAGACGCTGTAAACTCCTCAGAATTGAATCTGTCCGCCAATCACTTGGACCTGTGTATTTGGGAATAGGAAGAGCATGAGAAGCAGGGGTTTCGTAGAGAGATAGGATACGTGTGAGGTGGTCGAGGAAAGGTGGATGGAAGTTTGAAGGGACACTTGGAGGCTCATTGCTAGAGCATCGATGGTTAGGGGGCGGAGAAAAAGAATTGAGGCCCCGAGGGTGAGCAGATGCTTGGTTAGTCAGGCTTTGATGTGTTAAGGGACGGCGGTCTAGACGCTCAGTGACGTCGCTTGCGATGCTTGTTTTCTATCTCGTCGTCGTTGTCGACGTCGAGCACAGACTTTATTCCGCTCGGATCGTCGAGCGATGAGCGAGAAAGAGGTCAACAATACTAAAGGTTAATGTGCAAAAAAAAAAACCACAGCACGCTAAGAAACGTGAAACGGCCAATTGCCGAAACACGGCTCCACAGACGATCAACATTCTATCGCGTTGCGCCAAAATAACAAAAAGGCCCCGTTGTCTGTTGGCTCCGTTCCGTCAATCACAAATTAGAATCTTCTTTGCCTGTTTTCTGTTCATTTTACCATACTGTGCGTACTCCAGCGGACTGCCAACTCCTTTCCTCTCTATAATGTGAGTTGTTGGGGTGGTGGGGTGTGTGTGTGGGGGGTGGGGTGGGGGTTTGTGCCGACGTCGGCATCCACTATCTAGACAAACCCCACTGAAACCCTCTGTTCCACGCCGCCAAGGACCCTCGAGTATGTTACGTTCCAAGGGCTTGTATTTTACACTCCGCGTTGGCGCTAGACTCTTCTGATGATCACACAGCCCCTCTATTCTCCGATTATTTCTTGCAGGTGTTGGAAAGCTGGAACGTTGGATCTTCGCATCCTTGGCAACGTTGGCTACAGATAAAACAGCTCAATCGGTCCCTTAGACAAGTTACAGTCCAACCGATCGCCGTACCTTCCTATTCCTCATTTCCTGTACCCGATACTTGCACACGACCAACACCTTCCTCGACGACTCCCACACCACCACGTTTGACCTGTCTATCAGCGACATCGCACAAAGCAACGAACGTTTCAGGCACTCTACCCTCGCAGATCATTGTCACTCGCCGCTGGTCAGACGACCTCCATCGTCCAATCCCACAACTATTCTTGCGCGACATATCATGTCTATCTGTCAATCTGACTTTCAATACATCTATCACTATTCAATGCCTTTCCTTGCATCTTCCGCACCCCTTCTCACCTTGCTTTGTTCCTCTCGGAATCATGCCTCGTTCTCGCTTCCTGGAACAGTCATGCTTACGCCAATTGATTGTCTCACTTGAATCTCATCGCTTCTGCCGTCGCTCGAACCATCAGCTCCACCGTTCATGTGTTGAAGCTGCGAGCGTCGTCTAGGAAATCCCATTCTTGCTTCCTTTCCCATAACTCCCTTCCCCGAGGAATCGAAGCACCGCCGACCGGTCCGACTTTCCAACAAACGCCGGGATGGCCGAGCGCTGAAAAAGGCCTATCTTATCGCTGATAGTGGTCCCTCATCGTTCCTGTTCGCAACTCTGACTACAAGTCATAACCGGTAACCCCTGGATCAAGGTCTCCGAGTTGTAAAATTCCTTTTGCAGTCCCTTGCAAAATCCCTAGGACAAACGACGACAGCAAAATCTCCTCGCTTCACACGCTACAGCCACCGTTCTTAATGTTTTTAGATCTTGTCTTCGTCTTCAAACACTCAATAGTTTGAGCGACTAGACTATCCACACCGAGACGGTTCAGGTGCTGATGTCTGTCGCCTTCATATCCGCTGCGTATAACCTTTGTTTAACCTCAAGCAACTGATCAAGTCGTGCCAAGATATTCAGAAGGTGAGACTCCAGTATCCCGGATGTAAACATACACTCAAGATGTGTGACACCAGGTCACTACTACGAGGAGAATAAAACCGTATGAGTATGCTATCATGATATAGTAGTACCATTGAGCCTCGGTGCGTAAAAATAAGAACTGGACGACGAGCAAACACCGTGACGTAGAATGTGCGCATGTAGGTATTCAAAGCGGAGAAAATGCATAGTAGAAATAGCTGAACCAGGAAAAGTGAAAGGGGAATATGTGAAGTATGTTTAACCAATGTGGGGAATGAAAGTCGTCCATTGAACAGTTTGATATGCGCTTTGGGGAAGGTTTCGTAGTTCCATGAGGGCGAGTACCATTAAGATAACTCGGGCGACGAAGTATGCGATGGGTAGCAAGAGAGCATCAAAGATAACGAGTGAAAACCCAATAAAATCCTCGCTGTCTTTCCCACACCAATCGACCAAAGCCCCAATTAGAAAAAGGATAACGAAGACAACACCTAATCCGACAGGCAAAACAACAAGCCCACCAGCCGAAATACGCCAGAGCAACTGTTCCGTATGTGTTGGAAATTGAAAATTCCATGGGATGCAGTGGATGGCGCCAAAGAGAGTCGTGAGTCCGTAAACGAGGATGTACAGGGTGAATGATTCCTCCTCCAGCCTGGAGGAGTTGACGACATATGCCATGTAATCATCATTGGCATCCGTTATGATGAAAATAGATGCCATGATTAGGTGAAACACCACCAGGAATGGAAGGAGGATTAGTGCAAAGCCTAGAACTCTCCAATTGACATCTTCCTCATTCATTCCTTGAAAAGCGAGGAAATTGATTACTGCAAATATTGATTTCAGTGCTGCAACAGCTGCATCACGAAATATGGTCCAAAGGCCGACAGTAAACCCTCTGAGTTTGGCCTTCCATCCGTGAGGGCCACCGTTCTGATCCAAGACCTTTTCCGCTTTGTTTTGCTGGCGCCAGTAGACACGTAAAGGATGTCTAACCCGAAGTGGTTTGTTCCACCACAAGAAATACGTGCCGAAGTTCAGCACCGCAAAACCAACCGTGATGATTTCGAGTTCAGTAATTGCTAGGCCTTCGACTGCACGAGCTCCGACTTGGAGTAGAAACCATGCTGTCTGAATAACTGCGATAAATTTTGTAATGGTGTCGCTGTGGCTGAGATTTTCCATGATTTCATCTTCTGTGATTGTAATGTGGCCATGCTTGATCAAGAACTCAAGAAGATCGGCGTTGTTATTCTAGTCAACGCACTGTCAAATAAATCATACCTTTCGCAGAAGCAGAGTTCAGTACAAACCAAATTCTTTGACTCTATATGATCTGCGGATTCAGTCCCAGTACCTGCAATCAAGCGCGATTCCTCTGTCTCTGCCGCCACGGAGCTTTCTTCGTCTTTTTCCTCGGGCTATACATCAAGCTCAATTCACGTCTCCAGTTGGATACAATAAGGAGGACACACCCTGGTATCCAGCCCTGCAGTCACCATTTGAAGATGCCGCTTTTTGATCTTCGCTCGAACCGTTGAGTCAACGTTACCTCTATTACTATCCCTTTCAACTTCACCATTCTTCCATATATATCCATGGAACTTGTTGTCGTCATAAACAGCAAAACCGCCCATAATCACCAGAAATCCATGCGCCATCCCCCATCCGTATTCTGGGACATACTCAGTCTATACATTCAACGTTGAGGCCTAGGTTTCTCACTCTTATATTTTTCCGCGACCTCTTTGGCAGAATACCGCTGCTTTATCGCCCACAATATAATGATTTCCGGCACGAGCATCGCAATAGCCATGAGCATCCCATTGCAAAACAACACCACTGCCCGATGCGCTTCGACATGCGGAACATTCGGATGAATAGCGACCCATGTGCAAATAAAGATCACCGAGAGACAGTTCCACAGGATCTGAGGCGCCGTCCTGCATCCATGGATGTCGTCGCATTCGCCGGTAAGCGGATCGAATACGGTAGAGTTACCCGTCGACGAGGGCTCCGTATTCGAGAAGATAGGTCTTGCGAGAGCGTAGAGGAGGAGCATCTCGAGGGGATGTGGCGGAGAACTAGCTAGTTTGTTGTATATTTCATGTATTCCAGCCCTTAAACATGTGTATTACACACTTTGTGGAAGGCACAGTACCGTGCGATACCACATGTTGATTGTGACAGATCGAATTCAGCATTCCCTGCGGCGTGAAAGCGAATGAAGGCCCTGTAGAACACGGCAAAGACCTTTCCTGGAGCAATGAGAAACGATCGAGACTCCATAATTAAACCGACATACCTGGAAATTCCGTACTGTGAAAGCGCATGTTTTGAGTACTCGTAAAAGAGGACCGACAGAAATATTGCCCAAGATAAACTTCTTATCGAAGTTCCCGGTGAGTACAAGCTAGGTACTAGAGTACCAGCTTCTCTCTCGCACCGCGACAGCTCACAGACAGGGGCCCTGTTGACTCCTCATTATTATTGCGAGTAGAAAGAACTCAAACACATGTAGAGTGTTGTGGCGTTATGCATGTACCCTCGATCTTAGAGCTTTAGCGCCGGCGTGTCATTCCAGCTACCATTTCTTGAGGCGTGCTCGGGAGAATTCAATAGGTTACGGTATACGTCAAATTCAAAGGGAAAGTCAGCTTCTATTCCCGCCCCCAGGCCATCATCAAAACGCATTAGAATACAGCTGGGACAAGCACGTCTACTATCCGATGCAACGTTCATTCGTTGCGGAGAAGCTGAATAATGGCAGTGTGGTACGATAGGCGTACAACCCGCTATGAGAATGATACATACTTTTCAGAAAATGCAAGTTCCTGGCGGCTCCGAGAATATCTACCACGGAAAGGGTCAGAATCGGCATAGAAAGATGAAATACTGCTCGTACCTGTACAATGCTCCTGGCACAACGACTTGTGGAGCTGAGAAGTAGCGAAGAAACGCCAACGTCTAGGTCTGGAACGGGTAAGCTTCTGCCAAGTCAGTCGAGACTCGGTACCGAACAACCTCGGTAGTTGTAGCAACTATCCTGTGCAACTACCCAAGCTTGCGTTCGACGGAGAGCAAACCGTCCTGAACTCAAGAGCGATACATGCATGAGGGGTGTATGAAGGACGAGATGAGACCCGTGAATCGGACTAACCCTCATTCGACGTATCTCGCGTAAAGCGAAGAGGTGTATGCAGCTGTACCTCGGAAGGGCGGAGCGTGGTAGTATTAGGATGTAGGTCTGCACAGTGCTGTATGGGCAAGGAAACCGTCGTCCACGGAAGCATTTAGGCTGGGCCGGAGATATTGTATGGCACGTGCAGGATCGTGGTCATCAATAGTTTATGTCGCTGCGACTGCAGATTGAAGGGGAAGGATGTCGACGGAGATGTTCAGGACAGGTAGAAATGAGGTGCCAAACGACGAAAATGACGGGACTTGAGTTGGTGAGCCAGATATCGACGATGTAGAAGGGCTAGGCGGAAATTCTGTATGCGGAAGTGATATCGAGTCGGAAAGGGACTGTCTGAGCGGGAATGTCTCCTGGATGGAGCTATTGATGATCGTTAACTGTTGAGGGTCTGTAGTACAAGACGAGATGAGAAAGCACCAGAACTAAAGCTATTGATACATACCACTGGCATCAGAGACGTATCATAATTGGTCGATACGCGCGTAGGAGAAGGAGCATGACTCGAGTGAGCACGCATATCGTATCATGATGGCAGTCTTTGAGGTATTGACAATGGGTTGACGGAGGACGACGTTGGTTTTCGGAGGAGTAGGTAGTCGATTGCTTTTTCGACTTTTCTTCGCCGCGAACGGGGAAAGTGAATCATTAATTTTCTAGAAGAGCTATTAGCTTGTGCGGTGGTATAGTAAGGCTTTGACGCACGCACTCCCGTTATAACCTAGAGCATTCTTCCAGACCTAGCTTCAAACTTGTGTGCTTTCTTGCCTATCAGATGTCTGCTCGCCAGCGCATTGTAGCCTGAGGTGTGTTGTGGGGTGATATTCGGTAAAAACGGGTTCGAGGGAGAGCAAAGGACTGATAATGTGTGACAGGTAGGACCATTGTGCGGGTGAAATAGTCTAAGAAAGGTTTGAGGGAAGTTGACGGAACATACTTGCTTTGTCAGCATTTTCAAATGGGAGCCTAGACGCTGGTGACGTCATGCGCTGGCTTTTTTTTTCGTCGTCGGTGCTAGTGAACTTTGAACCCACTTGTTCTCTCAGCGGAAGAGCGGAGGATGCCAAGCGACAAAGAGGTAGAGAAGGGACAGTGAAATATTTTGCATAGTGCGTACCCCAGTGTCCAGTCCAAGTCATCTACACTACCATTTGACACTGTAGCCTACAACCGTCCACAACTTCCGCCTCCGCTCTACCCTTAAAACATTCCCTTGAGGTATGCTACGTTCCAAGGGTCGATCTTTGCACTCCGCGTCGGCGCTAGCCTCTTCTGATTACCACATGACCACCTCCGATTATCTCTTGCACATACTGGAAAGTAGGATCTTCGCATCCTTGGCAACGTTACTTAGACTCTCGACCTCCTACCGACGTACCTTCCTGACTGGGCCTATTCTTATTCTCTTTTCCTGCACCCGATACTTGCGCGCAACCAGCGCGCGCCTTCCTCGACCACTCCCACACCACCATCAGCCTCTCTATCAGCGACATCGTACAAAGCAATGAACGTTTTAGGCACTCTACCCAACCAATGCCCTCGCAGATCATTGACCGTGTCAATGAGTCGGACGATCTCCATCCTCCAGTCTCACAACTGTTCTCGCGCGACATATCACGTCTAGCTGTCACTATTCAATACCGTTCCTTATCTCTTCCGCGTCCCTTCTCAGTGCTCCTTGCTTTGCCCCCACCGAATCTCATTTGTTCCTGCTTCTGGAAGTCACCCCTCCTAGTCAGGCAACCTTCATCTTCCAACCCCATAACTGTTCCCCCGACGGTGACATAACATATGTAGCTGTCAATTTGACCACTACCATCGAATACTCAATACTTTTTCGTAGATCCCCCGCGTTCCTCCTCAGCTTGCTTTGTCCCATTCGAATCTCAGTGACTGGCTTCTGGAAGGCTCGCAGGCATGGTACCGTGGTCTCGTACTACGTGCTCCACCGTTGCTCATGTGTTGGAGCTGGGAGCATCTAGGAAATCCCCTTCCTTTCCTGTAACTCCCTATCCCTATATCCCAGAACCGGCGACCGGTCCGACTCCTTAATGATGGCCGGGATGGCCGAGCGCTGAAAAAGCCTACCGTTATCGCGTAGGTTCTTCTTCAACTTTTAGTCGCACTGTTGCACCTAACCGTCGGAACGAATATGGAATCCATAATCGAAGAACTGACCATTGGGCCGAATTCCCAGGCAATGCCAGGATGGCACAATTCTTATCGGTTCCGCGTCTGTTCCTCCAAGTTGCACGGTCCATTTCCAAGCCTTCGAGCACGCTCGGAAACAAATTATCTACGGGATTCCTATCTGTTCATTGTCATTTTTCTCCTTGGTAGGCGGCATTTCTCCGTTCTTTTACGATGTAGCGCCGAACATGCTGTCGACGCAAAGATCATTCATTATACGGCTTTCGATATTATATCCGAGTCTTTTATGTTAGTCGTTACAAACCCCAGTATTATATATACCACATCCGACTATAATTCTCGCATATCGTAATGACAATACATACATTGAGGATCTAGCTCGTGCTACTGTTCTGTGCAGTAAATAACGAGGTACGTGAATGCTTGCCATAAATGGAAGGTCTTCGCAGCAATATATACCCAAACTACTGAAGGCGGAGAACAAGGTCAGATATAAAAAGAATCAGAAAAGACTATAATGAAGGAACGAGACAAAATGAGTAGGAAGATCCGGTGAAGCTGCATAGTCAAACATATCTGTATCACATTTATCCAATATGAGGAATGAAGGTAGCCCACTGGACAGTCTGGTATGCACTCGAAGGAAGGCTTCGCAGTTCCATGAGTGCGAGAACCATCAGGATAACTCGTGCAGTGAAGTATGCAAATGGGAGTGCGACACAGATAACAAAGGAAGAGAAGCCAAGACCTATGACACCAACAATACCAATACCTCCTATGGTTTCATGAAACCGCGAATCCTCGTCAAGGTGTCTATCCATAGCATCAAGGGTAAACATCATGACCCCAATAAGACACATAACAACAAGTAATGTGAGAGGCAAAGCAACAAGCCCCCCAGCCGAAACACGCCAGAGCAACTGTTCCCTATCTGTCGGAAATTGAAAATTCCAGGGGATGCAGTGGATGGCGCCAAAGAGAGTTGTGAGTCCATAAACGAGGATGTACAGGGTGAATGATTCATCTTGCAGCCTGGAGGAGTTGAAGACGAATGCCATGTGCCCGTCATTGTCATCTGAGATGATGCCTAGTACAGATGCTATAACTAGGCGAATTACCACTAGGAGTGGAAGGCCGGCCAATTGCAGTAGTGTTACCCAATTCATATCCGGGAGTGCCTTATTGTTCAGCTCTGCGCCGGCAGGGTTTCCAAGGAAGTTGAAAAGGACAATCATTGACGTCCCAAAGTTGACGAAAGCATCCCGGACTGAATCCCAAACTCCCATAACAAGCTCCTGTATTTTGTCAATCCATCCCTTTGCATCCCTCTTGTCCTCGTGCTTTCTTTCTGCTACCACCTGTTGTCGCCAATAGACACGTACGGGATGCCTAACTCGCAGGGGTTTATTCCACCACAAGAAGTACGTGCCAAAGTTCAACACCGCAAAACCAACCGTGATGATTTCGAGTTCGGTGATAGCTAGGCCTTCTACTGCACGAGCTCCAACTTGAAGGAGGAACCATGCTGTCTGGATGACTGCGATGATTTTTGTGATGGAGTCGCTGTGGCTGAGGTTGTCCATGATTTCGTCCTCCGTGATTGTAATGTAGCCATGCTTGATCAAGAATTCGAGCAGATGCGCGTTGTCATTCTAATACACTGTCAAATAAATTGCGATGTACATAAAGGCAGAATGCGGTACAAACCAAACTCTCCCATATTACATGATCCTCTGATTCCGTTCCAGTGCCTGCAATCAAGGGCGTTTTGGCAGTTTCTGGCGCCACGGAGCTTTCCTTGGGCTATATATCGAGTTCAATTCACATCTTCAGTCGGACGCAATGAGGAGGACACACCCTTTTATCCAGCCCTGTAGTCACCCCGTGAAGATGACGCTTTATGATCCTCGCTCGAACCGTTGAGTCAACGCCACCGCTATCCTTTCCAGCTTCACCATTGTTCCACACATATCCGTAAAACTTGTTGTCGTTATAAACACCAAAACCGCCCATTATCACCAGAAATCCATGGGCCACTTGGGAATTCAAGCCTGCACCCAAGGGTGCAGTCAGGCACGAATTCGAAAGAAATCAAGATTTAACATATACTGCCCCATATGCTTTCTTATCCTTGAACTTCATTAAGTTTAGATTAGTTCTATTTAAATTACCACTATATAAAAGTTGTGATCCCATCTCACCCATACCATCATGCCCAAATACTGATCCATCTGATTCAATAATTCTGGCAACATAATGTTCATTACCAAAGTATATAACTCCTCTCAGTTCATATTGTATGTTTTCTACATATACAGTTTTATCAATGTAAAACGTATTATGCTGTGTTCTAGGCAATGTGAAATGGCAAGTAAATAGTTCTGGAGGCTTAATGAAGCAGTGAAATGATCTTAGATTTGTGTTACAATTGCTACATTTCTGAGCCAATTCAATAGAACCGTTTAATAGCCATTCTGATATAGATCCATACTCTGTGGCTCCAACCATCTCTAGTACAGGTGATTTACATTGTTGAACAGCATTATTACATGTATGATTATTTGGACATGTTACTGTATTTTCAATATAGTTTCTAGTATCAGAGCTTAGTAAAGCATCTAATACTACAGGCACTGAAGCATATTCACCCCATCGTAATCTCCGAAGAGGATAACATGCATCTAAAGTTGCCCTCATGCTATCTCGGGCCTGTTCCAAAGTAGTGTGTCCAGTTCTAACCTTTTCAAACTCTTGTGATAATTCTGTTAGAATGTCAGATTGTGTAGAGTTCATATAACTATCCCATCTATCAGGATCAGAGGCCCAGATAGTGTATAGAATTGATACTACAGTATCATAAGCACAGCTGTTATTACTCCATATAGGTCCCATTCGATTATTAAATGCTCTTGATGAAATAGAGTCAATACAAGAGCGTTTGACTAGTCTATCATCATCATCCTCACTATTAGCATCATCAAGCCTCTTTCTTTTTAATGGGGTCTCATCATTAACTAAGGTCTGTTGTGAATCTGAAAGGAATTGAACTGGAACACTACTTTCTACAGGCTTTAATCTTTGTTGGATCACAGATTGTGTTAGAGTTCTCTCTTTTGTAGACTCAGGCTTCTTATAGTTTACAATATGCCATTCCTCAATTCTATCAACATCTAGTTCTTGATAAGGATCTGAAGAGTTCCATTGTAGTATTTTGGGCATAAATGGTGGTTTGTACTGTTCTCCTTTCCATTTACGAAAGGCTTTAATTACTTCAATACGAGATGCACCATGTACACTTTTATCCATCTCTCCAATATATCTTAGTCTAGTTATATCATCAAGGATTTCTAGTTCTCTATATTCTCGCTTTAATGATCGTGGTGCACCACCAGTAATCTTATGAGGGTGAAAGCTTCTTAAAATAAGTGTTCCTGCAGCAGATGCACTACGAGACAGTGCAGTATAGTAAGCATGAAAGCTTCTACAATACATTAAATCTACAACATTATATCTTCTTGTTGTCCCCTGTGAAGCATAGTCAGTCATTGCAAAACATGGTAAAATCTCAATCTGGGTTCTTGATACATGAACTTCTTCATCATTTGGTAATGTTATGAATAGTGTAGATGTGTTAGGAACTAGTGGAATAACATTATCTGGCAGTCCAGGTATTTGTATATCATGAGGAGGATCAGTCAATTTTACAAATAGTGTATGCAAAGTTAATTGGCCACGTGAGCCCCTTCCTGCTTTCCAGTCATAGACTGTAGCTTCCTGTCCTTTAGTGATACATATTTCAGTGGCAGTATTAGATCGTAAGATTACAGGCATTCCAAAACATAAAGATAGCTTTCCAGATAGATGCTCATCAGATGCACTATCAGGACAATTCCAAATTACCTTTTGTAATTCATCCGACATTACTGTTGCAGCATGCAGCTTTTTCTTTCTTTTACTTTTAGCATTGTCAGTTAGCGGTTTCAATACATCATCTGAGTAGAAGTGAGTTAACTTCCGATTATTTTCTAGTGCAAATCGTTCTGATCCTATTTTATTGATTTTATCTTTATGAGCATTTAATCCTGTTATAATGGAGACATTGCGAAAAGATTTATGGCATATAGAGGGCCTTCCTAATCCTCTGCGTTTTGCTGCTACCTTAGTATTTAGAAAAGCAATATCATTTTGTGTACATGCTTTATATCTCATGTTCTCTAAAGCAGTTCTAAGCTTTTTATCCTCATTTGTAGATATACTGAGTCTCATATTCTGACGCAAGATAACTACTGTTGTTATTGTTTGCCATAATGCTTTGCCTATAGTTGCTTCTTGTATTTTCTTTGATGCATGTGCATTCATTGTTAGTCCAACATCCTCACTATATAAAGCATATTTTCCACCTCCCATTACAGGAGGAAGCTGTGCAAAATCACCAGCAAATATCATGTTCATTCCCCCAAATTCTGTATGAGGTGCCGTCCTAGCTTGGCAAAGCCTTTTGCTGATTTCATAGAATTCCCAACATGATACCATTGATATTTCATCAATAAACATATAATCAACACCTCTTAATCGTTCTCGTACTTGGGGTAGGGTCTTGAGACTAGTGTTTTCAGTCAAGCTTAGAACAGAGTGATATGTGGAGCCACCTAGCAGTGCAGCTGCTTTACCAGTAGGTGCTACAATAATAATTCTGTAAGCTTCCTTTCTTAACTCAAAGAAATGCTTGAGAGCTTTTAATACCTGAGATTTTCCAGTTCCCCCCATTCCACCAATATACATCTTTAATTGACCTGACAGTTTACTAGCTGCATGATTTGCTATAATACTAAATGCTCTGTCTTGTTCTTCATTCAATGAAAATTTTTCTCTGCATAGTTGAATAAAATCTTGATGTTCACCTGGTTCATGCAATGCTCGTTCTAGATATCTCTTATCAACTACTTTCACAATATCAGTTGCTCCTGTCTTTGATATTACCTTATCCTGACCTGATTGATTCATCTTTTCATTGATATAATCTTGTTTTGCTTGCAATACTGTCTGCTTCCACCGGCTGTTTGATATCTCAGTATCAATACCTCTATCACTTGGAATTGGTTCAACAGATTTCTTTTTAACAGGTATATGCCAGCCTAAATCTTCTAATAGTTGTCTGACTTGTTCAGCTCTTTGCATTTTCCTGATGTAATTGTCTGTCGGAACAATATCATTTTCAGCAATAATGCAGTCTAAATCTTCGTCTCCAGTTCCATCTGGATTATTTTCCAGGTTATCTACCTCATTTTCATGCTCATCAATACCTTCTTCTAGCCACTGTCTATCAATTGCAAAATCCTTCATTACATTGTTTCCAGCCTTTAATTGAGCTCTATAATCATCACGAGCATCTAAACATTCATATCTTATATTAAAGTTTTCCATTAGCTTAATGTCTCTTTTAGTAAATGTATAACCTTCAAAGGCCTCAGGCCAGCTCTGCTGATCAATTTTCAGGCACTTTCCTGAACGCCAAGGCTTGAATAATGCTAACATAGATGAACAATAATAATCTCTGTCACCTGCATCTCTTCTAGGTAAAGTAGCACCTACAAAATTAACAACAATCTTAGGGTCATCACTATTAACTTTTAGAACGTGGCTTGATATAAAGGGATGTCCTTCTGTAAACCAATGATAGTTAGCTTTTAAGTTTGTGCTATCTTTGATAGCAGTATGTTCCTGGTCATATTCATGTTCACTAAGATATCCAGTATCTTCCTCTTCTCTAAGCTCATTCAATATAATATCATCATTGGGACCATCAGATTCTTCATTGTAAGTATCATTTTTACTTGGAGTCTTTCTTTTTTGAGCTACATTTTTGGAGACCCTTTCTGTTAATCTAATAAAGTCATATAAACACATGTCTTCCAATTCAATAGGTCTATAAATATAATCATCAACTGGAGAATAGCTAGTAAGCTTCCCTCTTTGTTTTAAGATAGTAATCTTTTGAGTAGGTTCCAATTTATCATCCTTATGCCAGTACTGTCTTGCTTCTGTGATATATGATTGCCAGTAGCATGGTTTAAATACATGGTCAGTATAGTGATCAGGATTACCTAAAAGATACATGCAAATCATGGGTGCTCCAATTTCCATCTTTGTTGTTAACAGATTTACAATTTTTTGCATCAAACTCCTTCCCTTTTGCGCTGCTTTTAAATCTCCCTGAATTAGCTCTGTGTTCTTTGCAAATATATTCCTAATAGAATCAAAGATTACATGAGTTTTCAAAGATGATTTAGTAATATAATCTGATACATATAGTACAACCGCTTTAATTGCAGTACCTGATGATAGATTTGTGACGTCTGTATTACATCTAAAAAGATAAGTCATTGGAGGACTAAATGTATTTAACATAGGCTCTCCCTTCTTTAAATATATCCCTCCAGTAACTGGATCTACTTGTGTTGTTTTGTATAGAGTCCGGGGAAATCTTGCTTTGCATGTTCCCCATTTATTATCTTTACAGCCCTTATATAAATGATTTAACTTAACCTCCCCATCCTTCCTAATGTTTCTATCACAATCATGAACATTGGACTTTAAAAGGAGATCATCAACAGTATATTTATAAGAATCAAGCCAGTTGTTATATTCCAGACAAGTTCTACAGTCTTGATTTGAATTGCTCTTATGTTTAACACAGAATTTAGGTGATATTACAGGAAGGGTTTCCACAGGATTTCTATAGTCTGGTGATTTAGAGTCTATAGCAATTTTAGTTTTAACTTCTTCATGACTACCTGTTAGATATTCTCCACAGTGTACACTTTCCAAATATTGTACTATTTTTTGAAGCCATTCAGAATTAGGATCTAAAATTTTATCTCTCATTTCTTGGGGATTTACAGCATTCTTAATCCAAAGCAACAAATGTAAGTGTAGCGTAAGTCTGCCCTGCTGTTCAACAGTACCATAGTGAGCAGCATGATCACCAAAGAGACCACGATGTCCACCTTTAGCTCCTAAAACATCTTCAACAAAAGTAGTAACCATGAAGTGAAAAAATCTTGCTGCTGCTACAGGATTGCTGCATATTCTTCGCATCCGATCATCATCTTTTATGGGTATTTCCGGTCTAAATGGTTCTTCAGAACCAGCCCAATATAAGCAAATTGGATGTCTCTCATCTGCAGGTGATAGTGTAATATACCATGACGGGGCACCTTGATGAGCAATTAATGACCAGATCTCATTTCGCATATATTTCTTAGAAGTTGTAGAACCTTGAACATGGCTTGCAACATGATCAAGATCTTTAATTACTTTATAACACTCCTCTTCAGCTGGTGTTTTAGATGTTATATGTTCACCTTTAGCTAAACGTGATGCTAGAGATTTTAAAACATCCTGATTCAAATTCAAGATTCTATCTGCTACTCTAGGAAATATTTTCTTATTAGTCAAGAGCCATGCTCCTGTGCGGGAGTTATTCATCTGTGTCAAGCTAAAAGCCACAAAGGGAAAGTGTATATCTCTTTGAAATCTTTTATCATGATACATTAATAAATATTTAATGTGTGAAGCATGTGAAAGAAAACTAGTACCAATCCCTCCTAATCCATATGGAAATAGCCATGGAAACATTTCAGTATACAAAGTTGGATTATTCCATAAAGACAATGGTACATCTCCATGTCCCACTGCTAATACTTTATTACCTTGATCCAAATGCTCTAAAGCCCTTCCTTTAAGCTTATCAACAGTAAGATCATCAAGATTTTGTCCTGTTAATCCATGTACAGAGAATGCACATTCACCTTCGCATATTCCATCTTCTTCTTCCATATCATGCACTGCTAATGACTCTGATGTTTTATTGCTCTCAGACTTTTTATATTGCACAGAACAAGGCGGAGAATTTTCATCATAAGATGCTAGATTCTCCTCAGATATATCTACATCTGCATAGCTTGGATGATTGAGGATCAACCATTGAAGTGCTCGTTTAACATTATTACGTCTGATCAAGAAAGGTGTTCTTCGGAAATCTCTAATAGTTGGCTCAGTTGGACCAGTAAATAATATAGCTAGTACCTCATCCAAGTCTTCTCGTGGAGGAGGTAGTTTTTGATAAACCTTTGCGGTAGGCGATTCAAATGTAATGATATTTGCTTTCATCTTTCTTCTTCCAGTTGATAACTTGACAAAACAGCAAGAGCCTCGTACTTTGGCTATTAGAAGTCTTTCCATGTACCTTAGATCACTAAGTTCCTTGGGCACTTTACCTAACCACAGCCCTTTACTTAAAGCCATTTGCGGTATTTTATTTGATCTCAGAGAGCTACGACAACTATCACATATCAGTTTACAGTCTTCCTCTATAACAGGCCCTTGAATTTCACAAATAGGGTCTGAACTACAAGTGCGCTCTAATCTTGTTACTGCATCACTTTGTAATAAGGAAAAGTGTCTCTTCATAGCACTTAATCGAGATAGATATTTTTTAGGAGTTAAAAGGCCGCATACACCACAGCCTGCTTCTTCAATACTATCCAATGACATACGCCCACATGCTTTCTTTATAATAGTATCAGCAGTTTGAGTATCCAATGGTAAAGGAGGAAACGGTATATTAGAATCTAAAGTATCATTTATCTCTTTACACTTCTCATAATATTTTCTTTGTCGCTCTAGAGTATAAGAGAACAATGATATATATGCTGGACAAGATGATTCTTCACAGTTATGTAAAGCTAAATATTCTTTAATATTATCTATTGTTGCTCTACGCTTAGCCATTCCATGTAGTTTTGCTATTTCACGCATATGTGTGACTGTTTTTATAAATGTAGTCATATGTAATACAGGTATCTTAGCTATCAAAGTCCCATTAGAACAAGGTGAAGTTAAAACGTCAGTGTCAAAAGGTATATAACTTTGAAACTTATACTGATACTTCACACTTTCTTCTATATTATATTCTAAAGGTGTATGAACAATAAATTCTTTAAATGCTTCAAATGGAATATTAGGACTAGCATGACCGCCAACAGGAGATTGATGAAGCTTTCTAGGTTGATGAACAGTATTGGTTTCTTGATGTGGCTGTAGACGTGAGATAGAGCAATTAACTAATTTACCTTTTTGTTGCCTGCTAAATGATCTAGTGCTTTGTAGAGATATATAGCCATAAATATATTCATAAATAGACTTCAATTTTAATCTTTGGTATTTAATTGCTACTTTCAAATACATGACTTTCCAGTCAGCTTTACGGGTAAATCCTTGACAAGCTTTAATGCTACATAATCTGACTTGGAATTCAATATTTTGTTGAAGATCTGAATACCAGAGTATAGATTGATTGACTATATCTATAATCTTTGCCATACTGTTGAGTAATAGACGTGAAATTTTAATTACCAGACGATTGCTTAAATCAAAACCGCTCTTTACAAGATAATATCCCATATTTTTACTCTTTATGAGAAGCTTAACCTTAGCATCATAGTTATTCAATGGAGATAGTGTAGAATAAACATTGTTACTACTTTGGATAGTAGTTAAAGATTGAGATTGAATATCACAACAACTATGATGCTGGAGATTTATAAATTGATTATCAAATAGCTCTAGTGAGCCTTCACAGTATATATACTGTGAAATGTCATTGGTTTTACTCAAGAGACTTGAGTTCAAATCTACTATATGTCAGTCAATAAGAAAAGTAAACTTTGAAAAATATTAAACTTACAAGCTGGAGGTCGCTTTAGTTGATTGGTGTAAGTGGATACTATGAAAAACAGTGGTAGTAGCAAAGTGCAGAGTAAAAGCTTGCCCATGATAATGGAAGTGCAGAAGAAACCCGTGTTTTGATTTGTGAACCTTATATAAATTTACGGAGTTTGCCGTTGTAAAACTTAAACTTTATTTACAAGCCACCATTTTGAGAATCATGTGACTCTGCGACAATTGATTTGGTTGAGCAAACATTAATTGTATAACTAGGCGATATAGTTGAATACAAAGATACTTGTTGAAAGTTCTAAACCTAGATATAAGGGCTAGTTGAATAGAGCAGGATATAAAACAAAATATATGAAAAATTTAAACTGAGAAATTCTACTTCCTAGTTTTAGAAGACCCAGAAGTTTGTGCTCTGGGAGGATTGGCTAAAAGAATGACAAATAAAATATTAAAAAATACTGAAGGATAGGTAGTTCCATTGGAGAAAGAAGATGTGCTAGTGATTTTAGCGAAACGGGATACGGTATATCCAACAGTAACCAAAGAATCGGTCTCTACCTCTTTAGTTAACTTGGGTAGTTTGTTTAAAGTAAGGAATTTGCCAGCTCTAGCAACAAATCCAGATTGGCTCTTCTTTGGATCTGATCGGCCATCATAAATTGGTACTGTAAAATATGTAAGTAAAAAAAATTAAACCAAGCTTTGCACTAACCTTCATCATTATAAAGCAAGTATCCAGGAAAGGCTGTAGTAAGAGCCTTATCAGATGAGTTTGTACTTTTCATTGGTGGATCAAATGCAGAGCCTCCAAAGCGGGCTATATAGACTATAAGTGATACTCAAAGCTTGAAAAGAATCTCACATACGAGGACTTTTATTCCACTTGAATTTTTTTGTCTGAAACAACAGACCACCTTCACCAGAGATAGATCCATGGAATACATTTTCACCCAACATTTCTCCCAATGCAGCCTCTTCCAATCGATAGGCCTGTTGGAAAGGCCTAGTGGCGATCTTCTTGCAAAAGCTATCGCTGTATTTAGCATTGGGATTGTAGACATCTTGCAGATGGGAGTTGAGAACTATGCCCGTATGAAGGAAGACTGCTGGAACTGGTCTGCCCAAGGAGGTGGATTTGATATGAGCAATGTCTTGAAGCCAATGATAACGATCTGTAGAACAGTTTCCTAAATTTCGGTAATAGTCAAAGGAAGTGAATTCCAGAGCTTTGCGTAGTTGTCTAATAAATAGTTAGTTAGACTTCTATATATGGGTAATATGGATAGTTACCCTCTGGCGATATCATTTGGCAAGCTCCTTCTCACTTGAGAGTAGTCTACATAATAGATGTAGGGCCTTTCTCCATTGGTAGCTACATTTGGAACCATAACACAGACTCTGATGATCAATTAGTATCTGCAATCTATAGATTGTAGAAGTACTTACTTGGAAGGCAGAACATTAGTGCCAAGTTCATTGTAGATCTCTTGCTCTTCCTCAGATTGAAACTCAACATCCAGGATTCCGTTAACAATAGCTGGATTGGATGCCATAACCTCTGTTGATGTCCTAACTCCAGGTTTAATAAAGTGTCACATAAGATATATAGGACTCACATAGGCTGAATCTCTTCATTTTCTTTATTCTCATTCTCATCCTCATCATCCCTATCCTCTTGCTCAACCTCCTCATCAGATACCACAAACCCATCTTTGACATATTCATCATCCTGCGCTTCCTCAGCAACACTATCATTATCTCCAATTTCTTCTCCCTCCTCCTGAACAGAGGCAGCATCATCAGACTGCTCTACAATGTCATCCTCTTGTGCTTCTTCATCAAACAGAGTATAGTTCCTATCACTTAATTAGAAATGAAGTATAAGTTAAAACAAAATGAATATACTTTGACTTGCTGGCATTCTTTGATGTAACCGATTTCTTGTTAAGCTTTTGAGCCATAAGACTGAAATTTGGTCAACGCCAAGTTGAAAGCAGTTAACAGATACTTACTCGCTCTTGGCTGTAGTTTTTGATTTAGCAGCAGATTTACTAGTATACGATAAGCATTTGAAGTATTGGATGGAAGGCCTCTTACCGATCTAACATTACAATATCTTCATCTTCATCAGATACATCTATAAACTCCTTTGATTTGACGTTTCTTCATATATTTCAGATAATAGAAACCTGTAAACAATAAAGATACTACTCACTTTGATTTTACTTCAGGGGTTTTTGCTACCAACTTGGCCATTGCATTTGTAACTTTCTTAACCCTATAAAATTTATGAGCCTTAACCATTATTGCAATGCGTTGTATTAACTAACTCTTTAGGAGTCTGACTAGAAGCTTGATCTTTCTTGACAGGAGATTTCTTCTTTGGTGTTACAGGACTATAGAATCTATATTAATTAACGTATAGCTAATTTAAATTATGACTTACATTTCAACTACCATCTTCTTAGGGGATTTACCCTTTGGTGTAGCTTGAGGTGTCAAGGGTTGAGAAGGTTCAGGAGTTTTCTCTTTAGAGTCGTTAATCTTGGGCTTGATCTTAGAAGAGCTCTTTGACACTCCACTGAAAATTGGTCAGTAAATAATTAATTAAATGTATAAGTCCTGATATTCAATCAGACTATAAAGGAAAATGCTGGGACATTCAGTCCACAGAAGTATACCACTGTGATATTCAATCTACAGGGATTTAATAAAAGAAGTGTTGTACTTACTCTATAACTTCATCAAATGTTCTTGTATCAGGCTCATCCTTAACCACTTCTGCATCAGAACTATGAGGCAATTAGTATAAGAATAAAATTGAAAGAAGTATACTTACGACGGCCATTCAATAGGTTCAGACCCTTCTTCGTCACTATATGATAATCAGTATAAGGCTGCAACAGTTTGAATGAAGCTTAGGTACCTTGGAGGTTTTTCTTCTTCTTCCTGTTTCTTGACACTAGGCTTGACGCTGCTATCTATTAGCCAGATAGAGTAATAATAGATACAGACTTACATTCTACGAGGCCGAGGTCTTGGAGGTGAAAACTGCGATTCACTGCTAGTTGCAATCTTTTTGGTAGGTGAATAGCTATATCTTGACTATTAGTAGAGCTTTAAATGATAGAAATATACACATACTCTGAATTGGCAGGGGATGGAGCCCTACGTTTACGGGTGGACTTGGGAGGCATGGAGAAAAAGATATGAAGTTGCCCATCACCTTCTCAAGCCTTTTAAGTTGCTGCCAAGCCTACCTCAGGTGCGTTAACATCGGATAAGGTATCATTAGATAACATTATGCAACTCGGGGCAATCTGCGACTTAAAAGCTACCAGTTTAACCTTTATGCTATAACTTTGGCTGGCTGAAAGGTTACAACTAATACTGTATGTACTATATCATTGTATCCAAACTACACTTTTCTAATCTCCCTTAACTGTAAAGGTAGTAGTGAAAGAGATTTTGAAAGCTGTAAAATAGACCGGAACAAGATGTCAGGTTCCTGAAGATATCTATGGAATCTAAAAGTATATAAGCATCTCAACTTATGTTACTGCTCAAAAAGGTAAGACCATATGATACGATATCAATGATAAGAAATATTTACAGAGGTCCCCATCATCTACTAATGACATTAAAAGCTTCCCATAGGCTACAATACAACTGTTAGATTCTTTCTAACCTCCACCATAATGGACTCTTCCTTCTATGACTTTAATGCTGCAGGTAAGCTATCACTTCATATTAATGTAATTAAATGCTCTTCAAATACCATATAACAGCACAGTTACTTGCTAAAGTTGTGGATAAAAGAAGTGCTGTTACGGGGAATTCCCAGTTAGCTGGGATTGCACAGGTAAGCCTTCAATGGATTATTCAATTTATAATATTGTTTACCTTTACTTAGGCAGCATACTGGCCATCCGATGTCCAGATAGTAGAGGCTGGAACCCCAAAGGCTTATCGCTTGGTTTCCTACGATGATGGTCAACCTGAAGAGCTAGTCTTTCGTCTTCAAGGGGTATTGGTGGCCAAGGAAATGCCGCCTGTAGAAAAGCCTCTAGGCAGGTAAAAGTCTATTTAATTTTGGGGATTTCTCAAAATTGGTTAACCAATAGCAGAAACACCAAAGCCAAGCATTTAGGTCAGAAGATTGTAGTGGCAGGTCTTGGTGATAGCTCCTTCCAAGAAGCCATACAGGCTTTGGAGATTGTGGACTCTATGATTGGTCGTTATGTGGGCCCTGCAAACCTAGAAAGCCACAATATTGCTACAACCTTCCGGGAACAAGGAGCCATACAAGTGTCCAACAGATACTTTACCCCTTCATCTCTCGCCAGAAGAAATGGAGAAACACCTATTTCCTTTGGAGAAGATGTTGATCCCAAAGGACATCTTAAGGCTATCGGAGGAGACAATTATTGTCATATCTCCGAAAACCAAACCCCCTATTACTATCTAACCAAGTTAGACAATGGTGAATTCAAGTAAGTGGATGTCTTAGATATCTATATAGAAGGCTAATTCCCATATCAGAGCCCAAAAATGTTCCCCTCGACTATTTCAGCTAGGAGACCTAGTGGAGGTCTCTTTGTCTCTATTAGGAGTTCTTATCAATCCTAAGCTCAACAAGTATAAAATGGTAGCTACGATGAGAGGCCTTGTGTTGCTGGATGGTAGCATTACTGAGGTATGTCCATACTGAATCTGGTCCTAGGATACTCTTAACATCAATCTCTAGAGGGCTAATAGTCAACTCAAAACTCAAAACCTTAAAATCAAAGCTCCCGCTCTGAAACTGAAGCGAAATCTAGATATAATTGATGAAGGCCAAGAAGGCATGGATACGGACAATAAAACATCTTAGTACTAGCATATCTAAACGAATACTTGAAAGCTTGTGTTTACTTGTCGGGATAAAAGCGTCCATACTTGCAACCTCCATGTTCCTGAACAAAGGGATCATATCCCAACTCTTGTATTTCTAGCTGCGTTAACCCGTTGGGACCTGTCATGAACCTGTACAGCTCCACAAAGCCCATGGCAACCTTATCCTTATGACATCCCAATCTAATCAATGTTTTTGCACATCCGAGATTGAGCCAGGATACCAAGCTTGCCAGATCTTGTATATCTGGCAATGCCAAGACGTTGGCATAGACTAAATCAACAGCAAGAAGGTAAGCAGTGAGTCTGCCCAATTGAGGAAAGAGAGATGAGGAGGCAATGAACTTAACCAAGTCCACAAAACCTGTCTCTTCCCGAAATAATTTGTCGTGCAAGGTTTTCGCTCCTTCCCAATAAGCCTTGGCGTGAGCTGTGCTGCGCGCTGTTGCAGTTCCATAGGCTCTGGGGTTGCACCAAAATGATTCAGAAGGATGCCGTTGGTGTAGATTATCCCAATCGTCGAACGTGTGGAAGTAGAAGGAATGGGTGTTCAATGTATGTATTGCTGGAGCGTTGTAGAAGATTGCCCGCCACATTATGGCTGAAGCTAATCCCGGTATAGTGCAAATACGAGAGGGATGAAAGGGTCCTGAAGGTTGGGTAATTCGTTGACGAGATGGTGCCTTTTCTCGAGCCGGTAAAAAGAAATCAAGGCTGCTCCTGGCATGAGCTTCATTCGGAAGCTGTGGCGTTCCATTACTGGGATATAACAGTGATATAGACGCCCTCATGAAATCAAGAAAAACTTGCAATCCCGACGTTGTCAGGCCAGAGGAGCTCTCATACTGAGCTGAGAGAGGTATGGGGATGTTGGATGTGGATGACATGGCGACATCTTGTTGGGGAAAGGCCTCGGATGTACTCGGTAGTATCAACGATGTCAAAAGACTCTGCAATTCATCTAATCGCCGATGACCCCAATCAGAAGCAGCAATAGGATGAACAGAGAGCTCTTTATCAAGAGCTTCCAAGTTCAGGGCTGATGGTTCTACCCTACGACCGTTCATGATGCGTGCGCGTTTGACTGGAAGGATAAGATATGGATCCTTGGCTACCGCCCAAACGGCATCGAGTAGAAACGCTGCCGATGTTAAACGATTTTTGACAATCGTGAGGAAATCCCCAACGACGGCTGTAATGATGGGAACACCTAGCCATTGCGTTACAATGCTGTACACAATGGACTTGACAACGCGATCCTCATGGTTTGATCGTAGGTTGTTGGGAGGAGTGTAAGTCGCATCTGTGGCTGGGATATTGGAGAGGTATCCTGATGAGGAAATGGTGACGGGAAGAGCCTGGGATCTGCTCTGGGTCTGTGAGCGACATAGGGAACGAACATCTCGCTGCAAGCGGGAAATCCATGTAGTACCGCTGTACTTCTGAGAAATACACTCAGAGATCCATTCCGATAGAACCTGTGTACAACAGAGTAGGGCGTGCCTGGAAAGTAGAAGCTTGGTGCGCATAATGGACTCCTGTCCCATCATATCGCCCATCTTGGGCCATGTTTGGACGACGAGATGTACCACGTTTTCTGAAGTTGCGTTACGCTGCTTCAGACGATAGCAGCATCGTACTATCTCCTGTATGTCCTTATATGTCCCATCTTGGTGTAGAGCTGCGAGTGATGATTGAATATCGGATGTTAAGGCTGCAATGGAATGCGGTTCAAGGAGCTTCAAGAATGGGATATCTAAGACTGCAATCAGCGACGTGCTCCAACGAATGTAAAGTAAACTCACTGGAATCTGGAAACGTAGGAACAGGAGCGATGCTTGATGAAATGCTTTGAAAGTCTACGTCGCAGAGATCTGAGATTAACACCATGTCCTCGGGATCTAATAACTCCTTAGATATGAACTCGAGAGACGGTCAAAACCCTCACCTGAGCTCTTATCAGGGATGCAGTTTTCCTCCGAATCCATTTCGTTATCCCCAGTTTCATCGACAAAATCCTGGTCATCTGGCAACAGCTCTCAACAACTAACAGAAGTCGACGATATAGATTACTCACGTTCTTCTGACAAAGGAGTAGTTGGTATTGAATGATCGTCGGGATCTACGGTAGCTCGAGCGTCATTCGTTTCAAGGTCTGGGTTGGCTATATCACGATCTGCGTAGTGATTCATTGTAGAACTGTTTACATCTAGGTTATCGATGAGACAGGCTACATTCTTAACCAAGACTCAACTACCTACGGGAGCGTAGCCGTTTATTATTCGATTCTGAGAAATAAAACTGTCAACTTTCGCCTACCAAAGGCCGAACCATGCTCACCTGGAAGATCTTTACCTTTGCCCTTCTTTCTTTTAGAAGGAACTGTCACCGTCGTCTTTCGTGTTTGTGAGCGAGTTTTGATACGGCGTGCAGGTTCCTGAGATGTCTTGCTGGACAGCAGTCGCTGGCTGGCACGTCGAGTAACCATCGAGGACTGGGATTTCTTTTGGGTAACTACAAAGTAGGGGAACAGTGAGAACTCTGAGCCCAAAATGCGCAGTAATGCTTACCCTTTAGCGATGAGATGACAGCGTACTTGGCCAACGATACCTTGGAGTTCGTGATCCCTCGTAACATGGTATCTTTAGATGTCGAACTGCGCCCCCTCTTTGATGAAGTACCAGCATTTTTCGACGAACGAGTAACACGTCCGGTAGCACGATTACCAACCCCCTTTTTAGGAGAAGGATTGGACGCCGACGTTTTATTGGCGGATAGACGGGTTACAGGCTCTATAGCATAGTGAATTCAAGGTTGGGGATAAGGGTCGGTGGCTCATACCGGAAGAAATGCTACGACGCGCAGCATGTACTTGTCTTTGGCGATCTAAGAAGTCGAGAAAAACGTTGTACTGATCCGGTATAAAGCGAGCGTTCGATGCTTGTAACAAGGATGATGCCAGCTTCGCCCTTTGTCGAGGTTGTAGAGCTTTCCAGTCTAATAACGACAAGGAAATTAGATAGGAACATTGGGCGACTATAGAACTTACCGTCAAATATGCAAGGCTCGATGAAGGGCTCACCGTTTGGAGCTAAGGGCCATGCATCTGGATGTCGTCCATCCTGTGTGAAAGCTTGTCGAAACGACTCATAGTCTACAGAGTATCCTAGATCTTGTTCTCGAGGACGTCCCGAAGCAGTGACTATCGAATAAAATGCCCTGTTGCACCAACTAAAGCGTTCATGAGGTGTCATAAGAGCGCCGGCGTCGAGAAGGAAATTGACATGGGAGGAACCAACTCCGTCGGGCTCTCGGCTGAGTTCAACAATTAATATTGATATACCAAAGATAACACATGGACTTACGAGGTAATGTCTGGGCGATATGATGAGAGCAAGCTCCGGGTAGTAGTGCTTAGGGAGAAGTCAGCGTGATTTGAAGGATATACGCAAAGATTCACATACTTCTTGGGGGTCTCTGGTAGATCCATCATTTCCGTGGTCATCTGGAGCGGACGATTGATACCGGTATCGGGATTAGGGCTCACATTGAGCACGGCTTCTCCGCGTAATATGGACCCTTGAGGATAGGAAATGAATGCCCAACGCGAAGAGCTCTGAGGTACATCATTCTGGCCAATAGGCGGCGAAGAGCCGTGTCGTTTCAACCCATAGAAGTACGTCGAAACCAGTCGGTCAAGACGAACATAGACCCCTAACTCTGTAGAGTGTATACGCCCGCCTTCAACATCAGATGGCAAGTCGCTAAACGCTATCATCTGAGAGCCGCAACCCGCGAAATCCTTGCCATCAACGTGTATGTCGCCAAACTTCTTCATGTCCCCAATACCCGTTTCGGTGGCGGCGGCATCTATTCAAATGAAAATGAAGAAGAGAAGCTAGAGCTGGTAAAGGTACGTACTCGAAGAATCTGGTTTCACACTGGCCAAGTTGAGTTGACCCCCGGTCCACATACAATTTCCCTTCGAACCAATCTCGGGAACGTTGTTCAGCGAGGCGTTGTCACAGAGTACCTCGTACTCTTCCGGACAATAAACACGATGGTGTTTCAGACCGAACTCAATAGCAGCCTAAGGTACGTTAATATCAGAGCATCTAAATGAAACATAGACCCACCTGATTCAACTCGTGGCATAGCTTTACATATTCTTCGTCTTCCTCGGTCCACGAACTATCATCGCGAGGAGCTTTGATAGCAGCTGCCGGCGAGCCTACTTTGGTCTGTACTTGATAACTAAGACAAGTCGTATAGCATCGTGCCCCATCCGCGACTTGAGATGAACGGCGTTGTCGGTCAAACCACACTCTGTCCCTCGTTCGTTCGTCTTCAGGACCCAGAGTACGAGATCGAAGGGCTTTGAACTTCTCCTCCCATTGGCTCCACGCTTCAGGTCCATAGACGTCTCTGCAACAACTGAGATATACGATACAAGTGATAGAAGGACGAACTTACGGATGCACCACATATAACAGACAGACATCTTTCCTGGGGTCGGGATGCGGAGATGCGCAATCTCTACCCCAGACGATATCCCCAGGCTTCATTTCGAAGAGACCTGGATAAACGACGTCAGAAATCTGCGGAAACCGATAAAAAATAAAAAATACCATGTTTGTCCATTCCAGCGTTTGGACCCATTGGATTCTTGAGCTTGCTACAGTATTCGTCGAAGGCAGCATTCTTCGATACGTTTAGCGAGTTCCAAGGGACGACGAAGTCTTGGCCCTTTCCGATTAGAATAGGATTTCGTTTGGGATGTGAACCGGTGCATTTGTAGAAAACGGGAAGTCCTTTAGGACGGTTCTCTACAGCTGGGTGTCGATACTCTTCGACTCCTATCTGAAAGTCAAGAGGGAGAGCGGGATAGATCCATTCCGAGTGAGTTGAGTCGATTGTCGTGCCGGCAGTGGCGAAATGCTTGAAATCCGAGAGTAGCCCGTCCACTATAGGCGGCGGACGATCTGGAGAGGTCATAGTTGAAGGAAAAGGGAGGATGGAAAGAAACGTTGGCGGTCAAAGGGGCTAAAAAAAAGCGGTAGAGACGGGCGGAAAGACATAGGCCCGCCAACATTTGCTTCCGTTGGAGGAATGCATCGAAAGCTGAGTCAGTCGGAGCGCGATGAGAGCCAGATCGCGCTCCGACTGACTAATCCCGGGCATTTAGACGTTCCGGACCTTCGAGAGGTAAGTCGATCGGGATAGGACTAAGATCGCGTTAGAAAAGTAAGATGTGGCGTAAAGTTACACTTACGCTGTCGAAACTGAGGATGATATAGGACATTTCAAGGTGCGTATACCTGACTATGCGTAGTTCGTGACTCTTCATGCCACTGGAAGAGCGTTAACGCGTACGGCACAAAGAAGGAAAGATCGTACCTAGGGGGAGTAAACCCGACAGTATAGCACAGTCTAGCGCATCCTGGTACCCCTCATTGACGCGTCTACAATCCTGTTTGAACCTGACACGCCTAGCTTCGATGGAGCACGTATAGAGCTAGAGGAAGGGTCAAAGAATGACTATGAATAAGACCCGATGTACTTACTTGACCAAGATGGGCTTCCAAGCTAAGTACGACCGCGTTGTATAGGTAGGCAGTTTGCTGATCATCTTGAGGGTTGACCGAATAGAATATAGTTGAGATGAGATGAAGAGGATGAGAGGGAGCGAACGCTGAAGGAAATAATTAAAGGAATATATAAAAGCGTCGATATTCAATCTGACGCTATGAGGGAATAGTCTGAGATATTCAATCTGCAGACTCAAAGATGTACTGAGACATTCAGTCTGCAGTACATAGGAGAGATGGGATAAGGAAGAATAAGGGAAGGGGAAGAAGAAAGGGAAAGAAGAAGAAGGCAGGTGAGAGTAAGGAAGAGAGAGTGGCTACACGTGTGAAGTCCAACTTCGCCGCGGAGCGGAGTTTGAAACGGACTTCAACGTTTCAGCGCCTATCTCTCTTGCACTCTCACCTCCACTATCACCTCCTCGTTCGTACGCTCCTCGCTCCCCTTTGCTCTCGTCGCCGGTTTCTTCATTTTATTTTATTTACCCTTTGTTCCCCACCCTATCTACCACTGTGAACTGAATGTTACAGTGTTTGTGAGGAACTGAACGTTCACTCATTCCACAACTCCATCCAGTGTCAAGACTGAACGTCTGACACATTTTACATCCTTATACTCCCTACCCCATAACCCTCAGTCCCATACCCCATCCAATCCCATACCCCCACTCATTCCCATCGTCCCTCATGTCTTCGACCAGATTGTTTGCGTCTACGGCAGACGAAAAGTGGTTGGTGACTACCACCAATGGAACTTATATTCCTCAGCCCTTCTTTGGCGTTCGACGTGTCTATCAACGCACCGATTTCCTCTTTGCGCAAGACGATCCACTGCTCTATCCACAGCCCTACATTCCCGATCGATGTCATTGGGCAGTAATCCCCAGGATTCCGAAGCAGCAGAACAAGGCGATTAGGAGATGGTGGGCTATGTTCGGAGAGACGGATTTTGAGGAGAGGAATGGAAGTGTCTCGGGAATTGGGAAGTGGAAGGAATCTGCGTTAGAGATCTACAAGGACGATTATATAGCGCTGCAGAAACGCGCTGGCGCACACCGTGAACAAAGAAGGTTGTCGAACCAAGCCCCCAACATCGTCGTCTCAGTCCTCAGCTATCAATTGGACATTGTACTGGGTTACCTTCGTCACCATACAGCCCCCCTTCGAGTAGCCCAGCAACTTCTGCGCAGCTTCCAACGCTGGTATCTTGAACTCACTGCCGCCTTGGACTGGGTCGAATTATTTCGCCCAGCAATGGAAGGAAAGGTCGTACCCCCGCAACAAAACTACGTTGAACGAGTAGGAGCGTTCACGTATAACGACGTAGATCGTCAGCACCTACGGAACGCAGGGGTTCCAGTCTGGCATGTCCAGCCAAACGGCGAGAAACCATTCGCAGGCTTCTACAAGGAAACCCCATTCACCACGCCGGACATGCTGGGGATCACGCAGGAGGTTTTATCGGCATCGGGTTGTCTCTACGAAGGAGGTAGTGATACGGTCGCTCGAGCGATTGCGATGGAAAATCATCTCAGATCGATTATGAAACCGGGGAATCCATTCGCAGCTTCTTTCCAAGAAGCGCCAGATCCCAATGCCGCACCTTCGTCAGACAAAGGCAAGTAAATTAGATATCTTTCTGAAAATTGTCACTAATACAAATACTCGTAGGTTCTTTATCTCAACTCAAATCCAATTCGCTCCCAGCACGTCCAGCTTCTGCCAAAACTAGTAGGACCCAACCATGTAAGTAGAAGTCGGCTTTATACAAGTCGAACAAGCTGATTGCATGTTCTATAGATACAAAACCGCACTCTAACACCGCACAACTGAATCACGACAAATTTTCGGAGCTTATCGTACCGCATTCCCCTCCTGTACCTCAATTCTGGATTACTGCATTGGCTGCCATCGACCGCCAAAAAAAACGTCCAAAGCAAGACACCCCCAACGCTGGCTACGTATTTCCAGACCCAGGAATGATCGTCGCTGCTCCAGAGGAAAAACGAGAGCGCTATTTGCACGCATGGCTGGACCTACGTGAAGTTCTCCAGTTTCGTGTTATGATGCGGCCAGCATGCCTAGCTTCAGTCGCCTGGACACCCAGTCAATGGAGGTTGTTGCTAGGCGTCAATGACACTCACCCCTCCAAACCCGGTTCGTTCATGCAACAGTCAAGGAACGCTATTGATCGATTGTTGGGGAGAATGTCTGTCATTCTACGGGATCCGTCGTAGAAGTGATGCTAGTGTCGTAACAAAGTATCACTTCGAATGGCAAGGACGAAAGCGCCCCATTGGAGATATGAAAAGACCACAGATTCTTCAGGAGATCATATGGGAGATATACGAGCTCAACTTTAGATCCGAATTTCATGCGCTCGATATCATTCTACGTCGACTCCAGGATACGTCGTCTACGAATCAAAACCAAGACGTTTGGGGTTCCATGTATCAGCCGCACACGAGGAATCACGAGCAGGAATGCCACGCACAAGTCCAGAAGTGTTTTGCCCGATCACCACAAAACACCTCTCAATCGCCCATCGAAATCTACTGGCAGTTTTGTTCGGAAGGGGTTGCAGCTGCAACAACTGCGTCAAGGGCCCCTTGGATCCTGCGAATGAAGGGGGTCCTGGTACAATGGCCTGGTAGCGAGCAGTATCCAGCTCTGCACACAGATCGAGACGCTCCTGAACAATTTCAGGAACAGGAACTGGTTGTGTTGGAGGATGCAGTAGCTCGTTTCTATTGTCAGAGTTTCTACACCGTCTTTGGGCGACCTCCGATTATTCCGCATAGATTAGATCAATTGATGTCATCGTAGTGTACGTAACATGATTTTGGTATTGTGACAATGGAACATCGTACAAGTACATTTCACATCATATGCATTTGGCATCATATGAACAGTATGCTGTAATATAGCTAGATGTTATATCTTTTTTGATACAATACAGTATATGCTTCTAGTGCAACTAAAACCAGGTATAAGAGTGATAGAACACTGGGGTTTGGGAACCTGTCAGAGGGACCCAGGAACATTGTACCGTGGCAACCGGAAAAGTGTTTAGGAGTCATCAAACGGAAGTAAAATATGTATCCGTGATGGGAATGACCTTTTTCCGTAGATAGAGATGGATTTGGTCCTTTCACCCTTTTTGCCCCCTTCTTTCAACCCCCAAGTTGACACGAGCAATTCTTGCACAATGGTGAGAGGAACGCTGTATAATCGAAACCACAAACTAAAGTGCTCCCAGCCTCTACAATCTATTCCCATCCCAGACATGCCAGCAGAATTACTGGTACAGATTTTCAAGCTCACGTCACGAGCAGAAGCTGGCCAGGTTCCACCTCTTTACACCTCAATTCTTGCAACAAACAGGCGCTGGAGAGATGTGGCATTGGAAGAAAAGTCTTTGTGGCAGGATATCTATGTTGAAGCCCCTGAGCAGAAGCATATCCAAATGGTCAAGCACGCTCTGAGACGCTCAGGAGATCGAGAGTTGTCCTGGACGATCATCCGATCGGAGTCAGATGATTGGAAGATGCACATCATCGATGACATCCTCCAGATTCTGTTTCACCACATTAAACGATGGAAACACATCCGACTGGTGCTGGGGTATATGTGGGAAGGTGATCATTTTCCTCCCATGCTACCGCTTATTACTGGAGAAGAGAGGTGGCCTGATCAATGTGCTTTGACAAGCATCGAGGTGCATGTGAGCAGCCTAAGGGCAGAGGAACGCTTCCAGGCATTCTGGGAGCAAGCTCTAGCTGTCGAGTCTCTCAGACAATACTCGTTCCAACGCATGGGTTCCACCGACATAGTCTATCCCAACAGAGAACCAGCATACCAGCTTCCCATACTCATCAACAGAAACCTCACCCATGTCACCATCACTATCATTGTTGACAACTCAGCCCTTGAACACCTTTCCTCTCTTCCCAATTTGAAATACCTTCAAATCCGAGCTCTCTCAGCCACCGACTGCGCCTACAAACCCCACAACATTCACATCGTTTTCAACAAGCTCCAGATATTTCGACTCGCAGGAACGCCTGAAATCAAAAGGGCGATATTCAGGTGCTGTATCATGCCTCACCTGCAGCGATTGGAGATGATAGATGGATACGCTCCTCTGCTTCCACCAACAGGGATTACAGCAAGCTGGTTGAGGGTCGGGATGAATCTGGAACACGTGACCATGGCTCTGGTCAAAGTTCATGGTGACCAAGAGAGGTATGAAGCCATACTGGACAAGTTTATGGCAACTCTCCATAGTGCGGTGTTTGTAATAGGCGCATTACAGTTGGAGGATGGCCAGGTATCTGCTTCAAATTTGAGGAAACTCAAGTGCATAGCAGGTATCA
The DNA here is from genome assembly GCA_037176845.1 of Paramarasmius palmivorus. Lineage (NCBI taxonomy): Eukaryota > Fungi > Basidiomycota > Agaricomycetes > Agaricales > Marasmiaceae > Paramarasmius > Paramarasmius palmivorus. Next base: position 87,572 of record JAYKXP010000036.1, on the reverse strand, counting down.
CTTTTAGATGGGGGATGAAGCTGCAGAATCTACGAGTGTTGGACCGCTACACTATGGTGAATCTGCAAGAGCTCACTGTGGATGCAACATTTAGCCCATCTGAAGTTCTTCGAGGACTACAGCTCTGGGATTGCAAGATCACCAAGCTCACATATGCGAGAAACCTCAACGCTGAGGAATGTCATATGGTGATCGGTTCTATGGAGTTGGAGAGGCTAAGAGAGCTGCATGTTGTGTGCTATGCAGGAGACTTCTTGATGAAGGAGCTATATTGGGGCTGGGGGGGAGTCCTTCCTATGAGGGAGTTGCAGTTAGTTATACTGTACACAAGGAACTGGACATGGTGTCAGGAGAGCATTGTGGTAAGAGAGCGGAAGAGACTTCAGAGCAATTTCTCTCTCATTATTAAACGTCGTTCCGACGAAATTATGGACGAAGACTTGGACCTATGGTAGATAGACTAAAGATCAAGTAGCTATTTTTATTAACAAAATACTCTCAATATAAAATGTGGTTTGAATAAAATCAAGAATGAGCAGTTAGTTAAAGCTACAAATGTACAAGAGATCGGGGCTATAATTAAATATGGTTTCATTTGAGTAATTGGCTTACTAACGGGCGCTTCATTTATGATTTAGTAATCAGATTTATAAAGGCGCTTAGTAGCTATTTTTGTTAACAAAATACTCTCAATATAAAATGTGGTATGAATAAAATCAAGAATAAGCAGTTAGTTAAAGCTACAAATGTACAACAGATCAGGGCTATAATTAAATATGGTTTCATTTGAGTAATTGGCTTACTAACGGGCGCTTCATTTATGATTTAGTAATCAGATTTATAAAGGCGCTTAACCATGGGCGCTTCAGATATCGGACTTCGGAGTTATTGATCGGCGGATCATCGGAGGCCCTCTTAACGTCTGAATTTTTTGGCAGGGACTCGGTGATAAAGAACGAATTCTCATTTCATGTCGAATTCGTAATTCCCCATCCGTATTCTGGAATATATTCAACATCGATCCATTCAACAAAGCCTAGATCTCTCACTCTTATATTTTTCCGCGATCTCCTTAGCTGAATACCTCTGCCTAATTGCCCACAGTATAATGATTTCCGGAGCGAGCAGCGCAATAGCCATAAGCATGCCATTACAAAACAACACGACTGCTCGGTGCGCCCCGACATACGGGACATTTGGATGAATAGCGACCCATGTGCAAAGGAAGATGACCGAAAGACAGTTCCACAGTATCTGTGGCACCGTCCTGCATCCATTGATATCGTCGCATTCGCCAGTAACCGGATCGAAGACCGTAGAGTTACCCGCTGACGAGGGCTCTGTGTTTGAGAAGATAGGTCTTGCGAGAGCGTAGAGGAGAAGCATCTTGAGGGGGAAGACAAATTACTGGTGCAAATGGAGTATATTTCAAGCATCCCGAACCCTGTACATGCGTGGTACATGCTTTTTGGAAGGCCGATGTATTGTCTGAGCCCGCATCTTACCACGAAAGATCGAATGCAGCAGTTACTACGGCGTGGAGGCAAATGGAGCTTCTAAAAACAGCGCTGAAGATCCAACAGGACTGAGCAAACACCTTCAATGGAAATGTGATTCAGACTCCGTGATTTATAAGACATGCATTGGACGTACGCACATTCAGAACGTGTACATTTCGATGGTCCAAGACAGCAAACGTTGTCGTTCTAGTACAGGGTGCTAGACAATATCAACCTGTGAACTAGCAGCATTAACTCATTGCATGAGAAGGTGATGCACACCCACCGAGGCTCACTTTAGCAATATCCGCCGGTCACCAGCCGCATCGCTAACACGCGTAGATCGGGAAGTCGTGTGTGGAGACCTGCGCCCTTCATACCTTGCAGCTCATCCTTTAACATCAACACGCCATTCTAGCTGTCAACTGTCAATATTTCAATGCTCGTTCAAGAAAACGCGGCAAAGGACGGCTTCTCGATTGCTTTGCAATGACGACAGAAGACAAGGAATGGTACTCATAGACGACTAAATGTGCAACATCGTAGCTAGTGGAGATCAACGAGCTCCCGCCAATAGAAGCACTCCGCGAATGAAATCGGCATTGAAGATAGTAGATACCGCTCGATTGAAAGGATAATATAGGTGAATAGGTCAGAACTATATGCCGAATGTTCACTGTACTCTTGTTATCCTGACACGAAGGGATCAGATTGTGAACTGAACGCGGATACAATATAGCCAACATAACAACATGTTGATCACCACCTGTATCACCATCAGTCACGCTCCAACAGTCACTAGTCATGACCAACAAACATACCTTTGATGATCAAACACGTTGAAGCACCGGACGCGGTAGAAGTCTGAAGAACCGCCCCATCTATAGAAGATCGTGCTAGGTCACATCCGAAGACCCAAAATAGCGAGAGATGCGCGTAAGGAGTGGTCTCAGGGACCATATCGGCGGGTCCTTCCATAGAGATATCCTGAGTATGTGCTTCTCTATGCCTTCGGCGGTGCCGAGTAAGACTACGAACGCCGTATGACGTTTTGATGTACCATCGACAGGATGAATATCAGGGGATGCGCTTTCTTCATCTGCAACAACCATCAGCCTTTAGGACTACGTCTAGCCGTAAACGAACGTACCTTCATGCCTTGTCCATATACCTCCTCCGTATACTGTCTTCTTCAACTGTTACGCCTTCCCCAGAGCCTTGAACCCAACCACAAGCCTCCGGTGTCAGCAAAACCATCCACATTTTCCCATTATGCACAAGTACCCGTGAACTGAATGAGTCTTGGAGTGCATCGAGATCCTTGCGGCGCTAGCCAAAGCGACCAAGGCCCTTTCATGACCCTTCGCATGCCGATGGCTGTTATTGTTACCACGTAGCCTGGGTAGGTACCAACACGGGACGAGGTGAAGAACTATCGAATAGTTAGTGAATTATCCAGGTGTACAACGAAAGGAAGACATACGGGGTATCTTGTTAGCCACACGGGGAAGACATTGAAGAAGGTTGAGAAACCAAGACGAACGCGCAGGTAGAGCACCGGGCTAGGGTAATGAATAGCTTCTCCACGAGGCTGTGTCGATAGGATGAAAGCCAGGTGGCTTGAGATTACGAACATATGCTGATCTTGATTCGCAGAAGGTCCAAGTTCGATCTACTGAACGAAGAATCAGCATCTGTCTTAAAAAGAGAAAATTCTGCTCATACCCGTGTTGGAAATATAGAACGTTTATATTTACACATGCATGCCACATTTTAGAATATCTCTTGACCCGCTCGTATCGTTTTGTCTAACCCACTTACTTACAGAAAGCCACACAAAGCCACAGTTATTTCTAACGCATCTATACTTGTACTATTAGGTTTATCTTTCATCCCCTATTCATGTATAAAAGCTAGACAGAAAATCCTACAATAATATAGACTTGGTTTACTCATCTATCTCAACCCCTCTGGTCATCTGCTATCGTTTATTCGCGCTTACCTGCGCTATCGCTGCTAAACAGAGTTCAATCTAAAACTCTGACAGGTTATGGGCCCCGGTCTATAAACCTTAGCCGAACCAGAGTAATACCGATTTCATATTGGTATAGTGGCGAGTTTGGGACGCCGTAATATCCCCAAGGAACAAGAACCAAGATCGTATATCGAGTGGCGAGCAGGGACGCCGGAATATCCCCTACCCAAAGCAAAGGACTATTGGACTAGTGTATGTCCGATAGAGGTAGCCGTTATCAATCCAGAAGCGGTACCCCAGTACAAGGAACGTTCAACCCAGAACAAATATTACGAGGATCTAGGAACCCTAGCAGGAATCCTAGCAGGCAACCTACACCAGTAGGCAGTAGAACAGGCAGTCCATCAGGACAGCAACAGAGCATATCATCACATCCATCCAGGAATCCATCGCGTATACCTTCTAGGAGACAGAGTCCAGTTGGAGGATTGCACACGCCACCAGCATCTTCTGCACAACCACAACTCCGAACAGATCTAATCTGTGTCAATTGGTCACACCAGTTCAACGTCAACGAACTACGAGATTGCCATTTAGATCTCAACAAACGAAAGTGGTATCTTTGCACAGAGCAACCGTGTCCAAACAGAAGGAATCGAATTAGTGCTCCAAAGGAAGCGCTACTAGTTGGAAATTTTAGGGATTGTGACGATCACAACGCAGAAGTAGTTCGAGGAAACGTCCTACGAACAACAGTACCAGAACCACAGCCATTAGTATTCCCACCAGCGGGAACACCAGCTTCACAGGAAGAAACTGTTGAAGCGGAGATCGAACTTGGTGAAGAGTTTGATCAGGAACAACACGGATTTGGTGAAGAATCCGATAAAGAAGAACAGGACCTAGACAAGGAACAAGAGCAGGATAAAGAAGACTCAGAACAGGAATCAGAAGGTGATACTGATAAACCTGTATCTGAAGAAGACAAAGGAACACCTGCCGACGAAGAGAAGGACGATAAACCAGAATCGCCCAGCATAGGTCCCAAACCCAAACCGAGAACACCATCTCCAAAGAGACCACCAAAGGAAGAATCATTTGATTCAGATGAAGAAGAAGACAATATGTCATCTAAAGCAATTAAGGCATTCGATAAAGTGCCGGAACTCAAGCATGATGGATCTAATTGGTCCATGTGGTCAACAAGGGTAGAAAGAGCTACCAGATCAGTTGGTTACAAGAAATATCTGGAAAATGAACCAGAAAAGGACAACGACAAGGAGGCAGATGCAGACACAGATCTGTTAAATGCCATTATAGGGAAACTCCCGGATACGATATTCAGGAGATACAAGTCAACGGAATTATCTCATAAACTATGGGAAGGATTAAAGAAGGACTACGACACAAAGAATCCTTTTACGGAAGCACATTTGGAACGAAAACTCTACACCGCAACCTGTACCGACATTTCCAAGGTCAACAAGCACATTGATGATCTACTCGAGATCAGAAATGAATTGGAAGGATTGAAGATCAAAGTTTCGGATGATCAATTCAAGAACGCCCTCATAGCTTCAGTGCCAAACTCACTGACTGCAACAATCACTGCACTGGTTACTGTTTGTAAACAGAATCAGGAGGATTTGACAGTTGATTCACTCATCGCTGCAATCCGAGCAGAAGCTAGTGGGCAGGCATTACGAAAACATCCAGAACGGGAAAAAGTTCATTATTCCCGAGATCATTCCAATAATAGAGGCCGAGGATTTAATAGCCGAGGAAAAGGCCGGAGACAATTCAATGATCGACAGGGCGGAGATAATAGAGATCGAAAGGAAATCACATGCTTCAGATGTCAAGGAAAAGGGCATATCGCCGCAGGATGTCGTTCAAAGCCGAAATCCAAGAAATCAGACGATGATTCCGAGGACAAAGAGAAGTCCAAGCCAGCTAAAGATAGCCAATCATGGAGAAAAGGCAAAGAGAAGGCCAGCAGTACCAAGGAAAGTGCTGTTAAAGCCATGGAAGAAGAAATATGGGAAGAAGGCACATGGTTAGCCAGGGAAATCCGAGCAGTGGAACAGTTTAATCCACCGAAAGAATGGTTTTACGATGAAGAATTCGGAACCAAGGAAACTGAAGAGAAATCCGAGGAAACAGCATACATGGCCGTGGAAATGCACACCACGATGGCCACAATGGTCGATTTACAGACCCCGATTGACAGCAAAGTCATCATAGGCAGAAAAGATCGAGTGGATTCTCAACAAGACGAAGCAGAACAGTTCCAAGACTGCCAGCAAAACCCCTATAAAAGCAAAGAGGAATATCAAGAACAAGCATCACCAGTACTCATCCTATCTACCGCTGTCAAAGCAACCTCATTTCTAAACTCATCCTCATCTCCTAAAACCGATATGTACAACAACGAGAACAGTTGGAAAGGCTACTACGAAAGTGAAGCCTGGCCATGCCCCCCAGTCATCAACCGAACCCTCAAAGGCGAACTCGTTAATGACTATTTCGTCGGGTATCAGACCTACGACCCCAATTGCGAAGCCGGTACTTGCCACACACCCAAGACTGGTGACCGAACCGTCATCGGAGTAGTCCAGACCGTCAGTGACTTCTTGGACGAAGGATTCGAGCACGTCACCATCGATCATAGGGTATGCTGATTGTGTTACAACAGTGCCAATCGTACCTTTATGGGGGAGAAGGTCATTAGCAGGTGGTTGATCGAAGAGCCAGGCAAGAAGGAACACGTAGATGTTGCCGCCGCCTACAATGATATTTGGGCACAAGCTAAGGAAGAGAGGGATAGTGCACAGATGGCTACAGAGAAGTTCGAGGAGGAAGAAGGAGTAGTCAAATTCGTATTCGACAGTGCCGCATCCTCACACATGACTCCCTACCGAAACGGTATCACCGAACGCCAGTCCATTACTCACCGACCCATTGGAACACCTGAAGGAACCACATTCGCCGTCGAGAAGGGCAACTGCACTGTGTACACCACCAACAATTTCCAGTGGCACACGATCGTACTCGCCGACTGTCTACTCGTCCCGAAATTCAGACACACGTTGGTATCTATCAGTAAACTCACCGAGGACGGTTACGAAGTGATTTTCAGTGGCGACAACATCAGGATTCACAAAGGTTGGGAATGCATTTTGGATATACCGAAGAAAGATGGTATCTATGCAGTGGAGGCTATAGAACATAAGCCAGGAGACCCTTTCCCAAGCCTAGTCGAAGCCGATTCACCTGAAATGCCGGCACTCATATCACTTCCTACCACACCAGAACCGGATCAGATCCCACTCGTCGAGGGGGAGCAAAAATCCAAATTCGAAGCTGATATCGACAACGTCACCCAAGGAATCGACGAGATGGATCTAGATGGAAAAGGTTTAGGCACAATCAATCGGAAAATCAACGAGATCATTACGAAGATTGATGAGATGCAGATCGACCACGGAGATACATCGGCTAGAGGTGGACAGAGAAGAGTCAGATTCCAGGAGGCTATTCGAACTGGAAAGAAGGACATTATCGCAGGACAATCATCAGGCACCAGGACAGTAAAGAAACCGCGGGTATCCAATCACACCAACAACGACAACACTCGCAATTACAGGAACATCAAGAAGAACCGCAACGAGTCCAGACTCCGCTGGATCAAACATCGCAACCTTCGCGGAGAATACTTCGACAATCTGGATTAGAGTCAAACCTCAGATCATTCCATAATCCAAGGTTTGAGGGGGAGTGTTGGAAATATAGAACGTTTATATTTACACATGCATGCCACATTTTAGAATATCTCTTGACCCGCTCGTATCGTTTTGTCTAACCCACTTACTTACAGAAAGCCACACAAAGCCACAGTTATTTCTAACGCATCTATACTTGTACTATTAGGTTTATCTTTCATCCCCTATTCATGTATAAAAGCTAGACAGAAAATCCTACAATAACATAGACTTGGTTTACTCATCTATCTCAACCCCTCTGGTCATCTGCTATCGTTTATTCGCGCTTACCTGCGCTATCGCTGCTAAACAGAGTTCAATCTAAAACTCTGACAACCCGAACGCTACTCTCGATGCTACTGCGCCAAGGGGCACGGGCTTTGAGAAGGCAGAACGTTGCCGTCCAGCAACCACACAACCTCTGGAGAACGCGTCTGACATGTCGCCTGACGACAAGAGCAGACTGTTCTAACCATAATTGCGATACACGCATGAGGGTGTACCAAACGAGACCCATGAAGAGCACCCTACCTAGACACTCGTTGCATGAGCCGGCGAGATACGTGCACGGGTTGGTATGGACAGAGTCGGATGAGGATAGAGTGTATGTTGCGGAGATGATGCAGGTGGACTTGAATGGTAGTGAAAGCTCGCTGCTGTATGGCGCACGGAGGATCGGTGTCGTCGGTACGAGTGTCTATTGCGCTGTCTCGGTGAATAACGAAGTGAAGTTTTTCGAGTTGGTAGTAGGGAGATATCGGCCATGTAGAAAGGGAGGTAGAACATCTGGGATGCGAGAAGAGGAAGGGATATCGACTGCAGTACCATCTAAAGGCAAAACCCAAGCATCACGATCCATTATCGACGGTCGTTAGCCATTGAAGGTCTGGTGCAAGAAAACTCGTATTAGAAAGCACCAGAATTGAGGCTACTGATACTAGTACTCACCAGCAGTGACGTGTCCTACGGTTGCCCAGCAGGCTCAGGTTCACTTTGCAATTTGAACCTTGACTCAAGCAATCACCTATCAACATCAGACTTTTCGCGACTAAGCCGATTGAATTCCTTGAGAATTTTGTTCAGTTCGAACCACCTCAAAATATGCTCTTACTTACCACGGGCATTATTCCCAGTTCCCTAAGGTATCTATTCCAAATGTCAACAACTTTTCTTCTCGATATAAGGACGAAAACAGCCATTTTTTGTGCTCCAGGACTTGAACGCTGCCCTGGGAATCGATTTAGGCTGACGGCGGCGGTGATGGATTGATGTGCGGCAGGCAATCCTACGTCACGGTGATGAACTCCGTCAGTGGTGGTGCAGGTGAAGCGTCGGTCGACGGTGAGTGCACTTGCAACGAAATTTTCACTGACGGAGTACCTTCACATGAGAGCCTAGCTATCTTGATCTTTGACTGTGAAACTGATGAAAACACAAGGAAAGCATAGGACTTATGCCCACTCGTGTCGCTTGAGTGTCGCAGAACCCTGCCGGACTCGGAATCTCATAATTCGCGAGTTCAACTCGTCACAAAGTGAGATACCTTGTAGAACCTACCAGAGGAAAAAGATGTACTTATGTAGACGCGAGTACTTGAGCCAACTCCGACATCCAACTCACCCATATTATCCAAAACACATCAAACCACTATAAATTGGGTGTCAATTTCAGTGTTTTTGAGGACAATAAGTTCGGCCATGCAGCCAATTATGGAGGGGATGAAGTATTTTACATGGTGCGCTTTTGCTTCTGTTCTGTGGCGGGTGGGAAATAGCCGCTAGAAGGCTCTCGCTGCCGTAAAAATTCAGGATCTGCGCACGTCTGAAGGATGCATCATTCAACGGGACTCACTCGAATTGCAAAGTGAACCTGAGCCTGCTGGGCAACCGTACTATTCTCCGATTATCTCTTGTAGCTGTTGGAACCAAGCTGGAACGTTGGATCTTCATACCCTTGGCAACGTTGGCTACAGATAAAACAGCTCAGTCTGTTACTTAGACAAGTTACTCACAGCCTAACCAGTCACCGTACCTTCCTATTCCTGTTCTCTTTTCCTTTACTTGATCCCAGCACACGACCAGCGCCTTCCTCGACGACTCCCACACCACGTTCAACCTATCTATGAGCGACATCCCACAAAGCAACGAATCTTTCAGGCACTCTGCCAAACCAATACTCTCGTAGATCATTGTCACGGCCAACTGGTCAGACGACCTCCATCTTCCAATACTGTCAATCTGACTTTCAATACGTCTATCACTATTCAATGTCCTTCCTTGCATCTTCCCCATCTCTTCTCACCTTGCTTTGTTCCCTTCGAGTTCCTCGTTTCTGGAATACTCATGCACAAGCCGATCGAAGTCGTCTTGAACTACAGGCTCCACCGTTCTTCATGTGTTGAAGCTCGGAGCGTCGTCCAGGGAATCTCATCTTCTCCCTGTTTTCCCATAACCTTCCCCGAGGAATCGAAGACCCGGCGATCGGTCCGACTTCCCAACGAACGCCGGGATGGCCGAGCGCTGAAAAAGGTCTGTCTTATCGCTGATAGTGGTCCCTCGTCGTTCCTGCTCTCGAGTCCCACCTCCAACTACGAGCTATAACCCCAACATCAAGGTCTCCAAGTTGTAAAAATCCTCGGACAAACGGCGACAGCAAAATCCCCTCACTTCACACGGCCACCGTTCTTAACGTTTTTAGATCTCGTCTTCGTCTTCAAACACTCAATGATCTGAGCGACTAGACTATCCACACCGAGACGGTTAAGGTGCCGATACCTGCCGCCTTCATATCCGCTGCGTATAACCTTTGTTTAACCTCAAGCAACCGATTTTTCCTGACACAAAGTCGGGCCAAGATGCAATAATTCAGAAGAGACTCCAGTATCTAAACATACACGCAAGATGTGCGACTCCAGGTCACTACTACGAGAAGAATAATTGTGTACGAGTATGTGATCATAAGAACAGGACGACGAGACAAATACGTAGGATGTGCATATGTAAGTATTTAAAGCAGGGAAAATGCATAGAAATAGTTGAACCGAGGAAAGTGAAAAGGAGTAAAGCACATTTAACCTATGTGTGGAATGAAAGTTGTCCATTCCACAGTTTGGTACGCACTTGGTGGAAGATGTCGTAGTTCCATGAGAGCGAGTACCATTAGGATAACTCGGGCGACGAAGTATGCGATGGGTAGCAAGACTGCATCAAAGGCCATGAACACATTCCCCAGAAAATCCGTGTTTCCACCCCGGTCCTCGACTAGCGCTATGATAATCCCAAAGATAACAAGGATAACAGCCAATCCGATAGGCAAAACAACAAGTCCACCAGCCGAAATACGCCACAGCAACTGTTCCGTATGTGTCGGAAATTGAAAATTCCATGGGATGCAGTGGATGGCGCTAAAGAGAGTTGTGAGTCCATAAACGAGGATGTACAGGGTGAATGATTCCTCTTTCAGCCTGGAAGAGTTGACGACGAATGCCATGCCATTCTTGCTGTTGCTATCTACTATTATGAATATAGATGCAATAATTAGGCGCCACACCACCAAGAACGGGAGGCCGACTAGTTGGAGCAATGCTATCCAATCAGTCTTCAAAATAATCTCTTGGTTCAACCAGTCATCGACTTCCTCCACGCGAAGAAAGTTGAACAGCGCAACCATTGATTTTCCGACTTTTTTGATTTCATCCCAGATAGACGTCCAAAATCGGACGACATTTGCCCAAACTCTGTCCCGTATTTTTGTATGCTTAACTTTCCGGGTTGTATCAGCAGACACTGGTGCCTGCTGGCGCCAGTAAACACGTACAGGATGCCTAACTCGAAGTGGTTTATTCCACCACAAGAAATATGTGCCAAAGTTCAACACCGCGAAACCAACCGTGATGATTTCGAGTTCGGTGATGGCTAATCCCTCCACTGCACGAGCTCCGACTTGAAGTAGAAACCACGCGATCTGAATGACCGCGATAATCTTGGTGATGGAGTCGCTGTGGCTGAGGTTGTCCATGATTTCATTATCTGTGATTCTGATGTGTCCGTTTTTGAGTAGGTATTCAAGGAGGATTGAATCCTCATTCTGACAGGATAATCAGACTTGCTACGAAATAAATCACTGAAGGGTACTGACCAGACTTTCTGTGCCTGCAGTATTCCCTGGTCTACGAGTCGGGATCAAACGCGTTCGATCTGTCTCTTCCCGCAAGTCTTCTACGATGTGTTCTGTCGGTTTTTCCCCATCCTGCAGGTCAGACGTTGTTTGCATATGGTATTGTAGCTACTACTGAAAGGCACATACCTCAGCTTCTAACTCTGCAATAGCCCCTCGCATCTTTTGGTGGTACTTATTTTTTTTTTTCATGTCTTCTCGCCAACCTCGTCACCATCGTTCCACAAATATCCGTAAAATTCATCCCCATCGTAAAGAGCAAAGCCACTCATAATCACTAGGAATCCATGGGCCATCCCCCAGCCGTAACCTGGAAAAGACTCAATCTCTATACATCTCATGAAATACAGATTCCTCACTCTTATATTTCTCCGCAATCTCTTTAGCAGAATACCGCTGCCTTATCGCCCACAATATAATGATTTCCGGCGCGAGCATTGCAATAGCCATAAGCATGCCATTACAAAACAACACCACTGCTCGGTGCGCCTCGACATGCGGGACATTCGGATGAATAGCGACCCATGTACAAATGAAGATCACCGAGACAGTTCCACAGGATCTGAGGCGCCGTCCTGCATCCATGGATGTCGTCGCATTCGCCTGTAACAGGATCGAAGACCGTAGAGTTACCCGCTGACAAGGGCTCCGTATTCGAGAAGATAGGTCGAGCGAGAGCGTAAAGGAGGAGCATCTCGAGGGCAACGGCAAGAGAATTGCTAGCGCATCTGTATATTTCAAGTATCCCAGCCCTTGAACATGTGCAGTACACACTTTGTCGAAGGCACATCACCCCGCAACTCGACTATGACAGGTCGAATGCAGCAGCCACTGCGACGTAAAAGTGGATGAAGATGTGTCAAAGACCCGATAGAACACGGCAAACACCTTTCATGGGGCTGTGAGAAACCGAGACTCCGTGATTGAACTAACATACCTGGAAATTTTGTACTATGAAAGCGCATATTCTGAGTAAACGAGGGCCGACAGAGACATACCTAAGATAAACTTCATATCGAAGTTCTCGGTGAGTACTCGATAGGTGCCAATGAGTAGCGGCTTCTTTTTCGCACGGCAACAAGCCAATGTTCCTATTTCACAATCAGGGGCCCCTATTGTCTCTTCACTAGGACTGCGAGCAGCAGAAACTCGAACACACGTAGACCGTGTGTTGTGGCGTTGCGCATGTGCTGTACTCTCGATCTTGGAGCTTTAGCGCCGGCGTGTCATTCCAGCCATCAATCCTTGAGGCGTGTTCGAGGGAATCCCACAAGGGCAATAGGTTACGGTATACATCAGTTTCTATTCTTGCCCCTCAGGCGTCCTAAATGCGTGAGTACTTATCGAAATAAATTACAAGACAGCTATGACAAACACTAGGGTCTAAATCTAGAAGATGAAAAGCTTCCGCCAAGTAGGACAGGGCTTTGGTACCGAGCAACCTCGGTAGTCACAGCAATTGTCCCGAGCAGCTGTACAAGCTTGCGTTCAAATGGGAAGCAGGCTGTCCCGAACTCGACAGCAATACAGGCATGAGGTATGTATGAACGAAGAGTTGAGACGGTAAGGTAGACCCGGGTATCGGACTGGCCTTCGTTCGACGTATGTCGCGTGGTGTGAAGAGGTGAGGTGTACTTCGGGTATGTATCGGCAGGGAAGAGAGAGGTGGAGATAGAATGTAGGCCTCCGCAGTATGTAGTAGGCAAAAAAAAAAAAACGTTAACCACGTTGTGTATTTGGGGGACGTGCTGGAAACAATGGATATGTTGATGTGTAGTGGAAGCTCGCCATTGTGTAGCAACTGCAAGATCGTTGCCGTAGACGGTCAATGCTCTGCTCGTGTCGCTTCGTGACAGGTCGCGGGTTGAGGAAGAAGGGTGACATTTGAAGTATTAGGGTGAGATGAAAACGAGGTGCCAGATGACAAAAATGACGCGACTTGAGTTGCTGAGACAGATATCGATCATTCAGAAGGGTGAGGCGGAAAATCTGCGTGAGGAAGGAACATCGAATCGGAAAGGCACTATCTGAGTGGTAACACCTCCTGGATGGTGCCATTGTCAAAGATCGTTGACCGTTGAGATTCTATGATGGAGGACAAAACTCGTTTAGAAAGCACCAGAAGGGAAGGCTTTGATACATACCAATACAGACGCGTCACATTCATACAATTGGTCGATACGCGTGTAAGGAGAGGGAGGCATGAGTAGTCTTGCATCTTAGCCTGCCCCGTAGGCAGATACTGTGTTGGAAAAATCGGTCTTTAGGATATTGGATATCGAGAGCCAAGGGGACTACGGACGGTGTTGGTTCTCGGGAGTCGGAAAAGGAGGTAATCAATGATTTCTCCGCTTGTTTTTGTCGTGGCGAGAGAAAGCGATTCCCCGCATTTTCTAAAAACGAATTATTAGCTTGTGAGGTCGTATAGAGGTCTATGACGCACGCACTCCCATTGTGAATACGTCGAGACGAGCCCAGGATATACCCTTTCTCCGGATCTAGCTCTCCATCTGTATGCTTTTTGCCTTCGGACTCGCTAGTTCATGGTAGTGTTGTGGGGTGGTATTCAGTGCAACTAAGTCTGAAATGAAGCAGAGGCTTGATGTAGGAGAGGCTCGAGGAAGGTTGAAGGTACAGTTGGGCATTGCCATTGATGATAAGAGTCGGGAGAAAAAAGGAACGAGGCGAGACGCTTGATTTGTCAGCGCTTTGATGGGGACGGCGGTCTAGACGCTGGTGACATCTGCGGTTCTTCTTTTTTTGCCTTGTCGTCGTTGGTAGGTGGAAGGTAAACTCGCCCGCTTAGTCGATGAGTGGAAAGAGGTCGAAAAGAAAGAGTCACGTGGAGTTGATAATGCCGAAACCCTGAGACCCTCGGTTGGCTCTCGGATCCGTCACGATCAAATTGGGATCTTCTCTTGACTTCCCCAGCTCGACTGCCCAACGCACGACCAAACCGACGTTCCACCTATCTAAAACACCCCAAAATCCCCCTGTCCCACCCGTCAAAGCACTTTGCGAGCTATCTGATGTTCTAAGTCGGAGTCGATATTTTAGCGCCAGATTCGAATTTCGGACTCTTGGCAAGTTGCAACGTTGGCCATCGTTCGAAGATGAAAACTCTCAATCCTTAGATAGTCGTAACAGATGACTGTGTCTTCCTATTCTCATTTCCTCCGCTTGATCCTCCCGTAGCCGATCAGTCTGCAATTCCACCGTCTCTTTTTACCTATCAACGGGGGAAGTGCAAGACCTCGACCACTCCCACACCATGTTCGGCCTCTATCAGTGACACCGACCAAAGCAATAAACGTTCCAGGAACAACTAATCAATCCCTTCGCAGATTATCCTCCGATTCCTCACGACATGACACGCAGACGTGTCCATCTACCTTTATCTGCATTCAATTCTATTCCTTGCATCTTCCGCGCCGGTTTCTCAGTGCTCACTTGCTTTGTCCTCCTTGAGGTTTATGCTTCGTTCCTGCTTTTGGAAGACGCTCCGCCATTCTCTCTCTGTTCTGTGCCTTTTTCATAACCCCTTCTGTGAAGAATCGAAGAACCGGCGGTTGGTCCGACGATACACAACGACCAAGGTATGTTTTTATTGCTGATACTAATAGTAATACTGGTTTTGACTATAACAATTTACCTTCCGCTTGATATTTCGACACTCAATAGTCCGAGCGGCTACTGAGTAGCTCGATTACTCATGTCCTGCTGTACTTAAGATACAGTACTGGATATCACAACAGACTTTGGAAGGTAATGGTGCATTTGCGACTCCAGGTCACAATATGAATGCGCATATGGGTATGTGGTTGGTATGTAAAGTAATGAGATTCGACGCGTGAACGTGCTGAAGACACTAAACTTGAGCAATGGGACAAGTACGTAGAACGGGTGCATATAAGCAATTCAACGGGAATTGAGTGCAAAGGAATAAGTAGCTGAACCAGGGAAAGCGAAAGGGGAAATAAAGTATGTTTAACCTATATGGGGAATGAAAGTCATCCATTGAACAGCCTAATATGCACTTGGGGGAAGGCTTCAAAGCTCCATGAGGGCGAGGATCATTAGGGTGACGCGGGCAACGAAGTATGTAGTGTGGAGGAGGGACATGTCAATGATTGCAGCCAACATTCCGACATATGTCCCTTTATATGCCCCCCAGCGCATGATCAACTGCTCAATTATGATAATAAAAGCAGTGATGACGGTCGTTCCGATAGGCACAGCAACAAGTCCTCCAGCTGAAATACGCCAGAGCAACTGTTCCAAATGTGTCGGAAATAGAAAATTTCATGGGATACAGTGGATTGCGCCAAAGAGTGTTGTGAGCCATAAACAAGGACGTACATGGTGAATGATTAATGATTCTGTCTTCAGCCTGGAGGAGTTGATGATAGATGCCATGCATGTGCCATGGCCGTCCGATATGATGCCTATAGAGGCCAGAGTCAAACGAAACAGCACTAGGGCCGGGAGGCCAACTAGTTGGAGTATGGTCACCCAGTTCATTTCCGGGAGACTGCTGTCGTTCAGCTCGGGATTCGCTTTCACCGGGGTCCTAAGGAAGTTGAAAAGGACAACCAGTGATTTCCCAATGTCGACGGACGCCTCTCGAGTTGAATTCCAGACTACTTCAATATACATCCAAACCTTCGCCACCTGTCCTTTAGCGTCACTCTCCCTATCTGTTTTTTCTAATACGAAGGGGTTTATTCTACCACAAGTAGGTCCCAAAGCTGAGCATTGCGAAGCCAACTGTGATGATCTCGAGTTCAGTGATGGCTAATCCTTCTATTGCACGAGCTGCAACTGGGAGCAGGAACCACGCGGTTTGGATGACTGCGATAACCTTTGTAATTGAGTTGCTGTGGCTGAGGTTGCCCACTATTTCGTCCTCCGTAATTTTAATGTGACCATTTTTGATTAAGAATTCAAGCAGATCCGAGTTTTTACGCTAGTCAAGGCATTAGATGAGAACCGGCAGTTCGAACACACAGTTTGGGCCTTACCAAACTCTGAGAGTCTTTGTTATCCATTGGTCCAGTGATGGTGCTCGCAATCAAGTGCGTTTTAACTTTCTCTGGCACCTCGCACTCAGCAAGGTTTCTTCTGCGTCTTTTGCCATGCTAGTCAGATTTCAATTCAGACGTCACGTTAGGACTGCTAGACATCCATACCTCTATATCCAGATATACAGCAGCAGTTCTGAACGCTCGGTAATACTCTTACGTCTCGTTTCGAACCTTCGACTCAACGCCACTTTGATTGCGCCACCCGTCGCTGCCATTATTCCAAACCTAAGCACAGAATAGATCATCGTCGTAGAGTGCGAAGCCGCCCATTATCACCAGAAATCCATGAGCCATCCCCCATCCGTATTCTAAAAAAAAGATTCTCAATCTCTATATCTTGAAAAAGATTAGATCTCTCACTCTTATATTTATCATCGTCCACAGTATGATGAGCTCAGGTGCTAGCATCACATGAGCATGACATTACAGAACAACATCACGGCCCGATGTGCTTTGACATGGGGAATATTCGGATGAATAGCAACCCATATACAAATGAAGATGACTGAGAGACAGTTCCACAGGATCTGAGACGCCGTCCTGCATCCGTTGATATCGTCGCATTCACCAGTGACTGGATCAAATACTGTAGAGGCACCTCGCCATGACTTGGAGTGGCTAGTGGATTAACCTATAAAATAACGATGCTAGATCATCCCGTCGTAAGATGGAAGTCGGTGAACGCCCATTTCAACAATGTCTGCCAGTTACCGACACGTGTAGATCGAACATCGTGGCATTGTGGAAGGCACAAGCATGTCGTTTCAGCTGTCAATCATCAGACTGCGTTCTGGGAAACAAAGCAAGGACACTGCATACACCGAAGGAGAGGCAAAGTTGGGCTGTCCATTGGTTTGCAATGACGACAGGAGTGGAAAGGGAAGAAAGTAACTGAATATGTAATGCCGGATGCGATCATTTAGTGAGATTCATCATTGAATTTTGTACCATACATGGGTGAAGAAATAATGGTTCAGACCTTTGAATGGGAGAAGATAGCAGAGACGCACAAGAGACGCACCCTCAACAACATTGGCATGCAGTACTTCGCTGGGAAAGGGATAAATAATTTGGAAGCGCTCCGAAATCCACATCATCATTATGCCGTCATGGCTTCTCTGTTGACGCTGATCCTGCTCAAGCGCGACCCTCAAGCACTCACTAGCTCACTAGTCACGAATGTGGTGTCCAGAGCCATCATGTCCCCATCATTCAATTTCTTCTCGGAGAATCTTCCAGACGAGATATACCAATCGCTAGATAACGCCGTGACTCGGACAATACTTATTCCGAAGGCTACGCGATACTGTATGCTACACCAATACTATGTCGAATTGCGGCCAATAAACCTGGCAGGTACGTTCGCATGAGCAGTTCAGACAAGCTAACGGGAAATTCATAAGGAAAACGGCGTACTACAACAACGGATATCTTGTCTTGGTATAATGATACTGGAATAAGAAGCGAAAGTTTGGAGTTGGGCCTTCGTGAATCGTCGTGAGTCCAGAGTCTGTACTGTTTAACCAATGTGTGGAATGAAGGTAGTCCATTGGACGGTTTGGTATGCACTCGGAGGAAGGGCCCGCAGTGCCATGATGGCGAGGATGATTATAGCGATACATGCTACAATGTATGTCAGGGGTAGTACATACATCGACAGGACTTCGCAAAGGTAAAGGATGTACTGCAGGATGACTTTCAAGTCTAGACGGGTTGAAAACGGACGCCAAGTCGTTTACATCCGAGTCACTTGTGAGCCGATCTGTGACGGTTAAGAGGTCCGCGACTGTGATGTATAGATGGTACACAACCGTCCACGGAAGGAAGAGCAACGCAAATAAGGCCCAGCCATCTAGGCTTTCGTTGCTCAAGGACCAGTTACCGAAAAAGTTGAGAATCGCAAGAATCGATTTCCCAGTGTTAGACAGTGGATCCCAGAATACGGTTCGGCAACCGCGCTTGACTCCCATCCAGAGTTTGGTAGGCCATCCATTCAACGTCGCAGCTTTCTCGTGCTCGGAGGAATGCGTCTCGAGATGCACCTGTCGTCTCCAGTAGATGCGAACAGGATGTCTGACCCGAAGCGGCTTTTCCAAGTCTTTATCTGGTTCGTCAGCACGTTGCATCCTCTTATGACTTGCAGTTGCCCATGAGAACCTACCATGTCATGGACATAGTGGATTTGCAACATCTGGTTACAACAAGGACCGTAGATATGGTATAGAAAGATGGAATATTCTCGGAAGTTTGTGGCGTAAGTAATATAAGACAGAAACGTAGGTAAGTAAGCAGGAAATGAGCAAATAGTCAGAATATACGAAGGAAGACCACAATGAAAATGAATTAACCAATGTGTGGGATAAAGGCGGCCCACTGTATGGTTTGATATGTGCTCTGGGGGAGATTTCGAAGCTCCATAAGAGCAAGGACCATTAGGATGATTCGGGAGACCAAGTATGCAGTGGGCATGAGGAAGCCGATAAAGATCCCCGACAGAATCTCTGCAAAATCCTTCAACCGTCCCCAACACCCAGCCATCAACAATCCAAAGATGAAACTGACAAAGAATAACCCAACAGGCAGAGCGACAAGTCCCCCAGCTGAAATACGCCACAGCAACTGCTCTGTGGGCGTCGGAAATTGAAAATTCCAGGGGATACAGTGAATTCCGCCAAAAAGGACCGTGAGTCCAAAAACGAAGACGTACAGAGTCAATGGCTCATCTTTGAGTCTCGACGGGTTGATAACACATGCCATATAACTGTAACTGGGTTTTGTATCTGTTATGATGGAGAACAGTGCAACAGCTAATTGGTAAACCACTAGAATCGGGAGGAAGGAGAGCATAAGTAATCTCCGAACCGTTGCGCGCACCCAGCTTGCACTCAGGGGTTGGTCATTGAGACGGTCATGAAAAAGGAGGTTAAAAACAGCAGCGTCTGCTTTCCGAAAGATATCGAGCATGTCCTGGATCGAATTCCTGATTGATACCAAGATCCCATCAATCCACCTGACGTTCGGGTTACTCTGCTCGACGTTGCAAGTCCTCTCGACTATCCCTTGTTGGCGCCAGTAGACACGGACAGGGTACCTGACGCGAAGTGGTTTGTTCCACCACAGGAAGTAAGTGCCAAAATTGAGGACCGCAAAACCAACGGTGACGATCTCGAGCTCGGTGATGGCTAGTCCTTCCGCTGCACGAGCTACAACTTGAAGTAGAAACCATGTGGTCTGAATGACTGCAATTGCCTTTGTGATGGAGTCGCTGTGGCTGAGACTGCCTGTGATTTCGTTCTCCGAGATTCTGATATGTCCGGCTTTGAGCAAGTATTCCAGGAGGTGCGAATTTTCATTCTACAAGGAGCGTCAGAGTCGCTACAGCACTAGATGGAGAAGGGCACTCACCAAAATCTGCGCACCATTCCCTTGAGTTGAGGTCGAACGCGTCGGATCCGCTCCCACTGGTAATTTCTCCGTCGCTTGTCCTATTTCTTTGCCCTCAGTCTACATATTGAATTTCAGGGTGGTGATTCACGCCGTGCTCATGGAAACCACATACCTCAGCCTCAATCTCCGCAATTGCCTCTCGTAACTTTCGGTGATACGCACTGATTATGTTCCGTATATCGGGCAAGTTAACATCATCACCATCGTTCCACAAGTACCCGCAGAATGTTTCGCCGTCGTAAAGAGCAAATCCACCCATAATCACAAGGAATCCATGAGCCATTCCCCACCCATACTCTACACATAATTCAGCTTCTGTCTATTAATGATCTAAAGCACTCACTCTCGAATTTCCCTGCGATAGCTTTAGCCGAGAATCGCTGCCTGACAGCCCACAATATTACAAGTTCCGGCGCAAGCATGGCAATAACCATGAGCTTAACGTTGCAGAACACGACCACCAGTGGATGCGCTTTGACATGTGGAACATCCGGATGAACAGCGACCCAAGTGCAAATGAATATGACCGAAAGACAGTTCCACACTATCTGGGGTATCGTTCTACATCCGTGGATGTTGTCGCATTCGCCGGTGACAGGATCAAAGACAGTAGGGTTACCCATCAACGAGGGCGCCGTGTTCGAGAGTATGGGTCTAGCGAGGGCGTAAAGGATAAGCATCTGGGGTGCCGCGTCGGAGGAGAACTCAAAAGCCAAGTGTATTTCAAGCATGCCAGGCCGTGGAAACGTGTAATACACGAAGTTTGCGGCATTTCGCACCTTGACAGATCGAATGTACTAGTCACTGCAACGTGAACTCGAATTATGTGTCCCCGAAGAACGCCATCAAAGATATCATAGAAATGATCGATTCTATTAGGTTGAGGTCATAGTGCACACACCTTGAAAGTTGAAGCCACCGTAGATTTCGCAGTCCTAGTGTGGAATTGCAGATTGGGCAAGCTGTGAGCTAGCAATGTAAATTCAATCTGCAAGGAGGAACACTTATCGGTCCAAAGTTCTATCCCGCACAACGCGATCAGCAATATCGAAAACACGCATAGATCAAACGTGGTGGCGGAATACCCTGTGTTCGTCACTCCTGCACTGTGATCCTACATAGCACCTGCGTGGTGATCGAGCTGCCAAGCATGTCAAGTGTCAGAATGCGTAATGCAAAATCAAGTTCTTTGGTGGAAGGTACAGGAAGAATGAGAGGCAAAAAATGAACCCAGATGCATTTACGCTAGTGAACGTGAAAGAGCGCCCATAAGGCTCCCGCATGCGATGGCTTGGCTTATGTGCTATGAGCGAGGAGCTTCCGGCAAGGAAAATATGAATCCTAACGAAAGCATTGCTCCCAGAAGTCACCGCCTACATCACCACATAAGCAACGCGCAAATTATGACATCCGATACAGCATACAAACACGTTAAAGGAAGCCCAAGGACTACCGAACGGAAAGCAATGATGGGATCGGCCGGGTATCCTCTAAGGAAATGCTCGCAGGAACAAGCATTGGTGCATGTGGGCGGAGCTGGTCTCGTGTAATCAACGTGTAATGTGAAGGACTGAGATGGATGAGAATCAGGAGGCTGCTCAGGCTTGTCTGGCATAAGGGAAGATGGCAAGAATTCATAAATGTTGGGGTTTACTTTTCACCTTTTCAATTTGTCAACTCTTTGCTTCTCTGAAGGACAGGATCCGTGCCTGTTTCTACGGTCTGGGAGAGGGCCTTTAGTAATGTCCAGGAGCATGAAGAAAAGCTTTGACACACACACCTTGGACTCGAGAACAGGCAAGGTAAACCTAGAGCATGCCTTATCCTCAGATTTCGTCTACACACTCTTTCATCGCAACTTGTAAGTCTTGGTGGTAATCTTGATGTTCCTACTCCGTTCATTGTGGCAAAATCATACGTGGTAGAGATTCTAGAGGTTCGACGTAGACGAGGCGTCACTATTCATCGGAGGATTGAAGGTGGTGGTATCGAAGGGAGTCGGAACGACAAGGGAAATCCTATTTCGAGGTTGAGATGCTTCAAACAGAGGAAAAGGTCGAGAGACGCACCTTTGGATAGAGTTGCACCAAATATTGGCGCAAATCAGCCTTCAGTAATTGACATTCGCCGCTGAGTGAAGGATGAGAGTCAAAGGTATCATTTAGTCAGCATGCCCGAAAAGGTTTGCACCTGTGCCGTAATGATACCGGCCCTACATCCGACGTTTCTGGAATCGATATCTCGTGCTGTTTCTCTTTTGAACCCACCGCGCCCTACTTGTTGCTTCTCTTCAAACCTGAGTATCAAAAATTAAATAGCAACGAGATAATACATCGTGAAACCTAGAGCATGACGTTCAAGTTACTGTTCCAAAGGCAGCTTTGGGAAAAGAAAGAAGATCATGGGTATTGAAAATATATGAAGGTTTCGACTTTCGAGAGCTGTGAAATTGCGTAATTGAGTTAGCGACTGTCGAATAGAAATAAAAACCCCTAGTGCTTGGGTTACCCAATGTGCGGGGCAAAGGTCGTCCATTGTACAGTCTGATATGCATTTGGAGGAGTGTGGAGAATGCAAGGTGGATGAGAGCGAGTCGCAGAACATAATATATGAATGATAGCGCGAATCCGACGGCTCCCATAATCCGGTTCAAACCATCTGATGCATATTCCAGCATCGTGCTTCGATATGCATGCACGAACCCCATCAAAATGGGTGCTATTGTTATCCCAATGGCCAAAATTCTCCAAACGACCTGAAGATACTCTGCCAGAAATTGGAAATACCATGGGATGCAGTGTATGGCTCCAAAAATGGCTGCAACTCCATAAACAAACACATATACGAGTAATGAATCTCTGCTCAGTCCAGAGGATATTCGCATCGTGAGATTTTTGTCGTCGACATCGGCCATGATGCTCAAGCATACGTCCCGTAACGCAACTGTATCCCATATCGGAAGGGTGATCAGCAGATATACCCACTCCACTACGTTCACTGGGTTCACGAATGGATGCGTATAATTCACGACGACGAAGATCCCTACGCTAAGCGAGCGAGCAAGCCCATAGAATGCAGCTTTCCATCCTTTTTTGGGTTTTGAGTCGACCGCAGGTCGTTGCTGCCTCCAGTATACCCGAATAGGATGTTTGACCCCTTGTGGTTTATTCCACCACAAGAAGTACGTGCCAAAGTTGAGAACAGCATATCCGACTGTCATGATTTCCAATTCCGTGATAGCGAGGCCCTCGAATGCGCGAGCACAAACCTGTGCAAGGAACCATAACGTTTGGATAATTGCAAAGCTTTTTGCAATGGTGTCGGCATGGTTAAGATTATCTTGAATCTCGCTCTCTGTGACAGTGATATAGCCGTTCCGCACGAAGTATTCCAGGAGGTGTGAGGAGTCGAATGTTTCATTCTGATGCGATAATTAAGATTTTTTCTCGACTTAAAACGATTGAGAGCGCACCAAATGTTCATTACTCTGAATGAACTCCTCGTGCTGCGACTCCAGTTCCAATTCATTTAATTCTGGAGAAGACTGATGCAACACTTCCTCATTGATGTGATGCTTAGCCAAAAAGCACTTGTATCAGGAAAAACATTCGGCTAGATGTAAGAATGGATCTCACCACTTGATTTTGGCCGACCAAAGATTTTCTAGAATACGCCATAACTTGATCCCAATATTCATCGTCAACTTTGCCATGTTCTTCCCAAAGATATCCACAGAATGTTTGACCGTCATAGAGAGCAATGCCTCCCATGACAATCAAAAATCCATGTGATATCCCCCATCCATATTCTAAACCGCTCTACTTGTCAGTTCTGCTTTTCGTCAAAATGACTGTTGAGACTCACTCTCAAACTTCTTTCCGATGGCTTTAGCAGACAAACGCTGTCGCAGGGCCCACAAGATTATGATTTCGGGCGCGATAATGGCAATGGTCATAAGTCGAAGGTTGTCCTGAAAAATTATCGCTGGATGTGTGCCCACTTTAGGTATGTTTGGATGAATGGCGACCCAAGTGCAGATGAATACGACCGACAGGCAGCTCCATACAATGTCGGTGGTAGTCCTGCATTCGTTGATGTCGTTGCATGCAGAGTCTTCGCCCGGGGTATCGACGGCTTTACCAGGAGTAAGACTAGAGGCTATCGGTCGTGCGAGGGCGTAAAGAAGAAGCATTGGAGATGTCGATGAAGCACGGGAAGGACCTCCTTGATTTTATTGCATCCCTAGCATTTTATAGTTGATTAATGGTGGTAGCGAAGGTAACTGACCGAATCAATTATGATATGAAGCACGTAGATTGAGATATTGATGTCTGCGGTGTGGCCGATATCGATTAGAACACTAGCTTAGGAACACAGCTATCGTCTGGCCGCTCCAGGTTCTGAAATTTTTGTGTGGCTCTCTTAGCATATTACCCAAGGTTGGAGAAGAAGACTTACCGTTGAGAGTACGAGGTGTCTTCTCCCGCCTTTGCTCAATCAGAGGTACGGATAAAAATCGCTACAACATCAGAATCATGATTCGCACAAATTGAACATATCGCAAGTAAAAAATAGCTCCTCATCTTTGGAATGCAGAGCATAACTTGATGGTCAACAAAGACGCGTTTTGTGTAACAGTGCCTTGAACTTGTCAGACGGCGTGAGATCCACAAGTGGGAAAATCCATATCAGTCATTGTGACGGAAGACGTGTGCCACCAGATTAGAATGGGACACCCCAATGGAGGACAGGATTGACGTGCATGTATACAGGATATCACATTAATCGCGTGAAACCTGAGATCGCATCTCACGGAACAAGATGCGGCGGACTTCTTGTGACTGTAGTGAGAATCCCTGTACAATGAGCCATGCAGAGCTCTCACCTATTGAAGCTCAGTCTGTGCATCGAGAAAACATGGATTCGGATGCAAGCCAGGACCTGGGCGAATAGGATATAGAAAAGATGACATTGGAAACGCGATAACTACATTGGATCGGAACCGCGCATGAAGTATATGCATATCTATAAAAGGAATCAGTTCAGGAACACAACCCAGGCAAGTACACAGAGACGGAAATAGAACTACTAACTACATACCACGTATCACCCCCGACATCACCACCCCAAAGATATTGTTCAACACAAGTACTTCTACCGCCAAAACAGGATGAACCAATTCATCGTGACCAAATGGAAGCAGGAGGCGGTACGCTCAGATAGAGCGAGCTGCATAACATGTACACGCAATAGCCTGCGAGCTAGTAATCGAGGGGCCGAGTCGCTGCTACTCGCGCTTCTGCAGCGCTGGAGGCTTCAGATTAGGGGTAGTCCTTGTGTCCTCCCAATGCAGGGGAAGCAGGGGAAATTGTGTAGTAGAAGCCGATGTACGCCATGTAGAGAATGTACTGTCGGATATAGTGGGTATGAACATGTTCCGGAGCAGCCGACCCTTGCCTTGATGTGACTTGTGTCTTGGCCCAGGTTTCCTCATTCTAGCGTATCTTCAAGCTGAAAACATATGAATGCTCGAAACGTTATCTGAGCCGCAAATGCTCGTACCTCCAAGATTCAGTTTAAACATGCCCTTCCCCTTCCCTAAGCCCTTCGTCTACATCTTGGGTCAAAATCTACTCTCAAATGTTGGTGCTATGCTGAGGTGATGCCGGACCAGCAAGAACGCTTGACCATCGTGGTTTAGCGAGACCTGTCCCAGTGTCTTGGCTTTATCTGGTCTATGGCCGAACGACAGAGTACACCGGCGGTGACACCGCCAGCGGTAGAACTAATGGTACGCCACGACTGTTTGAAAATGCGAATCGGGGCAGGTTGGCAAAAGCTGGTGTGCGAATGTCTTCCCATGTTCCGCAATACCACTCGATCTACGACTGTGGATGGTATACTGCGGTATACGAAGTTTTGTAGGCGAGTGCGCTTCTGTGCTCCGAGCTTCGACGAGAAAAGGAAGTGATAGAGCAACGACTGGGAATGCGGTTCTGAGGAAGTAGATGAAACCATGCAAAAAGCTGGTATGCTTGGATGCGACGAGAAATGTTCTCAGAAGCCTAGATCTGACAGGTTTGGCATCCAGCCGCCGTCGAACATGAATTCCACGCTGACGATAGCGTTGCGGAAAGGTGTCGCTGGAACCTAAGAGCTTTGTCACGCATTGACGGGTATGCGAGAATCACGAATCGTAGAACGGGATTTGGGACAGGAAAGGGTGCAGGGTACGGTGTGGAAGGGGGTGTTGGTAATTTGGTAGGTTTGGGTAGGTTAGGTATTCTTGTGGTCGAACTGTCTTGACAAGGCACCTAACAGGTACTCGGACGTCCAATAAATAAGTCGTTCGTGGCCAGGCTACCCGAGGAATCAAAATATGGTACGAGCAGAGTCGGCCTCGTAATTAGGTGCTAGGTGTGCGGAGAGAGGAGTAGAACTAGGAGTCGCCTTAGGTAGGTCTAGCATGCACGTAAGGACCATTCCATGAGAGCTATATAGTATGTGTCTCCTCACCTCTGGATTAGTAGAAGTTGTTGTCATATATCCATTGTATTGAATGCTTCCTAGTTGCCCGGTTGTAGATCGAAGAGAATGAGAAGATATGCATCTGTTCCTACGCTTTGGAGTTAGTCTTTGAAATTACGAAAAAAGGCTTGAATAAACATACCTCCGAGTTGAAGAGTTACACCTAACGTTTAGGCCCTCAGACCTCATCTACACCAGCCAGGCCACCATTCCCGATCTTTCGTCATAAGTCTCCTCCTTAGGTGATTTACGTTTCCCTCCTCCTTTCAATAAAGGCATCGGTCATTTATTGTCTCTGTCAAGTCTCTGTTCATGGAAGGAGGACGAAAGGTAGCGATATTGTTTACAAGTCGTATGTTCCCTGGTGACTGATAATGAAGATAGTTTCTATCCAACGATTGAGATCCTTCGTAATAAAAAGAAAAAAGCTAAGAGGCGTACCTGCAACTAATGCATGGTAAACTTTGGAAACACCACAGGTAGTATCGAGAGAGTCAGGAAGGAATCGCTTGAGAAGGTCGTGTATACGCCATGCTATAATGGCACTACCCCAAAACTTTTTCCAGAACGCTAGCCCAGCGAGCCAGAGGAAGATGTACCTCTGAGAAGTTCGTCATGGCGAGAGGCAGGTCAAGGTCGGTTGAGAATAATTGGGCGAACAAAGGTGTTGACGTCGACATCAAAGGAATTCGAAGGCCAAGAATTGGCGGTCGGTCCTACTCGGGCCCGACCTTAAACCGAAATTGCCGAGCGCTAGAAGGCACTAAAGCCAAGGACATTCCGTGCACCTGCATGCGATCGATATCGACCCAAACCAATGTTCTTCCTCCGCTCACGAGTGCCTCGGCCCTTCAAATATTCAATACTGTGATAAGTAGAAGGCACAATTTTCTCTCCAGACGTGGACTTGAGTGCGACGCATTCTCAATTGCTCATGCTTCTGTTCTCTTGCAGAGCAATTCTGGGCCTTCGCCGTTTCATAAATCAAATAGACTGGCGCATCGATCGAGCCACTGGCAAGACCACATCCCTCCGTATGCATCTCGCCCATTTCTTGATATATACCTACACGTATGAAAACATTTCACGTTTGGGTCGCACAGCCTCCACCACTAGTAATGCTACCATCTGGGACGACGCCAACATATGTAGATATCATCCACTTGGAACACGACGAAGCAGCGAACAGGCACGTAAGATGATCGCAAGAAGCGCGGAGCCGAACCGAACTCTTCATCAGGAAGAAGTCTAGACTAGGTCTAGACTCGCAACCTCTGACGCGTCTACTTGAAAACGGTTGACGACTAGGCTGTATTGGTATGAAGATTAACTCCAAAGATGTAAAAGTTAATTGCAGTAAGTGCTACGTATCATGCAAGAGTGATGTAGAAGTGTCACGACTATCTTAAAACTAAATGGTAGAAAATGCGAATACGAATGTGCAGTGAAACCGAAAAAGGTGTAAGGTAAGCGATACAATCTTTCTAAGGGAATTGACTTGGACACCTAAAACCCAGAATAGAATGCAGGAAACCCGCTAAATGAATCGTAAAAAAAAGTCATAAAAAAGAATGTCTCTATAAAGGAACCGGTGCAAAACTAGTCACCGCCAAACCACCAATCCATACCATTTCCACCACAGCGCTGCCAACTGCTGTGAGCTTGACCTCGACGCTCCTTTCGAGCTCTTCCTCCATCATCCCCGGTGGAAGCGGTAATGTCTCCTCCTTCAACACCTTGCACAGCCCGAGCTCTATAAGCGCCTCTGGATCAAACTCTATACCTGCTTCTCGAGAGTAACAGGAACCCAACATGCATTCCCTTTTACCGTGGTGTTGCGTTTGCAAGAAAGACGGTGCAGTTTGGTGTGCTTCTTCAAGTGGCCCAGAGATGGCCATCCCGTCGTCAGGAACGCGTACACCAGATCCACGGAGGTCGGCAAAAGTCACCTGTCGGGCGAGAACAAGGAATCCTGGTAGAAGGATGTTGCGCTTATCCATGACTATCGACTGTTTCCTCGTCTGAACAGGCTGGACTCCACCGCCTCTGCCGCCTCCAACGCCGGTCAACTCTGAACCCAAACTGGAGGTAGAAGGTACCTCGAGCATATCTCTCTCGATGGGTTTGTAGTAGACCAGCAAGAACCTCCTCTCCTCCAAGCTGACCTGGGGCATCTCATATGGAAAGTGCCTTGCGCTCACAGGATCTGTTTCTCCGGGCCAGAGAGGTAAAAGCATGAACAGGCATTCGGCAGGTACGTTGTTGAGGATGTCGTTCTCCCTACGATCTCTGTCCCGTTCTCGGTCGTCTGTGGAACCAAAGTTAGCCGGTGCACTACCCAGGACCCTTCTTCTTCCCTTCAACTCTTTCTCCCTTTCTCGCTCCCGCTCTTTCTCCTTCTCCTTAAGTGAAGGCAACAACCCAACACCCTCGAACGAAAGTGTCAGGGAGCCCATTGCATCCATAGCCTTCTTTTGCATCTCCTGCTGCTCCCTCGTCGGGAGCGTCAACCAAGGTGGATTATAAGCACCTCCTATACTGCCTGTACTTCCACCACCACCACCGATTCCGGAGCCAGTACTGCCTACGCCAACGCCGGTAGCGCTAGTGGTACTACCACTTGAAGAACCAGACGAGCTATTACCCCGTCCAGGCAGAAGACGCTTGAACAGACTAGACGATCTCGTTCGTGGTGGTGCCCTTTCGCGTTTAGACGACGATGAAGCGGAAGATGTGGTCGAGGAAGTGGGCGAAAGCGTGCCATAGGCTTTGTAGTAATCTTGCCTTTTCGAAACCTGCGTCGGCTCCTCTGCACCAACATCCTTCTCGATTACCGGAGGATCAAGCGGATTATCCACTCCTGCAGGCGCAGACTTCGTACCAAACGTCGACGAGCTACGTTTTCGTGCTGGGCTCGATCTACCTCCATTTCCACCAGCGCTGATGCTCCCTTGACGATCACGTTCCTTTTCCGACGAACGAGATGCAGAGCCGACGCCGAGGAGACCCAAGCCGACAACTTGGCCTTCAGACTTCGCTCGGACTCTGTCCTTATCCTTATCCTTCTTATCTCGTTCCTTATCTTTCTGCTTGCCCTTCTCTTTCTCCTTCCTCTTTTTCTCTTTCTCCCTCTCACGCTCACGCTCCCTATCTCTTTCCCTATCCTTGTTCGGCTTCCTCTCGAAGTTCATCATCAACGCGGTCTCCATGAACCTCTTCGTGGTCTCCGTGTTTGTGAAGGCCTCCTGAACGCTCCTCTGTGCGAGCATGACGATGTGTGATCTCGGCTTTTGCGTGTTCTTCCTGCCAGGCGAACCTGACGTAGATGGGTTCGGCGGAGAAGGATACGGTGTGGACGTGGACGAAGTAAGAGGAGAAGGCCGATGATGACGACTAAACGAGAATGCGACGACTTTGCTATGCTTGTGTACGATTACAGCGGGATGCCGAGTATCGTATGCTCGCGTAGTTTTTGTGATATGTGTGTGCTCGGATGAGGTGGAGGCGGAAGGTGACATAGGAGGAGCAGAAGACGAGGCAGATGTAGATGAAGACATGGCAGAGGAGGCTGAGGATTCCTTGGAAACAGGAGGGGGCATAGATACCTCAACCAACTTCCGAATCACAATCCTCTGCTGCGGAGGCTTTGTCGATGTAGTTGCGGTCTCGCGGCCCCTAGGAATAGGACCTTGTGCATTTTTGATAGCTGTAGCAGCAAGGGCTTGACCTGTAATATTCAATACTGTGAGCAAGGTGTTATAGTCAGCGACAAGAGGAACCATAAAAAGATGTATGAATAAGATAGAGGAATGACAAAACGCCAGAAAAAGCATTGGCAGGACCCAAAATGTCAAAGCACCAAGAACAGATTACAAAGTAAAATAACTCACGCAATGCATCACCTCTTCTATCCCATTCCTTCACCTCGCCAGTCACCTCCTTCTCCTTGCCTTTACCCTTACCCTTGCCTTTCTCTCGACCACTACTAGCCCCTTCGTCCTCTCTACTACTCCTGCTTTCTCTTCCCTTATCTCTGGTCGAACCAGCACCACTATGCCGTCCAGTTGCTTCGGTACCGTGCCGAGTACCGGTCTCGCCGCCTGAACGCCTTCCACTCAGATGCACAGCGCCTTCACCAACCTCTTCTCGGACAACCACGAACCTTCCGAGGAGATAGTTGGACCAAGTCTCGTGCGAAGGAACAGCCATTCCATTCCATGGCGTCTGCGTTGGGGTCTTGGTTCCTTTCGACACACCTGATTGGGAAGAGGTGGCAGTTGAGGTAGACGGGGTACTGCGTAGAGACGTTGACGAATGCGAGGACGAGGGACCATGCTGCGGAGAAGAATGGTGAGACGATCGATCTCGCTTGAATACCCATTCCCGGCGACGGTCTTTGTAGTTTTCACCGCCCCATTCCATGAGCCCGCGGGAAAATGAGTCGTCGTATGCGAAGGTCTGGTGAATGACGCGTTAGTGTAATGAGCCTTCGAGATAAAGAGTGTACGTACCGTAGATCCACTACCACTTGACATGGAACTTTGCATGCTCTGCGGTCGTAGGTTTGGAGACGTCGATTTGCCCTTGTTATTTCCACTTGTCGGAGGCGGATTGGAGATGAACGGTGCCTTGTTCATCAGATCCCAAGGGTTTGGAGGTATGCTCTTCTTGCGAGGTTGCAAGTGAGGTGGGAGAGGTAACGGTTTGGGAGCTGAGGATATGAAATCTGGCTGATCCAGCCCTTGCGTGATATACGACATGTCAAATTCCATATCTTCTGCAGACGACGATGCCTGTGTCTGTGGTTGGAACCCAGAAGAGGTCGGTGTAGGCGGCTCGCTTCCTAGGTCGGTCTGGATAGAATGGCGTAGATGAGACGAAGGTATCGATCCTTCAGCCTCGTCTCCTTGGGTTTTGAAGATCGAGAGGGTGTCTGGAGATGGTGTAGATACCCTCGCTGGACCTAATAACCTTCGCCAGTCCTCGTTTCCTGAGTCGCCTGTCGCCGTCGACCATACGCTGACGACGCTACTCTTTCTGACACTCCCATACCCACTAACCCCACTCCAAGCCGTAGCATTGCTACCTTTCCTCCGAATTGAGGTTGTACGACTTCCTCCAGACCATGTACTCGCCGTTGAAGGTATCAACTGGGGGTTGACAGCCGGCCCTTCGACAAGGTCATCTGGATCGTAACGAGCAGAACTGACTTCTATATCATCGTTTCCGTCGTCTGAACCATAGGAATAGTCCTGAGATGAGTCGTAATCTTCGTCGTCAGATACCGAAGCAGAGTCATCGAGCTCGATGGGATGGTGATGATCGTCCTCATCGGACGTCGTCGATGAAGGGTGTTTGATGGGCTGTATAGGTTGCGATTGATGACTGCGCTCCATGCCTTGCTCTGGTACCAACGACGGTCTAGGCGTGGTATTATTCTTGTTGTCTCTTCTTCCTCGTCCTCCCGTTCCCCATCTACCATCATCCTCGGCATCTTCACTCCAACTACTCTGTGAGTCCCTATCCCTCTCGTACTCGTACTCATCATCACCTAAACCTCCACCACTCGTACTCGACGACCCGGGCGACCCAAATGAAAAGCCCTGTAAATTATGGGTCTTATAGTCTTCTGGCCGCTGTGCATAGGGAGAATTGGGGGATTGTGACCAAAAACCACCCCCAGAACCCGAGACCGGCGATGATACGGAAGAGGAAGAAGAGTGTGACATGTGGTGATGATGGTGGTGGTGGTGCGTTAAATGTTATTCTGATTTGTGCATGGGCGAATACTATCGACGGTGATGCAGATGGATGTGATGCGCGTGCGTGATATGACTAAGCGGGTCGAGAGCAAGGAATCGGAATTCCACTTTTTTCACTTTTGCTTTTTCTCTTCTTGGCCACGTTTTTCTAACGTTTTCCTCCCCACGGTTCCGCGTAAATTCATTGTCGATATGCCTCATTGACAGGCTCGGTTCCCTCTTGCCACGCGTCCGTTTGACGTTTGACCGCCATGGAGCTTGCCGAAATATGCATGTTGACTGCTTTTCAAGGTAACGCCTTCTTTACTTCGTTATGTTATGGACCCAAACTTGGGCGCAAGCTGATCTTCCCCTAGCTGTGGCACAGAATCTAACGGGATGCTCGCGTATACTGACATGTTACTTTCTGGATCTGGAACTGCCTCCTCGCCACGGCACACTCTGGTTTCGAGCCGACCCTAGGACAAACCTTCCAAGTACGCTTTTTGGGTTGGTCTAGGTCGCTTGGAGACTGAGCTGGATTATTCCTTTTCACGACTGCGACCTCCTTGGGTACACATTCCACGACCTAGTGTCCCTGCCCCTGGATTTACCACTGCTACGGTTTCCTGCTCGTTCCCTTCTCTTGTTCGCCATTCCATACACGGTCATATATCTCTTTATGGTGCTCTAAAATCGAATGTATTTGCCCAAGCAATCCACCTTCACTCTTAAAAATAATCGAATCCTCGGCAAATCGTTTAGCATCCCTGACTGTGGGCATTTCCAGTCCAAATCTCTCGGCCCAGATCGGCTGTGTTCTCATCTGCTATCTCCTCAGGCTCACTCGCGTTCAATTTCAAAGCTCCGAGCCGCACTAGCTTCAATATCTGGTAGATGGTTAATCCCCATGTCACTGTCAAACTACTAGGAACAGACACCGCCACCTTTTAGTCTCGCCATTCTATTGTAGCCCCACCTCCACCACCTTTGGCTCCTGATGTTCCAAAAAAACCATAAATTCAAGTACCCTTGGACTCGGATTTCCACTCACTTGGACGTGCGAACGATGCAGCAACAGAATGTTATTCTCCGTCTCCGGGGCCCACTTGCTCAATAACCATCTTGGCTCTCGGTTACTTTTCTATTAAATGCTATCACCTCGCTCCGATTTCAGTCATGACTGAGACGCCGATGCTCAATTCAAATTACTGCGTACTATTCACTCGCACTCGCATTCCCGTCGTCCGTCGAACGGCCGTGTCCCTTTTACAATGCCAACACTCGAGAAACGCCCTGAAACGCCTCAATACGATCGTTATTCGTGGAGCGGGAGTGAATCGCTTTCAGGGTAGCGGCTACCAGGTAAACTCTCGAAAGCCTAGGTTACCGTCACGAAAGCGGGGTTTACCTAGGACTCGGAGATGCTCTGCTGGTTCCAAGGCGGAAAATCGAATGCAACTTTCTCACAGACCTGCGATATCCTCCCTCTATCGTGTAGTACCTCGTGGTACTCGTTCTCTAAGGCTAGGTACAAAAAGTCCGGGGAGTCGCATCAATCACTCGTCGCTTTGACATAGGGTACCGAAGATTACGATCGAGCACAGCGAGCACAGGAATGACTACTCGACCGAAATGCCTATTATTCGCGGCAAAACTCCTTTTAACTAAGACTCGATGCTTTGACCTCAAACATCCGATGCCCGTGTGGCTTGACCCTGTGGACGTTCAAAGTCGCAGCTGGAATGACTTGTTTCTTCTCCCATAGACCTGGTGACTTAGTTTCTCTCCCACATCGCCCGATTCCCTGACGACTTGCCATCTTCTCGTATACCAAATGGAGACTGTTGCCGTTCAATGCTACCACGCTCAAAGACTGGTTTTTCCCGCCCGTTTCTTGCGCTTCTTACCGAAACAAGCATAGGCTATTGCGTCGGAGGACTAGGCAAACCCGACTCAAACCTTTGGAGCGGTATTGACTACTTTCGCTGTTGTACTCCGAGTTGCATCTTCGTACCGACTCTCGATCGTGGACAAACTGTGCTCGGTTCCGTCGCCGTCGCGTCTGCTTCGACTCGGAAGACCATTTCTCAAGGTCTTGTTCTCGCTAGAGATCATACCAGAAAACAAGAAAGAACATGATCGAAGGTTTACGCTAGTAACGTCAAATAGAGCATCCTTGTTCCCAAAGCACTGTTGAACGATCAACGGGGCTTCCATAACGCACTTCAGTGCGAGCTAAACTGACAGTTCTTGCTATTGTAAGCGAGCCTGCGACGATCCTTGGAAACGGAATATTGAATAGTGGAAAGGGTCGTGTTAATGAATGAATAAATGGATACCTGATGAATACCAAATGCTTTGACTGGAACGGTCCGTGGTGTGGTGATCTCCGTCTGAACTCGCACTTGAAAGGTCGCACAATTTGTAAATCTGGAGTTTGATGTGGCGTTTCAAGAATCAACATGTTCTCGAATTCATTCGCCCCTATAAAACGATCGTTCTGCTATTACAAGCCTTCAAGTAATAGATACACACGGGCGCCGCCTTCTTCCATGAATACCTAAAAACCTACCTCACTTGCATCCACATCTCCTGTTGAGTTCTTGTTCGTCATACACGGCCTTCACAATAACGTCCTGCGCCACAGACATGGAATACACTCATCGAGGACAAGTAAGATGTAAAAAAAAAACCGGAATTACCTCTTTGAGATGGCGTTTCCCTCACTAGTTCGCTGTCTGCCATCAGAAAGAGATCAAAGATAACCAGAAGCACTGGCCTCCTAAATACCTAAAAGTCTATCTTATTTGCGTTTACCACATTGAAAGGTTGCTCTGAAACCCTTGTGACTTGCGCCACATACATCATGATGGAAATGTACTCACTGAAGATAAAGAAGGCCCCCTTTCGAAACTGCCCTTTCTTTCTCCCACCAAGGTCCGAGTTTGGATCCTTTGGCTACGCGCTTCAGGGACATAATCAAGTTATATTCGCACACCCTGACCATTATAGAGCTAAAGCAAAACACGGGAAGAGGTGATACCGGGCCATAAAAGCTGTTTCGGCCATATGACTACGCCGCTATGTCATGGCGATCTGATTCTCTATCAGAAGATGCGTGTCTGAATACCAATTCTAGGCATGATGCACAGAAAGCGTGACTTGAAGTGCTCTATAGCCTTTAAGTCTGAGGATATCATATAGAAAAATAACACGTTCCATTATAGTTTATCCAGAAGTACCGGGTCGAAGAGGTCATTAAGGGTCAAGTCGATGGTCTTGTAGGGCCAATCAACCTTTCTCATGCTGATCGATATTCTCGATATATATACCGGACGAAGAGATACTTTTTCATGTGGCATGAGAGTCTGGACTCTGCTTTGTTGCAACGTTGGTGATGGTTGTTGGGCGCCAAGAATCAATCAAGCGTCAAAGTAATCTGGCCCTGGTCCATGGACCGGTGAATCGTCAACGGCGCTCGGACTCGGAAGCTTGATCCAAAGCTTGACCAAAGCACTTTTGCGGAGCTGCTTGTGTATCCTTCTCAAATTTGTGCCTGCACATATACCATTCAGTGGCCCGAGAAATTCAAGCCTTACCTTTAAAGGCAGTCTCGGCATTCTATTATCAGAAACCGGACTGCTGACCAGTGGCAAGCACGCAGAAGCACACCATTCTACGATAAGATGGTACGTGCTTTATCTACACGTCTAGCTATGATTATTCATTGCAAAAGGCTGTTTATTAATTCAGAAGCACATCATTCCTACAGGTATAGGTGTTTGTCGGATATGAATCGCTGATTGGTCATATCGGCTTTTCAAGATAACAGAAAACTGTCCTACCGATAGAGGAATGACGGGAGTACATGGCGCGATTGAGAAAGTCAATGAGGTGATCTCTAGGTGATTCGCATCTACTTTGGTGAGGTCTCATTCAGTCCACCTGATTCAAATACGAATTCTTATAAGACGGACAATTTTCATCAGCTAAATGGATTTTGTATCTCGCGAGGAACTCGAAACTTGTCTGACTTCTATCAATCGCGAACTCGAACTATCAAGCTATTCAGCTCAACCCCCCAGAAAAATGCCTGTTCCAGTTCCTCAATTAGGCTCTTACCAATATGTCCCCGAAACGAAGGTATGTCTTGGGATGTAAGCGCCGTCTTGGCTCACTAAATTCTGGGGATTACAGGAGAATCTTGACTGGGCAGAACTTATTACAATCGACCTCAGCCACTATGGAACTCCCGAAGGGAACAAGAAGCTCGCCGAACAGCTTATTTACGCCCTGCGCGAGAAGGGGTTCTTTTACGTCAAGAACTTCAACATCTCACAGGAAAGAGTGGACAGGCAATTTGCCCTTGGTCGGGAGTTTTATGAGTTACCAGTAGAGGAGAAGTCGAAATACACACCGGAGGGATTAGGTATGTCATCTGTTATTGGGTGGAACTCGATCGGGACTGAACTCCTACATGCAGACCAGGGCAAATTCAATGGCTATGTTCCAGCTGGCCGGTATATGTGGGTGTACCTTCCATGAACCCGCATGCTTGTTACTCATACGGTCGACAAAGTATCAACTCTGAAACAGGTCTCCGAGACCGAACCGAAATCTATAATATACCCAGTACGGAGCATTCTTCCCGTGTTGCTTTGTGAATGCTGAATACACCGCAGAATTCAACGGCTTCTTCCCTCACAACCACCCTCAAATCATTCAGGACAACATCAAAGAAATCGAGGAGTTTGCTCGGGTATGCCAATGATTTGCTTATTAACTAGTATTCAACTGATGACATTTCTACAGTCACTGCATAGTGAGGTTCTTGACCCTCTTTTCGTTCTTCTGGCAATTGCACTTGAGCTTCCTGAAGATACCTTCACGAAGCTCCACCAGTATCCTGTCAAGAGCGAGGTATGTATCTTTACTAGAGCTAGTATAATGAGCTGATTGACACGCATAATGCAGGATCATCTCCGGTACATGAAGTATAACAAATATGATGCCGCCGACAACGAGAAACTCGGTAACTGGGTTCCTGGACATACAGGTAAGATTTCGTTGAGACCCGTATGAGTTGACTAGCAACTAACTGTGCCTTCAAAGACCTTGGGAGCTTTACATTACTTTTCCGCCAGCCAGTGGCTGGCCTACAAATCAAATTGCACGATAGCAATGAATGGAAGTGGGTCAAGCCGCAAGATGCGACGTTGACGGTGAATGCCTGCGACGCCTTGTCGTTCTTGACCGGCGGCTATGTCAAGAGTACCATTCACCGGTAAGCCTTCCTTGTTGTTTAATATCCATGCTAGTGCTCAAGATCTCCCAAGGGTGGCGGTTCCTCCAAAAGATCAGCAGCATGTGGATAGGCTCGGGTTGCTATACTTTTCTCGGTGCGTTTTAACTCGTAGGAAGGAAAGGTATCTTATGAGTATAATTGAAAACAGACCCCACAACGATGTTCGACTCTCGACTATCAAAGAGTCACCTGTGTTACAAAAAGAGGGATATACTCAGAACCAGTTTGAATCCACCAATAATGCTATTCCTACAATGGAAGGTACGTCAATCCATAGCCTGACCATTTAATGATAGCTTACTCTTGGTCTAGAGTGGACCTTTGCGAAGCAAAAGTGGCAACGAACCACGGGATACATCGATGATATCAAGCATAAGACCGCCACCATTTTGCCAGGCTTTAAGGAGCAGGTTTACGTTTAGTATAATGCCAAGCCTGAGATCCACAAGGTAGCAGATTCTACATTTTAGGAGTGTATGCATATCAAGTGAAGCAGTGTATTATAGTATCGGTGTCAATGTATGGCAATCAGGTTGTTCACTGGCGTTCACCGCACGCGTGATGTGCGTGAGGGCAATTAACCAATCAGGTGATCTTCACTCGGAGCATCGCGTAATTTGTCACCCTTGTTCTCGCCCTGAACACGGTGACTATCCCTGCAGCTGCTTCTTTTCGCTCATCCTTTTGTCCTATTATTGGCAATTGG
This sequence comes from Paramarasmius palmivorus, assembly GCA_037176845.1. Lineage (NCBI taxonomy): Eukaryota > Fungi > Basidiomycota > Agaricomycetes > Agaricales > Marasmiaceae > Paramarasmius > Paramarasmius palmivorus. Next base: position 49,347 of record JAYKXP010000036.1, on the reverse strand, counting down.
AAACATGATTCATTCAGTGATCACAAAGTCGCGAAGTCAAACGACGCCTGGTAGCAGATGGTTCTAGTGAGTTGTCAGTCCTGAAGCTCTCTTCCTGCGTTGCTAATACGACTCTTCGGTCCTTCTTCTGTTCACCAGAATTGATTTCTGTTTCACATCCTTGTTTTCCTCCGATCGCCACCAACTGGTGTCTCGACTCTCAAGTCACCCCTCAACCGTTAAACAACGACCGGCGAGGTCCTGCTTTTTGGACTCCGACAGATTCTCTTTGGTCGCTGTATGGGTCGTTTGAGTAATGCATGGGGCTGAGGGGATTTGAGGCATCTTATGGATGATGTAGAATGCACTTGGAAGACATCAATCATTAACTCGTGCGTCTTCAAGCATTGTGGTCTATTTGAATCGGACAGCTGACCCTTTCGGCAGAACGTGTACCGTCTGAATGAAGAGTATACAGTACTCTACTTCGAAACTGGCTCATCTGTGCTTGCAGGCGTGTAATCGTCGCGCGAGGATTCTTGTTGCGAATGCCATGTCGGTTACCCATGTCATTGGTTTGGCCTCGCCGTCAGTCCCAGCACATGACACATTCCTTTTCTGCATGTCGCCATCGCAAAGAGCAATGAGGTGATTTCCTTACTTTGATGCGGTCGCAGTCAATTGATCTAGCCCTATAAAGCCGCACTTCCACCGACCTCATGAAGAGCTCCTCAAAGCGAACTCAGACCATTCGCTTGCCCACACCGCTCGATTACAACAATGCCTGTGCCAACACCTCAATTAGGTTCTTACAAGTATGTTCCCGAGACGAACGTATGTTTTGCGGACTCGTGATCTCAATATCCTATTCATGAACTCGTGCGCAGGAAAACCTGGACTGGGCTGAACTGATCACCATTGATCTCGGGCAGTATGGTACACCCGAAGGCAAGAAGAAACTTGCCGAGCAGCTCATTTACGCATTACGCGAGAAAGGCTTTTTCTACGTCAAGAACTTCAATATCTCTCAGGGACGTGTGGATAGGCAGTTTGCGTTAGGCAGAGAGCTCTATGAGCTCCCTCTGGAAGCAAAGGAGAAGTACATACCGGAGGGTCTGGGTGAGTCGCTTGCTATCTGCACATAACAATCCAAGTTGTGATAGATCCCCGCACTTAGATCAGGGCAAGTTTAACGGCTACGTCCCTGCCGGACGGCGGTTGTGCGTATCCTTTGTACGCGTCCTGGGGACTATACTGACACATTCAACGCAGGATTGACCCTGAAACGGGTCTCCGCGACCGACTTGAAATGTACAACATACCAAGTCCGTAAACTTGTCATCTATTTGGTATGAACGGGTTCTAACCAACTATACTCCAGAGTTCAACGGTTTTTTCCCTCAAAACCATCCTCAAATCATCCAGGATAACATCCAAGAGATCGAAGACTTCGCTCGGGTATGCTACTCCGTCGTCAAACACCTAATTTATCTTAATTGATTTCTGTACAGTCTCTCCACAGTGAGGTATTGGACCCACTGTTTGTCCTCCTAGCGATAGCGCTGGAGCTCCCCGAGGATACCTTCAAAAGACTCCACCAGTACCCTGTCAAGAGCGAGGTTTGTTTCAACGGTTTCCAACCTACCATTTTAATTTACTCCCAGATCTTAGGATCATCTCCGATACATGAAGTATGGCAAATACGATCCCGCCGACAACGAGAAGCTCAGCAACTGGATACCTGGTCATACAGGTCAGAATTTCATCCTTTAACATCGACTGGTGGTTAATCTTCTCACAGATCTCGGGAGCTTCACGCTTCTCTTCCGTCAACCGGTAGCTGCGTTACAGATTAAGCTGCATGATAGCAACGAATGGAAGTGGGTCAAACCACAGGATGCGACGTTGACGGTGAATGCTTGCGACGCTCTGTCATTTTTGACTGGAGGATATGTAAAGAGTACTATCCATCGGCAAGTACTCTCTCTTGGAAACGCATACAATGCTAAGGGTGTTACAGAGTTTCAATTCCCCCGAAAGATCAGCAGCATGTTGATAGGCTTGGGCTACTATACTTTTCTCGGTTTGTCTGTCCTGCTCTTTTCGGAAACTTGGCGCTTATGGCTGTGGCCTGGAAACAGACCTCACAACGATGTCCAACTCTCTACGATCAAGGAGTCGCCTGTGTTGCAAAGAGAAGGCTACACTCAGAACCAATTCGAATCTACTAACAACCCTGTTCCTACCATGGAAGGTATGTCTTACTCTTGATTGTGTGGGTATGCCGCTTATTTAACTGTTTTTAGAGTGGACCTTCGCGAAGCAGAAGTGGCAGAGGACGAAAGGATATACGGATGATATCAAACACATGACCGCCACAATTTTGCCAGGTTTCAATGAGAAGCTTTACGCTTAGTATTCCCATCGCTCAGATTCAGTGGATGTGTCCATTCCGTACTTGAATGACATTCCATGTGGGTGCGTGTACGTATGCAAGGAAGGCAATTGAAACGTTTCAATACTGTACTTATTAGGGTCTCCTGTCCCTACTGACTTGTCCCTGAAAGGGTGAAGTTACGGAGGGTACGTAGATATCTATGTTCTCCCAATGATGAATCCGTGTCCGCCGTGATCGTCCGCTAGCGAGAGGTTCTTCAGGAGGTCCTGCGAATATTTTGTATCTTTTTGAATTAGATCTTTCAAAGAACTTGACGACTCGTAGCAAAGTACGGGTATGTCGGTGTTTCTTCTGTACTTGTATTTAGAAACATGTGCTGGTGAGCGCCCGAATGTAAAGTTGTTCGCGAGTCAAACGAACATCACAGAATTGATCTGAGGTGCAAGGGCATAGGGAATCCGAGAACAGGGCCATACGTGCTCGAATCACCTAGTTTACCCTAGACCCCTGGCCCTGTCGTCCACTGTCACCACCGCCTCTCGTTTTTGCCCCGTGTGTCAAGATCGAGGGACGCGCGCTGGGGTGAGGATTACGTTCCTGCACGGTTGCCATAATATTGCGTTCAATCCTCGCGGAAGAAGGCGCCACATCCCCACATGGCGACATAAACTTCTACTAGATTCTGGAACAGAACCTAGAAGCTTGCGATCAAACCCTTTTGATCTGTCTAGAGAAAAATCTACAATCGACCGTGATTACAATAAAAGCTAGGAAGACAACAGGACCAATACGAACGATTTAAAGCGAGTGCGCCAGGATATGGTAGCAAGTAAAATGAGCGTGATCTACCGAAATACCAAAGAGTTCTGGGTGAGGAAATGTACACAATATTGATACAACGTCACGAAGCTTATGCCGTGATTTTTGGGACGAATCCTTCGACAATAGTAAACCTCCCGAGGTAAATGATAGCGAATAACGATAAAAATCCCAAGCGATGTGTGGAAGTCGGCTAAAGAGTATATGCTACAGGGAACGGTGGGAAGAGTGATGTTGGTTGAGATCTTAATCAGAATGCTTGACCATAAACCCTGTGAATGATGCTTGTCAGAGGCTCGGTGTTGAACGGAGCGGGATTGGTCCACTCACTTCGCGGGTTTGCTGCCCGGATGGAAAGAGTTCATCGGGAAGCTGTCTGCCTGAGAGTACGCCGACTGGAATATAGGATATAAATGATATTTAGTTATCAGGCTGTGATGACTACGTACCCCAGATGTTATCTGGCCGGACGTGAGATGTGCAACGGAAGGCGTGTACGCAGTTTCCCATCCATCCATGTCGTGTGGACCCATGCTAGGCATTCTTGTCCCAAGGTGGAACATGTTCGTGTGGTTACTCGTTGTCCCCTGCTTATCTGTTCCTTTTCCTCGCACGACGCGACGAGTGTTAAGTCTATGCAAGTGGTCAGGAGGCGATGATAAGATATCACGGAATCACGCTCACGTCGCCATAAACGATATTGCATATACTGAAACGAACGATAGATCAGAAAACCAAGCGCACGATAGAAAAGTCGAGAACATACGCTTGCTGAGCACGAAGTAAGTGGCTACGAATACTAAATTCGTTGGCATGATATTGTACTGGTGAATGGACTTGATTTGAGTACCTGGTCTGAAGTAAGTGAAGAAACACGCGCACCAGCACCAGCGTCGTCAAGCTGATAGCACTAAATGATCACAGGTTATCGATCTGAGGGCTAGGTGGCACGAGGATCGCAGCTTACCTAGTAACCGCCCCTGTGTTAATCGCATATCGTACTAAGCTGTTTACCAGCGTGTCCGACCTGGAAGGGAGTCAGCGATGTACCGGGGGCAACTCCTGGGGGCTTACTGGTGGTAGCCTGTCCTCAGCTTGTTGAGGAAGTAACAGAGTGCAACGGCAATGACAATATCGGTGAAGACAGCAAGTGCGAGTGAGACTGTTCCCAGTGTCTTAACAGTTGATCAGAATAGATTCTTGGTTATTTGAGCTGAAGCGCACCTGCAGGTGTACAACTGCGAAGACCCCGGGAAGCTGGAAACTACCGGAAGTCCTGTAAGTTTGGGCGGTTTGTCCTTAAAGGGAGGTCACTCACGCTTTGACAGTGAAGGCTTATGATTCGCAATATTGATTAGAAACAGGAAGTCCACTTTCTATGAGGAAGCATACCAAATGCCGTTCCTAAGACGATCATATGTCAATATTCAACCACTGAATGAGGAGAGGAAACGAACCCAGTTGGCCGACGATTAAAATAACCTATCAAGATATCAGCAGTGAAAGCGACAAAATTGTGGAGAACGTACAATACAAGACGTTATAATCCAGTTGCGTTCGCTGACTAGACATGAATTGAACAAAAAAAACATAGCATGGTTCTTGTGGTTGTGCTTACATCGCCATACGCGCAAAGCAAAGGACCTGGCAAGCGTGTTAGCGCTTTTGATTGGTGAAATGAACATGAAAACCAACATTTTGACGATTGCTCCGACCGTTGCCTGGTCAAGAAAAGCGTATCAGAGATGAACACGACCACCGAAATGAAGACAGTGTAGCTTACACCAATCGTTTGTTGTAACTTGAGTCATGGTAACATTTAACCGCGATAAAAGACCTTGAAGCGCGTGGTACTCACAATGAAGGACCTGCCAAGAAGTGAGATGGTTTCTCAAGCTAAGTAGAGCCTCGACGCACCATGTAGTATCCCCTCTCAATAGCGCCAACACATTGGAGAAGTTGGTTATTCCATAGTGATAGATGATATGACCTATGAGTGCCTGATCCGTAGTTTCCAGTACCCTTCATCATACGCGTCAATACTCCAGCATTCGCGATCCTAGAATCCGGATAGCCTACAGAATAAGAATAACCTGCAGAATACAAAAAGATCTGAGCGTTGACTATGGCGTTGGGTAACCGGGGGTACGCACTAGAAACTTGTATACCAGGCGGTCTGAGGGGTAGTTATTATAATACGTGAAGACTTGGGTGACCAGTATGCCGTATACACAGCAGGCTACCGCAAATCCAACCAGCACGGCACCCAAAGTGTTGTCGATGGTCACGTCGGGTGCAGACCGCGGAGACGACATAGTGGGGAAGGAAGGGAACGGCGACGGTTAGAGAAAAAGGGCCAGATGATAAAAGATCACATTCCGGAGAACCCTTCATTTAACACCACATGGACCACATGGGATCATACCAAATCATTGCCGATAAATCATCAATTTCCCAATATCCCCACGCTCCACCTTCAGTGCGATTAGGGCGCAATCGCCGCAATTTGGCACGGAACAGGTGAAGGCGTAACAGGCACAGATGGGCTGATGCAAGACGGGAAACAGCCCTCAACCACTCAAGAAAGAGCTTTGGCTGAGATGGGATGTTTTTCCGACCTTTCCTTAGAAGTAGCAACCGGCGCCGATTCGAGACCTGGAGATGAGAATCTGGAAACAACACTCAGTAAAGTTACCGAGATCGGGAATTTCAAACGAACGAGATCTCTCGAAGTCTCGATTAAATACCCTCAAATACCTAGCCAGAAATAGTCGACTTTTTTGACTATCATATCTTGTCGGAGGCGAGGTCCTAATTCCACCAGTTATGACGAAGGGTGTTCCCAGCGTTCCGGAATGAGAACCAAGAAGTCCAGACACTGAGACACAGAAGAAATTTTGGCCGCCGTGTGCCGTGACCGACGTCGCTTAGCGACTGAGAGAACAAAATTCCGTAAGGAGTTGACAGTACGTTATCAGCTGATGCGGGGAAACTCGTTATCCGACTATCGGATTTATCAAATCGGGACGCTTTGAAGCACTTTGAAGTGGAGTCGTCGGGAGTACAGACTGCGTGATAGCGAGGATAGCGGCAAGTTTAATCTGAGTCTTGATACATTGAACAAGCCTTGTCATACATTTGGGATACGGTGCTATACAAGGTTCTGAGGTGAGGTGGTATCAGTGATCACCAATGAGCTGTAAGTATTACGGTTGCATGATGTTTGACATTTGGGATCATCGCCATGAATACGAGTCAGGGGACCTGGGAGGATAACTTGGCAGGTCCTGAAATCCGCGCACGAGAAGATCAAAGTCAGTCCAGTTCGAATAGGCAAGTTAGGGTATTCACCTTTGGTTGTGCGAGAGAATCGGTACCGACGTCGGACACTACGGAAACCTCATGGTGTATACCAACCTCCAGTTGGCTCTGCAACGAAGGGAGATAGTTCAGCGCCATAATGATACGACTACGGAAGGCATACCTTGGTTTGGAATGGTGGCTGAGAGTGGGAATTTCGTGAATGATGACTGACAATGAACCTCGGTAGAGTCTGGTTTGCCGTCCCTTGTGTAGACAACTCGCGATCTGTTCCTTGACCACAAACGACCTTTCGAGTGTTGAGTGTGCACATGAGCGATATCGCGTACACTAAAGCCAGCTATCAATCGTAGGGGTGAAACAGATGGTCAAGCACATACATTTACTCAAAGTAAAGTAAAAGGCGAGAAATTGGAATGTTGTAGGCTGTACATTATACTAAAAGTTGATATTAGTTGATGGGAGACATGTGGAAGAGGTAAAAACTCAACAAAGATCAGCGCTCCCAAGCTCAGAACGCTGGTCAAAGCGCCGGTGTTGATAGCATATAATGACAGTTTGTTAACCAGTAGGTCCGATCTAATGACAGGTCAACGGAGGGGCAGAGGACTGGAAAAGATCCCCGTACTTTTTATAACCAGTTCGCAGTTTCCGAAGATAAAACGAAAGTGTGAATGCGGTGATGACATCAGTCAAAGCACCAGTACCTAAGGCCAGTGTAGCGATGAGCTACGGTGAAGTATCCTGATTGAGTATTATTGGATCATAACGTGGTATCGGACGTACCTTGAGGCGGCTGGCGTACATCAGCTTCTTTAGGCCAAAACTAGATGGTCACATCAGACACGGCATTGATAGATGAATAGAGGGTGTAAATCACCTTTTGACGGTGTATGCTAGACGTGACACACTATGAGTACGAGGCAGTGATTCGGACATGTGAAAGAAAAACCAACTGATAGCGAGACCTGAAGTGTATAGTAACGTCAATCGCCCGGAAAATCGCACAGAAACGCATGGTCGTACCGAACTGGCCGAAACTGAGAACGACCTGTTCGGAGAGTGAGCATGTAAAGAAAAACACGAGGGTCGGGGAAGACGGAAAACTAACGATAAGTGCCGTGAGTGGGAGGTTGTGGTTGCTGACTGATGAACAAGGATTTGAAAAGTAATCCTTCGACCAGACGTCAATACGTACACCTCCAAACTCGCAATGCGAAGCAGCTGAAGAGAGACGTCAGCATACGTTCACAAGCTACAATCCTGGCGTGCGCACCACTTGACAATCGTTCCTGCTGCAGCCTGTAATTTCGTTCACAGTTGTGATCCAAGGACACGACTCGCAATAAGTGACCTACACCAAGAACAACCTGAATCTGAAACGCTGCACGTTCAGCATCCATCGCGAATTAGCAAGATGCCCAAAACTCACCAGAAGAGTCCAGACAACATCTCCGTTGAAAAAAACGAGCGGCTTGGTGAAATTTCTGACCAGAGACCCAGTTAACGTGAGGAGTGAAGGAGTAATCGACACCACGCACGAGATCATGTAGTAGTAGATGAAGTGCCCAATGAAGCCCTGATCCACCGCCTCTAACAACCTATACCCGCTTAGTTAACGATCTTTCACGAAACATCGAACGGATCGGCAAACCATAGAGCGGCAACCTAGTAGGATCGTATCAGCCCTCTGCAAGCCGAATAAGACGAATTGTATACCAATAGCTTGTACCCATATGGATCCCGAGGATAACGACTGTAATACGTGAAGACTTCTGTCGACAGAATCCCAAAGACGACGCAGGAAACGCTAAAGCCGATTAATGCTGCGCCAAGTGTACTATTGACATCAGGAGAGGCCATCGGACACTGGGAGAGAGTAAGGACAGTGAGCAGAGGTGAAGGGACGCGTTAAAAATGACCGTGGGCTCTCCATGAGGCAAGGGAGCATGAGGGAGCTGTCAGCGTTGTTTCCAACAACGGCGACCCTGACCGGCGCCGGCGAGAAGTGCATGCCACATGGAGATAAGATAAGATCTTCAATTTTGAGCGGCTTTAGCGGCTTGACACCTCAAGTGCTCGTCGGTTTGCGACATTACACTGAATCGCTCAGCCCGGTAATAATCCAAGTCGACAGAGCTCTCAGACCGCTCAAATTATACTACTTGGAACTTAGAAGTCAATAATTCCTGCGTGCCCGAGTCATGTGCCATGTGGATCTGGCGTCAATTTACGAAGCGCTGTCAACCTTGCTCGGGTGAGGATTTGAATCTTTCTGTTTCGAAGGAGATTATGACAGGTGAATCTTGCAAGGGGATCAAGATCTAGAATAAGCGGTACGAGTTTAAATCAAGGATACAAATGGATGGTAAAGGTGTTAGATACAATACAGAACAGAATATTGTAGAACAAATACTATGCGATAGTTAGAACTCTGAAGTACGGTTGACTGGTTTTGGTTGCATATCAGTGAGTGCAATGTCATGAAGATCAGCGACGCTATCGAAGTGATCCGTAGAACGACCCGGGAACTTGTTGTGGGACTGGACACGGCTATTTTTAGTATCTCATATTGGGAAGATTAAATTACGCACAGGAGAAGGCAGTGGAGAAGTCACTGCGACGTTAGATCCTGGTTTGTGGCTTACAACGAAGGAGGGTACGTGACGGGCAACACCTCCGCTGGTACCGCTGCTTTCGTTTTCTGTTCCCTGGCCCCAAACTACTCTTCGTGTATTGAGAGTACACAAGAGAGATATGGCGTATACTAGCCGAAAATATGAGATTGTGTAGAAATCGACCAATGAACTCACATTTGCTCAACACAAAGTAAAAGCCCATGAATTTGAGAGTTTTCGGGCTGACATCGTACTGCTGAGGGATCAGCCGTCGCATCAAGAACCAAAGATCAAATGTACTCACGAGGATGAGGGTGCACACGCTAATGACGCTCGTGATTGCACCAGTGTTGACAGCATATATCATGAGCAGATTGATCAAACTATCCGAGCTGCATTCGGCTTATCAGTCGTACCATTCATACAGAACGACGTGTTATACGTTACCGCTTGAACCCAGTTCGGAAGTGTTGTAGATAGTAACAGAGTGTGGCCGCAGTCACTATATCCGCCAGTGCACCTGAAGCAAGGGAAAGCGATGCAATTATCTGCGGTTTATTGTCAGAAACATTCTTCAAAGTCGAAGGGGTATGAAATGACCTTGAGATTGGCTAGAAATAGCAATTTCTTGAGCTGGAAGCTGACCGACGTTTACATGAGCATCCAAGTTGGAATGTGTCTCCCAGAGAACACTCACCATCTTGTAGTGTAGGCTAAACAACGCCAATGTTCAGTTCATGCTCTCTACAGTGCGAACGCCTGAACCTACTGATACCTAGACCTGTCAAAATGGATTCAAATGAATGAACTTGTTGATCGTGTGGTATACTCACCGAGCTGAAGTAGCGTAAGAATGAACTGCGAATTGGAATATGAGCAGAGGTATTATAGGTGGAACAAATAACGAACGATCAAGAGGGTCATTGGAGCATTGTGCTTGCTGACTATGAAACGGCGAGCGTAAGTATCGCATGAAGCATGAATCGTAATTGGCTTTGGGAACGCACATCGCCACACGCGGATAGCGAAGCAACTGTACAATCAATGAATGTATTAGCGGGATCGATTGGGAGAGATGGAAAAGCGCGCCATTTCACAATAGCCCCGACAGATGTCTTTCGGGGGTGTTAGTAACAGAGTCGTGACTTGTGAGTCAGTAGAACTTACGCCGAGAAGGACCTGGAACTACCAGTAGGATTGAGAATGTAGTGGCGGCTAGAGGACGAAAAGCGCACCATCAGTGTTGGAACGACATCCCCCGTTATTAAGATTAAAGGATCGCCAAAATGCCTGTCTTATATGAGGAGTGATTTGGATGAATGAAGGATAATGCACGCACGAAATGGAGTAAATATATATGAAATGACCGATGCATATCTGATCCAGCACCTCGATGAACCTAGATTCATAGTCGATTCGCAGTCCTAGTACAGAAGAACATCTCATTACCAGACGACAGAAACCTAATACAAATATCAAACAAAGTCGAGAAGGAATATAAAGGATAACGCACCAGAGCCTTATAAATCACCCTATCCCGAGGAAATAAACGAAAGTAGGTCAAACATTGCGTCGTCAATACTCCGAAGACGAAGCAAGACACGGCAAAACCAATGAAGGCGGCACCTAACGTGCTGTCAACCTTGAACTCGAAAGCCATTGTGCTACCGCAGAGAAAAATTATGAGGAAGGGATGGAGAAACACGTTGGACCTTGGACAAGTCACTAAAAAGGAGCCGGATTTAGATCCCACCGATCGAAAACCTTCGTTGGTTCCGTCGATATCATATTTATGCCATGCGGTATCTTGCAGGGCTAAATTCCGTTCCGATCCTGTGACGTGTGAATTTGGAGGATTCCGAGTTGCGAAGTTTGAAGTTTTGAAATGGCTACATCATACATTGAAGCGAGTAACAGTTTGGGTACCTTCAAAGTTGAGGCGCACTAGAGCTATATATCCTGCTACACGCGTTTTTTTTCAACGCGCTTCTTCGAAAGCCCGAGAAAAGATAGGGCTCCATCGAAGCTAGTGGAGAGATGGCCGCCGTGTCACTGAAAATCCTTCGGTAAGCGAAAATCCAGACGCGTTAGTACTAAACAGGAAATGCAGTCCACCAGTCAAACTTTTACCGTGAGCCACGCAAGATGGTTGACTATCCGTAGAAGTGCAATAGAAGCATAAGCATAGTTCCTAAGAGAAGGTAGCGAGTGTTAGACTCGCTTGAACATGCGAATGTACAATATAGCTATCCCCGAGGTCGCCAGGACTGAGCTGGTCGCCAAGGCCATCAATATCTGCGTTGACATTTCGCCCACGCTTCAGATCAATTTTCTTCGTCTCGAGATCGTCCGGGGGACTCGGAATCTAGAGGAAAATCTCCAGTTATAATAAAATGTGGACAGGGAGTAACGAGAATGGTACTAGCACGAGTGGTGTGGAACAACGCGAGGCCGATATCAGAGAAAGACTGGGATACCCGAGCGAAGAACCCAAACTTGGGGGAGGTTGCTTTCAAAATCGTCCCATAAATTTGAATACCATTAGCACCGACTCGATAGGATCAGAGCATTGCGAGGGCTCACCGCGGCTAAGGTCAATAGAAGCATAATAGGGTGATATATCTTTGCCCCGTTTGACGGATGTTGGAGCATCACGACCATTTCGGGAGACAGGTCGGGGTCAACCGTCAGGCCTGAGGCATCATTTCAGTACAAGAGTGAAGCGGCGTAGTATTACTGGTGATGGTGTTAAAGAACTGGTCACGAGTCGGCCGATTCGGAAAAAAGCTGACAAATAAAATTCGCACACCAATTTTCACAGCAATACCGCTGCATGATCGATGCGTGATCATCTCAACTCAGTCTCAACATGACCCAACCTTCGAGCATCTCGTCTGACCAGTGCTATTATAAAGGGTCCGCAGATCTCCTCAACATGCCAGATTGCTCAGCCTGCTGCCAGTGTTTCGCTAGGAGTTCATCACGGGAGGTCAAGGAAAATTGTGGAGCCGAGGTATCTTTCGGGGCTGGAATAGGTGCGTCCTTCAAGTTATGGTTGATACTTGATACGATATAATCGACGATACCTATAGACACGGTCGGATGCAGTTCAATCACACCGCTCTATCGCCAGTTGAGTCTATACCTCAACTCTACGCCTCCGGAGTGCCGACAACGACCCTGGTGCTTTGATCATATCCCTTGTACTCTGATCGCTGTGCCTCTCACCATACAGACTAGATTCGCACTGTGATTCGAACATGTACATCTCTCAGCCCACTCTGGAACTCAGCATATTATATCAAGCCCATTAATGCCACCGTACTACATGGACAGGTTTTAACTATCAATACCTCAACTCTTCTGCAGACCCTGAACACCCCTGCGAGCTCAATATCATTTTTTTAGCTGAAACTGTGACCGGCGTATCGATGACGTCAAGGACGTTGCGATATACCAACATCAGAAGTATGTTGTAGTGGGGCCGTCTTCACGATGGGGAGTGCTACTGAGCTAAGCAATGCCGATGTGATGAGTGGTGACACACGTGCTCCCGCTCTCGATCCCACATGTGGATCGCACACGCAAGGTACAACTCTGCAAGATGTAAGTGCCTCCGAGCATCGCCTACATTCTTCCCTGTATTCTGGTCTTCTCTTCACACCCTAAGGGTGCTCGAACTCGAGTCATGATATGAATTACATACCGTGCTAAGGATTGATTCTACCTGATGACTCGAGGCTTTGATTCTTACCGTTTCGTAACCAGATCTTTGGAAAGATAAGTTGCTGTTATTCACACTTGGCAGTGGTAACACCGTCACGGTGGGCCTGGATTGGAGAGCGCAGAAAAGTGAAGAAGTAGAGAAGTTCTTGAAGGTATGGTTCCTACCTCTATATGGCCACGTTGGTGAATAAGTAACTGCATCTGTAGACATCTGCAAAAGCACACTCAATTGTAACTCAATTGTCAGAAGCGATGCCGTTTCACGTGCACGAATACTTTGCCCGTCCTCCTTCCCCACCTGACGGTGATTCTGCGTTTGCTCAGCACGTATTACGAACTCGGTTGAACGGCACTGACCTCGCCGATCACTATCACCCCGAACCACTCGAGTCACGCTCAGAACGCGTCGCTATTTCGGGACCGATACCAGATCAGGACCAACGACAGAGACATAAAAGCGCCATGCTAGACCATTCTTCAGCAAGTTCTCGAACTTTTCGAACATCTTTCACAGCCATGTCCTCTTTCAAAATCGCCGTGTCAAACGAAACTCTCGATCTCTTGAAGAGGAAGCTCGAGCTTAGTCGTCTCCCAGACGAGATCGATGATGCTGGATGGGACTATGGAGTTCCTCTCGCAGATATCCGCAGGCTCCTTGCGCGTTGGAAGAATGGATATGACTGGAGGAAATACGAGGAAATCTTGAACGAGGAGCTACCTCAGTTTACAAGGGACATCGAAGTCGAAGGTCATGGCGTGTTGAACATCCACTACGTGTACAAGAAGAGTGTGGTGCAAAGCGCTATTCCGCTTTTGTTCGTTCATGGATGCACGTGATAGCTTTTTCGGAACCTTCAACTGAACGCTGACCACTGCTTGCCAGGGCCTGGAAACTTCCTCGAAGTGAGGAAAATTCTGCCATTGCTGACGGCCAACGTACCCGGCCAACCAAGCTTCCATGTTGTGGCGTTCAGTCTTCCAGGTACCGGCTTCTCCCAAGGAACGAAGAAGAAAGGGTTCGAGCTGAAGCAGTATGCTGAGGTATATTCTCTTGCAATTCGCACGACCATCATTCGCTCATTCCCTTTGAGGTTGGGCATAAGCTAATGTTAGCACTCGGATATAACGAATACGGTTGGTTTCATATGTTATAACCTTCATCATAGTCAGTTCATTGGGCTCCAGTGACGCAGGGTGGCGATTGGGGTGGCGCGGTACGGTCTATTCCTATAGCCGAGGTACATGTTCTTACGGTGAGCCCTGTAGATCACCCACACTATGGCTGTTGCATATGGCGGAACGCATGTCAAGGCTTGGCACACCAATTCACCTATGTACGTTCTCATCTATGTCTCGCTCCTGTATTTGCTCATAGGCTATATCCTAGGGTCTTTTCTCCTCCTGAAGGCATTGACCCATCAAAGTACACGCCACAGGATCTTCAGATTCTCGAACGCAAACAATGGTTCCAGCAGAAAGCATCCGGCTACTCCCAGCAGCAATCTACGCAACCCCAGACAATCGGATACAGTTTGGCTGACTCGCCGGTTGGACTCCTAGCATGGATCTACGAGAAGCTGGTGACATGGACGGATGGCTATCCCTGGGAAGATGACGAAGGTGCGGCAGTCTTCTATTCCATCAAGCGAACGGAACGGCTGAACCGTCGCACGCTGTAGTATTGACTTGGATCTCCATCTACTGGTTCTCAAGAGACGGCCCAGCTGCATCTACTAGGATATACTACGAAGTTACGAAGGCTCGTGGTTTTGCTCCTGGCCCAACGCCTACAATCCCCGTTGGCCACTCTTTCTTCCCGAAGGAAATTGTGATTAGTCCCAAGTCGTACGTGTTTCTCGCAGCTTCGAATCTCGCAGTGCTTTTGAAATGATTTCAGTTGGTATACCGACAAACACATCGTATTCTCTGAGCAACACGAACGTGGCGGGCACTTCGCTGCTCATGAGCAACCAGAAGAGTTGGTAACAGACTTGAGGAAGATGTTTGGGAAGGGTGGGCCAGTGTATGGGGTCGTTCCAGGAAAGGATGGATATGCATAAGCCGTTCGAATATTGTTATGTGATTAAGAATGTTTCTGGATGCGCCAAGTGGTAGTTAACAGATCAAGTCTTGCTGTTGGAGGGCCAAAATACAAACAGCAGGGAAATACATTTCTTGTTCACCGGTTTTGGTGTTCGTACTTGAACGTTTGGATGTAAGGAGTGACAGTAATCAAGGGGCCTCAGATTTCTCCCGATCGTACCGAAGCGAGCTCGCGTGGGGGGGTACCCCCCATGTGACTTTACTCCGTTTATGCTGTACCGTAATCTGAGTATCTTTCTTGCCTCGTCGCTTGGGCAGCTTACACTCTCTTATCTTCACTCGAATAAAACTTACAAGAGTCACTCGAGCCGAGATGTGTTGGCACTGGTAAGTAACGGAGTCCCAATTTCCTTCCAATCAAACTTCACAATCGCCATATGTACACCTTTTCTGGAATGAACGACACCTAACTTGCCAGCCGGCGCCACCGACAAGATTGCTTCTCAACGGGAATACAGAGTGTCAATGTCCTTGTTGGAATTGGGTAGGATTGAGTGGAGGACAGGACCCCGAGGGACAGAGTCGCGCCCACAACCGCTACCGCTATCAAAGCCCAGTACCAACCCCAGTACGGCTCAATGCTATAGGCATCTCTTCTCTTGGGCAATAGGAAAAAAAACAACTCGAAAGTCTCGTCGCACCGCATCACCTTTCATGTCTCAACTTCACTTCAACCCCAACAGTATGTAGTCCTCAGTAGTCCTGTTGCTAGAACCGTCAGTGATACTAATAGTGATGTTCTGATTCTGAGGACTAGTTACGTGGATTTCCTATTCCGTGTGGGAATAGTAGGCGGGCCGGCCTTAAATACGTTATTTACAGCATTTGCCATGCGAGCTAGTTGTAGTAGGATCGGGAGAGATCTGAGGCCCCTTGACAGTAATGGACAAATGGAAAGCGACTCGGAAGTTCGGAACTGATCCCGAAATGTTGAGTCCGATACTCCGAGGCTCTGAGATTTGAAACTTTCTCACGCTTGCAATTTTCAGCTCCCCTCAATCTCTGTCTTATTGAAACCCCTAGGCTGCTTAGAGCTATGAGATTTTACTTCTTTTCTGAGGTAAAGTTGAGCCAGTTTCGCTGCACCCGCCACTTCTTCACTGATAATCATCCAGGAACGATGTTACTAGGGGACAAATAGCCGTCCCTGGGCAGGCGTCAAGGGTGAACAACGCGCTCTTGTCTTCAGACCATGCCCGTCTTAGTGAGTTCCAGCTTCTACATCCACTAAAAGAACATATGCCAACGTGATTTTTCTCCTCAGGTCTTTTCGCAAGAACTCTTAGACAGAACAATCGACTACCTTCATGATGACAAGCCAACCCTCAAAAGCTGCGGTCTTGTTGCATCCAGATGGGTCCCTCGCAGTCGACATCACATCTTTGGAAAGATAACAATCTGTCTCTGGAGGAAATACAACGAACTCGTCGAAGTCTTGGACAATCCGCTCTGCACATTCCACACCTCCATTCGACACCTGGAGTTACATGGCTTTCAGGGTCCCGGGTTCGAATCACTGTCAGAAGGGGAGTGGTTGGCACCTATCACAAAGCATGCCGATAAATGGGTTTCGTTGACGAGATTAATGGTGGCGAACATGGATCGGAAGACGAGGTATTCAGAGGCATGGAAACAGTTTTTTGACTCGGAGAACGTGAAGGCGCGGGTAACACAGTTGACTCTGGGCTCGTACGTGTCACTTGACACCCAGTTTCTGTCGTCGAACTCGGTAGAGGAGGTGCTGTCGCTACTGGGTATCGTGTGCCAGTTTCCGAACTTGCGCGTTGTTGTGGATACGGATAGTTCGGGAACGATGATTTTCAAATTTAACTTTCTATTCCTTTCCCTTCCCTTCGTACTTACTCAGTAGATTACTCAGCTCATAGGTAGTACAGTACTTACATGAATATTCTAGATATATGTACGTAGGTATAAAAGGGCTCTACGAGCCTTAGAATAGATGTGATCATTCATAGTACCACGACAGGTTATGGGCCCCGAGCCCTACTGAATTCTCGCGTTACTGTCTTTACTCTCAGCTCTTACTCGTCCTCATCTCTCTAATACACTGTCCTTACCATCCCAGTCATGTCCTCATCCGATTCAGCTTCATCCAGCGCGTACCGCATCCAACATCTCTCCGGTGTCGAGAACTACTCCACCTGGAAGATAAAGATGCTTGACATTCTTACAGACATGGGCCTCGATGACTACGTTCTCGGCACAGCCCCAAGGCCTAACCTCCCGGATGATAACCTCGACACCAAAGCTTGGATCAAGAAGGACCGACAAGCTCTTTCCGCCATCCGACTCAGGGTCGGCGACGAACCCCTTGTCTACATTTCCGACTCCGCAACCTCAGCAGCAGCCTGGAAGACACTCTCCGACATGTACCAACCCAAGGGTGCCATCGGCATTGTTCTGGCACGTCGAAAACTTTTCCGTGCCCAGTGCCAAGAAGGAGAGGATATTGAGGAACACATCCGAACGATGACGCGTTATCGGCAACAGCTTGCTAGCCTCGATTCAAAACTTACCGAAGATGAGTTTTCCATCACACTTCTCACCTCGCTACCCGACTCCTGGAATGCTTTCATTCAGGGTGTCGACACTTCCTCACTCGACAACTCCACCAAACTCATCGCTCGGATCCTCGAACAATCTCGTCGCAAGGATGCCAAGCCCAGCTCCGATGACGTTGCGCTTGCTGCCAACAGATTCAAGAAAGGCAAAGGCAAACCCTCATCCCCGAATTCCAACTCCACCGGTTGCTATGGTTGTGGACGCGCCAACCACGTCATTTCCGAATGCCGCGATACTGCCGCTGGCAAGACCTTCACTCCTGAGCAGAAGAAACGCAACTACGAGCGTTCCCTGCAGTCCAGGTCCCGCAACAACCGTGCTCACGTCACTCAGGAAGAGGAGTCCTCACCCTCAACACTGGATTCGGACTATACGTTCATGGCTTCGGATTCAGTAGATAGTAAACTCCCTCCTGATGCATGGTTAATAGACTCTGCTACTACGAAGCACATTGTACGCAATAAATCTTTGTTTACATCTTATCAGGAGACCCCTGGACATTCAGTCATGGGATTTGGTCGTCAGTCAGCCCTCGGAAGAGGCACCGCATGCATCGCAACTCATCACGGCACTCGTGCATTCAACATCACACTCCAGAACGCACTACATGTCCCTGATGCACCATTCAATCTCATTTCAGTTGGTCCTATGACCCGTGCAGGCTTCTCATTACATTTCGAGGGAAACTATCTATCAGTCATGTCACCAGGCCCTTCTCCGCGTGAAGTTATCCGCGGAAAACGCGTCGGCAACCTCTATGTGGTCACCGTTACCCGCAGCTCACCCCGCTTCGCTTCTCTCTCCATCCCTTCTTCCCCATCAACTCCCGAAATGCCTACGCTCGCGTTCCCATCAAATCCATCAGCCCGTACCTGGAAGGATTGGCACTGCGCCTTTGGACACATCACGCCCAAGTCCATCAAACTCCTGCAAGATAAGGGAATGGTCACTGGAATGGCCATAGACCATGACAGTCCACTCACCTTCGACTGCGAAGGCTGCACCCGTGCTAAACAGCATGTCTTCCCCTTCCCAAACGAGTCAGACACCGAGTACACGGAAATTGGGCAAATTACCTTCACCGACGTATGGGGACCCGCTCGCACCAATGGCATTTCCCGGGAACGTTACTTCATTTCCTTTACCGACGGTGCTACCCGGCGCACTGTGATCCTGTTTATGAAGCAAAAGTCAGAAGCAGAAGAGAAAATCAAGCAATATACGGCCTACATTCGCACCCAGACTGGCAAGAAGGTTCAATGTTATCGTTTTGACAACGGCGGAGAATATGTATCTGCCAAAGTCAAGAAATACCTAGCTGATGAGGGGATACGCTGCGAAATCACGGCACCACACTCACCTCAACAGAACGGAGTCGCCGAACGACTCAATCGCACACTTGTCGAAAAAGCTCGCGCTATGTTAGCCGAGCATGATTTACCCCTTTTCCTCTGGCCTGAAGCACTCGCGTACGCCGTTTACCTCAAGAACCGATCCCCAACGCGTGCCTTGAAGCAAGATATCACCCCCCACGAGGCTTTCTGGGGGAAGAAACCAGACGTCAGCATGTTGCGTGAATTCGGCAGCCCGTGCTGGGTTCTACGCCAGGACGGAAAGAACCAGAAACTCACCTCTAAATCACGCCCCTTTCGCTTCACTGGCCTCTCAGACGAATCCCGCGCATGGCGATACTACAACCCTGAAGCCCGAAAAGTCTTGACGTCACGTAATGTTATCTTCTCGCCGGAGACGCAAACCGAGTCTTCTGAGATTCCGGTACCCGTGTCGGCACTCGAGGGGGAGCGAAAACCATCTGAGTATTCAGTTACCCATCATTCCGAGTCACCGACACAAGAAAACAAGCCAGACGTACCTCAGGATACCCCATCTGAGTCATCTCCACCCAATTCACCCATCCAGCCAGCTCAACCTTCTAAACCTGCACCTAGAGCGCCCAAACCTGCACCACCTCCTCGTTCCTACATCCCCAGAGCCACCAAAGCCAACCCCATAGACTACCGGCTCCTCAACAATCCCAGATCCCGCTCATCCAACACACCAGATGCGTGGAAAACCAGAGTACCATCTTCGAGTCTTGATTCGGAGCCAGACACTGCAGCACTTGCTTTTCCAGCAATTCCAGAATCCCAAATAAGCGAACCACTTACCGTTTCCGAGGCCAAATCTCGCCCAGACTGGCCAAAGTGGAAGGAGGCAATGGATGCAGAGATTGCGCAGCTCAACAAACTGCAAACTTACACGCTTACGTCATGCCCACCTGACCGGACCGCCATCTCCAACAAATGGGTTTTTCGACTCAAACGCGACGACGCCGGCAACATCACTCGCTACAAGGCCCGACTCGTCGCCAAAGGCTTCTCACAAGTCCCCGGCATTGACTACGACGAAACTTTCGCTCCCGTGGTCCGTATTGAAACCATCCGACTACTCATTTCTCTTGCCGCCCGCTACAACCTCAAAGTTCACGTTGTCGATGTCATTGGAGCATACCTCAACGGGAAACTTGACGAAGAAATCTATATGATGCAACCGGAGGGATATGAGGATGGGACCACCCGAGTCTGCAAGTTGGAAAAGTCACTTTACGGCCTCAAACAGGCTGGCCGGGTATGGAACCTTACCATGGACTCCAGATTTCAAAAATATGGTTTCATTCGTTTATTTTCAGATCAATGTGTCTATATCCGAAGATCTGAACATGGAGTCGTCATTGTTGCTGTACACGTCGACGACATGTCAATTTTCGCCTCTAACGACGCGTTGATGACCGAAGTCGAGTCCCAACTCGCATCCGAATTCTCCATCAACAAACTCGGTGAATTACGCCAGCTCCTGGGCATGGAAATTCGCCGAGACTCCCACTCCATCACCCTCACACAGACCCAGTACATCACCCGGATTCTCGAGCGGTACAAGATGGCCCAATGCAACCCTGTTCACACCCCCATCGACACTCACATCAAACTTACCAAACTCTCCGACTCAGAATCCTACCCGGAAATCAAGTCCGTCTATCAAAACATCGTTGGATCCCTCATGTACGCTGCCATCACCACTCGACCCGACATTTCGTTTGCCGTACAAACCCTTTCCCAATACAACACCAACCCTGGTCCTACTCACCTCACCGCTGCCAAACGAGTTCTTCGATACCTCAAAGGGACTTTACATCTCGGCATCAAGTACTCGTCATCAATCGACGACGACTTGTCGATTTTCAGCGACGCTGATTGGGGAAACAACACGGACGACCGCCGATCCATCTCCGGGTACGTATCCATGCATGCAGGGGGAGCCGTGACTTGGAACTCCAAGAAACAGCCCACCGTTGCACTCTCGAGCATGGAAGCCGAGTACATGGCACTCGCCGCCGCTACTCGCGAGGCTCTATGGCTCCGCACCATGTTCTCGGAACTTGGTCTCGCACCTCAGCATCCCACCAATATATTCGTCGACAATCACGGAACCATCTCCTTCGCCCAGAACTCCGGATTTCACGCCCGCTCAAAACACATTGACATCCGGCATCATTTCATTCGCGAGAAGATTACCTCTAACCAGGTAACAGTTCACTACTGCGCAACGGACGACAATACGGCGGATATTCTCACCAAGGGACTTAGCCGAGGCAAGCACGAACACCTCGTAGACCTTCTCGGGATGTCTCGCGCTTGAGGGGGAGTGTTGTGGATACGGATAGTTCGGGAACGATGATTTTCAAATTTAACTTTCTATTCCTTTCCCTTCCCTTCGTACTTACTCAGTAGATTACTCAGCTCATAGGTAGTACAGTACTTACATGAATATTCTAGATATATGTACGTAGGTATAAAAGGGCTCTACGAGCCTTAGAATAGATGTGATCATTCATAGTACCACGACACGCGTGTTGCAGATGGATCCATTTGGTGATAAGGCGAAGGACGTGGTCAATTCTAGTAGCGATGCCGAAGAGGAGGACGATGATGAGAATGGGGTAGAGGATGCTGAGCTGGGAGAACGGGTACCTCTGGATGAAGCAGAAGTGCTACACCTCGCCGAGAATATCGGATGTGCACCTGTTGGATTAGAGGAGTTCGATATGACCGGCCTACATATCCCCTGCAACTTCCCCATTCGTCTCCTCTGGGAATGGCTGCGGGTGCACAAGGCCGTATCATTGCGGAAACTCGCTATACGCCTCGACTACATGGACGATGTTGACATGCCTGCTTTTGCGAGATACTTGCAGGCGGCTGGAGGTTCTGTGAAGCATTTGAAGCTTGCGCTGGGTCTGTCGGGTCGGGATGTGGGCGATATGCCGGAAGTAATGGCTCTCGAGGAAGCGAGAGTGCAACTGAGGGCGATACTGCGTACGTGTTCTATACGATAGCAAGGAGTGTTAGCTGACCAATTCTTTGCAGAATCGTTTATATCCCATGAGGTTTTAGCACATTCTAACGGTCTCGAGAGTGTCAGTCTCGAACTGATCTACTTCTACGATATCGGAAATGACCGACCACTCTCCCTGTTATCCCTCGAAGAGATGGTCAAGGCAATACCAGGAAAATCCCTAAAACGGCTGGAAATACAAGTCTGGACGGATTTGGCTTCAGACGGAGACGTCTCCTTGGAGGTTGAAGCACGCAAATGGAAGAGCGGTGACACGATACTCGCAGATCAAGATGTCTTCCCGGAATTGAAAGAGGTGGTGGTAACGGTCACTGTTGTCGAGGATATCAACTTCACGGAGTACTACTCTGGGGAGATGGATGGCCTTGATGGGGAGGACTCAACAGTGAACGAGGGATTGATATCCAAGAGGCTGGAGCTATTATTCCCAAAATGTTTAGAGCGCGGAATTGTACGTTTCGAGCACAAGCCATGGTATTAACAGGGCTGCAGCTGGTAGTGTCACTATTTGTACTAGACAGAGGACATGGAAGGGACTGAATCGACACCTCACGTTTCTTAGGGCATCTTCTTCTCCTGCGGCGCTCGAATCACATGTGCTTTTTTGCCATTCAGTTCTAGCGCTAATTTTGACGTTTTGCGCTTGCCAATTTCATCTATCAGCGATCAATCACTGGTCTGGCGCCAATACATTCTAGCTGTCAAAGAGGTGAGGAAAACATGTGTGCCAGGTAAAATTAATATATGCACCGCATAGCTACGCATAGTACGCCTACTCCAGCCCACGATTCTCCCCGCTTTTGCTTTTGCGAGACTCATCACCTCTGATCCCCTCGCTATTCCATGGACAACACCACTCTCCTCGACCACGCAACTGGAAAATGCGTCGATATCAACGGATGCAGAACCGTCAGCCAGATCATATGGAGTTGCCTTTCGGTCATCTTCATCTGCACCTGGGTCGCGATTCACCCCAATATACCAGTCATCGGCACACACTGGGCAGTCGTGATATATCAAAACATCGAGTTAATGGTCATTGCCCTACTCGCGCCCGAATTCATGATCTTGTGGGCAATGAGACAGCGGGCTTCTGCGAAAGAGATTGGAAAGAGATTTGCGAGTAAGTTCATCGATTCTAGATCACAAGGCGAAACAGTGCTGAATAGTCTAATCTAGAATACGGATGGGGAATAACACATGGGTTCTTCGTGATAATGGGAGGCTTTGCACTCTATGATGGGGAAACGTTCCGTGGGTACATATGGGACAGGGATAGAGGCATGAACGGAGATCAGCCATATGAAGGCCAGGCCGAGGGATATCTTGAAGAAATCAAGGCCTACCACCAAAAACACCATGATGATCCGGACACTATGGTGAGTTTCAAGGTTTGATTTGGCCTCTGTGATACTGTGTCATCCTAAACACCTACAGAATGATGATGCGGACGAGAAGGCACCAGATTCGCTTCCGATACTCCATGAGCGCTCCGCCACAATCAATGCTGATCAGGAAAACAGGCCACTCACAAGCCCCGAGCCTCCAGACCTTCTCGAGTTTCTCGTTGCTAAAGGATACATTACCATCATAGAGGACGAGGTCAGGGACAGAAGCCACGCCGACGTTATTTCTAAATCCATCGCCATTGTGCAAACGACTTGGTTTATCCTCCAAGTCGTCACTCGTGCCGTGGCAGGACTGGCCGTCACCGAACTCGAGATCATCACGGTTGGCTTCGCTATTCTCAATTTCATTACCTATTTCTTGTGGTGGAACAAACCACTTCGTGTCAGGCATTCCATCCGCGTAAACTGGCGGCCAAAGGACGCTAGAATTGATAGCCAGCTGCAGGATAAACGGAAAAGCTCATTCGGCAATATCGTTGGTTCGGTAGTTGCCTATATCTGGTGGGAAGGTCACCCTACCACTGGAACGGAGTGGCTATGGCAGCTAACACTCCTTCCAATATGGATCTTCGTGCACATTTTTCTCGTGTCCGCCGACCTTCTATCTGACGAAGATGATAAAGATATGGCAGTCCTGCTCTCCTCCAGATTGCACGAGGACCGACCCCTTCTCGTTATTGCTGTCTATGGAATCGCAGCTTTATTTGGTGCCATCCACTGCATTCCTTGGGCGTTCCAATTTCCAACGCACACTGAACAGCTGCTCTGGCGTGTAGCTGCGGTTGCAGTCGCGGCTGCACCCATCGTGATGGCCTTCTTGCATGGATATGAGAAGAAACTGTGGAACTCAATTCCGGACTGGTTAAACAACATAACGACTGCCATTGCCTTTCTACTCGCCATCTCATATGCCGTATTCCGAGTAACATTGGTAGTCCTTGCATTCATGGCTCTGCGGAATTTGCCGTCGAGCGCATACCAAACTATTCAATGGACAACATTTATCCCACATATAGGGTGACTCTGGTACTTCGACTTTAATCTGACTCATTTAAACGTATAGCTGATTCAGGTTTCTAGCCTCTCATCATAGTTCCGATCCTCTGTCGACGTGTTTTCACCCGATGGGCTTTTCCCGTTTAATGCACCTCCCTTGTCTTGACATGTAGATTTACCACAAAATAATGGCCAATGTCTACGTATTCGATAGTTGGTATTTATTTGTTTAAGTGCCTTCCCCGTGAGATGAGACTCGGCTCGAGGGGCACTACAGGTATATTTTCTCACGTTCTGAGTCTCCTCCGAGTCTCTCGCCGGGACCACTGTATCCCTTGACCACATCCCTCGACTCAGATGCACAGGCCTAGTGACCATCAGTGTATCAGGCTTCCTTTACTACTGGTGAAATAGACCGTCAGTTAACTGCAATCTGAGTAGATGTTCCATTTTCATTTGCCAACCTGTTATTGATTAATTGTGATACTTCTGATATAAACTGTAGACAAGATCCTGATGGCTTCTACTTTGCATCATGACCTCAAGATGTTTTGACACTCTCCAGGCTCAACCACCAACATTAACGGTCTTTCTGGTGCCAAGTATCGTACGTGGATATGCTTCACAGGATTCTTAATCTCAACCTGCTCTTTTGTGAAGATCAGCTATTTCATCTATGGTACACCACACGCCCACGCCAACTACTGGATGGAACCTCACTGTCTTTATTCCAGGAACATATGCAGTACTATTCAGCCTATCTGTCAAATTTATCGTACGGCAGAAACGGCCTGGGTTTCATGCACATTTGATGTTTATCATCGTTCTCTTTGCTTTGGCGACAATCGGTATCGCCTTCAACACCCTGAACACGGTCAGCAAAGCAAATGCTGCATTCCACCTGTCATTAAATGTCGCTACTCTGTAAGGTTCATATCCTAAATCCTCGTTGGCATATTTAACAGGCATACTAGAAACTCATCTTATATGGGGTCAATAGTAACACTTATTACTGCAAAGTAATTTGTTGCGATGGTCCTGGTCTAACAAAATCTAACTGTAATCTTTCC
Source organism: Paramarasmius palmivorus (assembly GCA_037176845.1). Lineage (NCBI taxonomy): Eukaryota > Fungi > Basidiomycota > Agaricomycetes > Agaricales > Marasmiaceae > Paramarasmius > Paramarasmius palmivorus. Next base: position 23,912 of record JAYKXP010000036.1, on the reverse strand, counting down.
CAGTGTTGTAGCAGACATGCTCCTGGTAGTATTTCACTGTCTTTGCTTACCCTTTAGACTGAACGAATGCCAGTTATGGCGGTGCTACATAATATGGGCATGCCGCGTAAAGGTTATTGTTGCCCCCGTGGTTTTATGCGTTGCAAGTAACGGTGAGTCTCATACTGCTACTATCAGTGGCTACATATCAAAGGCTATTAGTATTAATCTAATGCGCAAACTCAGTGGCAGCAATAGTCGTCACCGTTCTGAGCTATAAACTTCAAGGTAATGGAGGGGATGAGTTTCTTGATGTTGTTGCACATTCAAGCCCGCCTAACTTGATCGTCGTATTTCTCTATGGTGCTCTGTCTTCAAATCTTGTCCTGACGACAATGATAGGTCAGTTCTCAGTTCTCCGCTCTCGATTTCATCTCGTACGCTGAACGAAAATAAAGCGGGAAGGATTTACTATATAATACGCCAGAACCTTGCTCTCCTCGGCCCTGGTGTTCAGCGGATGTACAAAACTGTGATTGCTATCTGGTGCGTTATATCTTTCCTTCCATCTCACGTATCTAATACCACGAAAGCCTCGAGTCTGGGATTCTGTATCCAGCTGCGTTAGCAATCTACGCGATCTTGAGATCACGTCAATTGGACAGAAATGACCTGTCAGTGGCAGTAGTGATCCCTGCGAAGATAGCTTACTTCTCCTTGATTCAAATGGTGGTACGTTTTGAAATGTTCATCAAAGATTTTGTCCCTTTTAATCACATCAAAACAGGGAATTGCCCCAACATTGATTATAACACGCATAGGCCTACAATGCAGTATAGATGATGATCGTTTGACGCAAGCCTCAAAATCTTTTCCCAGAAACCTCTCCAACACAAAACCCGAACTGCCCACTTGACATAGTCCACCCAAATCCCTATTTATCTTTGTATGAAAGATGTGCGTTACGCGGGAGTTTTAATCCATATGAAGCAGTCATTCAGGCTCCCGGCCATGATACGACTTCCTGTGCCGCTTTTTACGGCAGAAATGTAGAAAATCACCCAGAGGCGGCAAAGTCAGCTGAGATTGAGCCGGATCTGGGAGCTGTAGCGTTAATCTCACGTAGCAGCTGAGGCTGTCACGGTTATCAGCGACGGTTGAACATGCATGTGGTTTGAGTATTTATTAGTCTCGAGAATCCAGACTGACGATACTACCTGACGATCGCAAGCGATGTGGTAGTATGTTATTTATAGTATCTCAGTTGAGAAGATATCATACAAAAGCCTCCAATCTATTGTTCTATTGATAGGCTAGCCTACTAGGTGAGAAACGACACTTGATTTTACATGGGTGTCCTACTGTGCCGCCTTCACGGCCTTGGCCAAATCTGCGTGCACTGCACAGTATGACGGCATGACTCTACACTGTTCAGTTCTCGCGCTTTCAATCTAGCTCCGAGTCTCTTTCCGTGATGACGATGCCACCAAACTTGCAAGTTTCGGCTGCCCAATCGCTTCTGCAACCTTAGCTACAGTGCTTTTTTAGCACTAGCGACTCGGATCATGGTTCTCATCATTGTTTACAATATGATATTCACATCTGTTAACTAGTGGCGGAACAAAGTTTCGGTACGTCTCTGTAGTGGGGCGGCGGGCCATCAGCAAACGGACAAAATCTTGCCGCTTTTACGGCTTTTACGTCGCCTTCACGGCAAACTCTTCGAGTTCTGTACATTACCACTCAGCGCGAAACTCGTATGTATATAACACATGCTTTGTACAGTACCTTGAATATATTCTTGGTTACCTTGAGCATAATCTTCCACAGGATGCGTCTACCAACTACATATCACTAGGTAGCGTAGTCCTTGGTGATGATTATGTACCCGATTCACAATCACCGCTTCAGTTTCCACTCCTCGCCTCCAGAAATCCATCTGATGCTGATTTGATTGCCCCAGGATATGTCCTGTGTTTCGAACCAAGAAGATACGATCACTAGGAAGTTGTTCTATGATAATACGCGCATATCGCATGTAGTAAGTACTTTCCATTTTCGCCCCAGGTGTGACCGAGTTAATGAGACCGTCAAATAAGATTTAATCCAGTAAGTCATTCCTGATACAACGTGGGCTGCACATGTAGACACCATGAACACCATCCCGGTGGTGCACTTCCATTCTTCAAGCGTCCATGCTCCTTCTATACGCTCTCGCGAGGCCCATTGCTTCGAATATCCCATCCGCTTCTTCAGACGATTCCACACCTTCTGGACCGGTTGGCGAATGCACTGACATTATAGGATGTAGGACCGTTACCGATATCATTTGGGGCTGTCTTTCCGTCATATTTATATGCACCTGGGTCGCTATTCATCCACATATTCCACTTGTCGGTACGAATCGGATGACCATATTCTACCACAACTTGATACTCATGGTCATTGCCGTCCTCGCACCTGAATTCATGATTTTATGGGCTATGAGGCAGCGGAAGTCTGCGCGAGCAATTGGGGATAGGTTTAAACGTGAGTTTTGGACTTTGATAATTGTCTAAATAGTGCTAAAATATTCATCCAAGAATACGGATGGGGAGCGACTCATGGATACTTCGTAATAATGGGAGGCTTCGCTCTGTACGACGGCAATGAGTTTCGTGGATATTTATGGGAAACCGATAGAAGCAACGGAAAGAAGAGCCGACCGTATGACGGGTATGCAGAAAGGGATTGGGAAAACATCAAGACTTACCATGAAAAGCATCGGAACTGTCTCGAGGGTGACGCAGTAGGTCTTCTGACTTGATGTGGCAACCTGTGTCATGTTTCTGAATGGTTGTTATCAAATGCAGAGGCATAAAGATAACACGGCTTCCCAGACATCCTCCACAAGCCTACTCGAGTTTCTCGTTGCCAAAGAATATATTACCATCACTGAGGACGAAATCAAGGATCGAAGCCACGGGGATTTCATTTCCAAGTCCATCGCAGTCATACAGACTACCTGGTTTATACTTCACGTCATTGCTCGTGCCGTCAAAGGGTTCGCCATGACGGAGCTGGAGATCATCACGGTTGGGTTTGCCATTCTCAATTTCATCACCTACGCTTTGTGGTGGAACAAGCCACTTCGTGTTGGACAACCATTACGAGTTCATTGGCGAAAAGGAGGGATAACAAAGGATAAAACACTCAGCCCAGCAGCCACACATCCGAGAAATTAAGCTTTGCGGGTCGTCAAGCACATCATCAACCCGTTATGGCAAATCACCCTTAATATCTACTTTGACACAGACCAAAAGGACCTAAAAATCCTCATCTCCTCCAGATTCGATGACGATCTCGTCTATCTTTATGTTGCTGTGTACATGATTGCAGCTGTATTCGGTGCCATCCACTGTATCCCGTGGAGCTTCCGATTTCCGACGCATACAGAGCAAAAGCTTTGGCGTATCTCGGCAGTTGCGGTCGCGGCTTCCCCCATTGCGATGTTGATTATGCATAGTTTCTACAGGAAGAGGCAGGACCTGTTTCAAAGACGCTTGATATGGATTATCATAGCTGTCCTTGCTGTTGCATACATCGTCTTCAGAGTTACTCTCATCGTTCTTGCATTCAAGGCGTTACGAGATCTTCCCAGAAGCGCATATAGAAATGTGCAATGGACTTCGTTCATCCCACATATTGATTAATCTGGGTATGTCCAGGAATTCAAGTTGTGGCGTCGTTTCACTAATCTGTTCGCCGCATATTTGTAGATTCCTAGTATGAAAGTGCTATGATTCGGACGACATCATACCTGTACCGTTTCGTTTTTGTTTATTCAATTATCTTTGACGATAAGTGCATTCGTGCGATAGTTTAGTAACTTGCCTGCTTGACGTCTACTAGATCGCACGAGCTATGTAGGGCAATCAATCTAGCTATCAGGGGGTATAGCTCAGCTGGGAGAGCAGCAGACTGAAGTCAATCCTTCTGAAGGTCCCGCGTTCGATCCGCGGTACCCCCATGTATTGAAGATAGTCGACATTTTTGACTCATACACCGTTACTTTTCTTGATCATGAACCAAGAGATTTATGTATAGGATATGTCCATGAGGATCTTGGATCTTTGTTCCAAACGCATTTCGTTTAAGCTGTTTGTGATATTCGGTTGCTTCCTTGATGATGGCAACTGATAAACGTTCTGTCAAATATTATAGATGGTTACCGAATTCTTGGCTCTCATTCTCTGGAGCATCATATCCACATCTCTGACATCTCTAATGCATTCCCGGAACTCTTACTAGCATTGTCAGCCAGTCACAATTTCAGCGCCTGAGCGTTGTGGAGCATCAGCCGGAGTGGACGGAAGGGAGAAGAAAAAGGAAAGCGGAATTGCCAAGAACGACTAAAACTGCCGCTTGCTTTGCCGACGTTTCTGATTGATACCAAACACGACGCCAAACAACCTCTCCTGAGCGTGAGACGTTTTGCGAGCTCTTGTTCGTTGTTCCCCATCTCTCTTCCCCGTCACCGTCCCTTCCCCGTCTTGGGCAACGACCTCGACATTTCCCTTTCCCCGTCCCCCTTCATTCATTCCTCTCTACATTCCTTACTCTCAGAACAAGTACATTCTTTTCAAAAAAATCCACGAAGAAGAACAAGAAGAAATGGCTATTCAACGTATTCACCTCACCCATTTGGGCCATAAACGTTCTCTTCACACCCCAGAGAAGAGAGCAGCCTGTGGTTCGGCTGGTTTCTATACGGCTCCAAAGGCCTCGTCGGTGCAGAGTGCCAACGATCCGATGCTTATCACTTGGGACGTGAATTGCATGGATCCGGCTCCTTCAAGCGGAAAGTTGGATTTCTACCTTTACACTCCCACAATCAAGACAGTTAGTATCGTCTTTCCACTCTTTATGTTTATTACTGATGTCTCGTTATAGTCCACGAACCCCCGCGCTCACATCTGGAAAAATGTTCCCTTCAGTGACGGCTCCTTCTCCGCACAACTCAATCCAGAATGGTGGAACTACACCTCCCCGGTAACCCTTCAACTCAAAGCCATTGATGCCGGCAACAAGGATATATGGATGTCTTCTCTCCCTGCTGCACCTCTTTTCAACGTCACCTACAGCAAAGAGACCCCTCTGACCTCCGATGCCATCTCCGCCAGCACCAAGAACGACTTTGATGCCAAACCTGAACCAGAGTCTTCCCATCGCGGAAAGATTGCCGCAGCCGTCCTCATTCCTCTGCTTTTCATCGGAGCCTGTGTATTGGCATACATGAAATGGCAGAGAAAGAAGACCTCCGAACGCAGGAAATCTTTCGCCGACCACGTCGACAAGCGTATGTCGACCATCTCCACCGACTGGAGATCCATGTCCGCCGCTGGTGCTCAAGCTGCTATTCGCGCTTCCATGGCTGGCGATCCCCGTGCCTCTGGATTCTCATTTGGCCACGGCGCTGGAGGTATTCGCCCCATGTCTACTGCTAGCAGCATGCAGAACCAAGCCGGGTTCGGTGCTGGTGGTGGATATGCCGTACAGCCTGAGATGGCGCAGACGACAAGGACTGTTGGTGTTGGATTGCGTTCGTCGGCCTATTCGAATGCACAGGCTGCAGAGAGAGTTTCTAGGATCTCCTTTGCAGAGTCTGCACACCCCAGGCCTAGGCCTTCCGGTGAATCGAGGAGATCGGCGTATGAGAGAAGATCGGTTGCTGGACAGTCTAGGGCGTTCCATAATGGCTTTGTACCTCCACTCCCCAACCATGGTCATTCGTAAGTGCAATTTGATCCCTTGAGATGGATGTTGATGAGCTTTTGGCAGCGCTTCGATTGGTACTTCGCATCTGAACGTCTCTACGACGACCTTGGACACTACTCTTGCTCAGGAGGCTGATGATGCCATGTCGCCCAAGCAGAAGGCTGGTGCTTTCAGCCTCTCTACTGAGGATATCAGGATGCGTGTCGGTGGTATGGAGCGCGATGAGGATGTTGGTCCTGCGCTTTCGAGTGAGTACCTTTTTGTTCATGGCTCCTTCGCGTTTTCTTCTTCGTTTTCTATCCATCTGTCGTCTCTGTTCCTTGGGATTTCTTTCTTCTTTATGTCTTCTACGAGCTTCTTGCTCTCAAGGTCTTGCCAAAGGACAAAACCATTCCCGTCGACCCGGCAACTTCGTTTCGCCGGTGGCGCCCACCATGATTCACCTTCCATTAGTGGCGTCACTGACACAATTACGGACTATACGGCGTTGTTTACCCCCGCGAGCTGTGGCTCGTCGGTGATGTGGGTGATTATGCCGTTCCCACATGGGTTCTACCGCCCGAAGGGTGATTGGGATCCTCTCACAAAGCCGACGTTCAAAGTCGTCGTTTGTGTTATCCCCTAAAGTTCTGTGATCATCACTGTTAGCCACCATCTGGTCGCTCTTTCTACTCTTGGTGCCCATCACGGCCGGAGAATGCATCCGTCATGGTCACCATCTTCAAGCAACCTTTTACGGAGATAATCCTTTTTAACACCCATCTTTTATCGTAACTCCTTCTGCCCTCGATCTTGCGCTAACCCATTCCTCTTTAGTGATGCGCTCTCAAGCCACCGAATATCCCACCGCCGAAGAAGAAGCACAATACGCTAACATGCCAACCCTTCCTACCCCAGTCCACACCAAGACCTTCGAATCTGACGATCCCACTCTCTTCACCGCCTCGCCTATCACGCCTTCCTTCCCTAATGGCAACCCATTCACGCCTACTAGTGGGACTATTGGCAACATCCCATACACGCCTATGAGCCCAGATGACATGCTGAGGGCATACGCAGAAAGGCAAAAGGCCCAGGCTGGTGGTAACAACAACAACGGCGGCGTGCAGAGAGTCATGTCGCCTCCCGTGGGTAGACCCCTTGCCGGTGGTGCGATGAGCCCAAGCAGGGGTGCCTATGGTGTTGAGCCTACCGCGTAGATACGATAGCATGTTGTAGTCGGTGTTGGTCGCTTCCAGCGAGGCGACCGTTAGTTGGTGGTGTTGAGCCTCCACCTTTGATGTAGTCGGGTGCTGGCTCGTCCGCTCGTTTTATTCCGTTCCGTATGATACGACTCTTGGGTTTCGATTCCTTGTTTCTTGTACATGTCTCGCTGTACTCTCTACCTCTCTGCCCCTCTGCCTCTTTAACTATCTCTACCTCTATCTCCTCTACCTCCGCGCTTTCAGCTACCTTGCCTTCGATAGGTACTCCTCGTTACCGATTCAGTATATACCTTATGGCGCTATCGTCGTCTTACCTTTCGCGATGTACCCGTTATTAATGAACGTACATACCCTTTTTCATACATTAAGTTTTATTTATGGGCTGTGTGGGGCGTACCTACGAATACTTACCTGTTTACCCAGGTGTATCCTCGTGTTCAGAGTGTGATCGCCGGGTGTATAGTCACCGAGATGAGTGGAATGTTGAGATCTTTTGTATGTATCTGAGTGGTGTATGGTGGTAATATTTTAATTAATGTGAGTAGAGTTACACAGGGCGGCGGAACATTGATACAATGATACATAAGGTACAACTCGAGGGCAAGGTGCCGCGTATACAGGTTACTATTCTGAAGTACTATACTTTGTCAGGAAGAGAATCATATCATTTCGTATCAACCTATGTGAGGTATGAAAGTGGTCCAATGTGTAGTCTGCAAAGCGCTTTGAGGAAGGTCTCGCAAGGCCAGCAAGGCAAGACCAAGGAGAGTCCATCTCGCAGCAGCATATAATCCGAACATAACAGGAGCGCTAAGCCACACTGCTGTTTTGAGCGGTCCAGTCTGTCGGGCTAGCACTTTCCCATATACATGAACAAAGGCTGTCGCAATCGGCGCGACAAGGACGATGAGAGCAGCGATACGCCAACACCACTGCTCAATGTGGGTAGGGAATTCGAAGAACCAAGGGATACAGTGCACAGCGCCGAATGCAAATGCAATGAGATAGACGGGCAGGTAAAGACGAAGTGGTGCTTTCTCGTGCTCGCCTGCTGAAGAAAATAAAACCTTTGAGATGTCCAAATTCCAAATATCAGCAACATCCTCGTCGAGCATGGTGGCACATATCCCAAAAATTCGCCACCCCATATATAGTGGAAGCATGAGCAACATTGATATCCACTGGGGCCAATTCCAACCTTTGGTGTCTTTGTTCCATATATGCTTGAGAAGGGCAAGAACTCCCTCTCGAATCCATTCGCACAAACTTTGCTTATTTCCGGACGAAGGGTCCGCCGATTCCTTCCTCAGGAAGATGCGAACAGGGTACTGGACACGAAGCGGTTTGCTCCACCAAAGGAAAAACGTCCCAAAGTTGAGGAGTGCAAACCCCAAAGCAAGAACCTCGAGTTCGCTCAGTGCAAGGCCTTCTGCTACGCGAGCAAAAACCTGCACCACAAACCAAGTGGTCTGCAACAAGGCGATGAGTTTGGCGAAGAGGTCGGCGTGACTTCTGTCCCTGACTTCGGATTCCGACAATATGAGATTCCCTTGCGAAATAAGTTCGTCGAGAGAACATTTCTGAGAATCCTGGACAATCAACTTGCGTTAATAACTCCCCGGCCCAAGGATGGTGAAAGGGCATACCTGGCTGCCACGGTTATGTTTCACAAATTGTATTTCATCGTTATCATGATCATTCGGGGTTGAATCTATCTGTTTTCATCGAATGAGTGTCAGCATGCCATATAGAAGCGTTAACAGCAAACCTGAATCTCGCGATATTGGCCGTCTTCATACACAACCAATCCTCGCATCAGAATAAAGAATGCATGAGATTTCCCCCAATGAAGCTCTGATCCAGACTGAACAATCAACTCTGGTGTGCAACGAATTGGGACTCACGTTTAAGAGGATTCCGCTTGATCATATTCGTTGCATACGACCACTGCCTCATGGCCCAAAGGATAACAAGTTCGGGCGACAGGAGCGCTGCGAACATGAGCTCGAGGTTATGATAGAGCATGACCAAGGGATGGGTTTCAATTTTTGGGACGTCGGGATGGATAGCGACCCAGGTGCAAATTAAGACCACAGAAACGCAGCTCCATAGAATTCCGAAGATTGTCCTACACCCATTGATGTTGAGACATTCGCCCGTTGCAGGATCGTATGGCGTGGAAAAGTTTGAGTTGATGAGCGTGTCGAACTCCTTTGACAGGGGAAAGGTGTGTACGGGGGCCATCCCGTCTGAAGGGGAAGAGAGGACAAGGGAGCCCACAGGGAAAGGACCGCCTTATTACCTGAATGTTCCACGCTACTTTCACGGGGTGGTCGTTCGATTACATTCGATGATTCCGACTTGTTTAGTAATGACAAATCTCACGAAGCAGTCACTGCGCTCCTAGTTCTCGTGTCAAGATCTGAGAATACTTCCATATGCATACTAGGAACGAGCGCTCACTTTGCACCGTTCGACGAAACCGGGCGTGACTACTTTTGCGAGTAGGAATGGCTACACGTTGTATCCGCCTGTTGTCTGTGAATAGCCGTGAAGGAAGATGGGCCATAGGCTTGTAGGACGCGTGTGTGATATGAAGCTTGAACGACAACGGGTAGAATGTAGAAATCGAGCGTAGATTCCCCAGACGACTGCAGTCTGCCATCGAAAAAGTAACCGGGAGACAATTCGAGCCTGCTCAGGAAAAATATTAATTACTTATGAATTTAGCTGTTGAACCGAAGTACGTGCCTGTGTTGGCCAATGGGAAGAATGAGAGCCATCTGTTTGTGGTCTTGGAGTAGCCCGAGTAAGCCAACATGATCAGAACTACTCCGAAACCGTGAGAGATACACGGTGACCATACACCTGATATTGGGACACCCAGATTAAATATCCCATAAAATCCATAACAACGAGACAAAAGCCCCGAGGGATGCGTATGCGGCCGTAGAAATATCCAGGTCCCTTTTGCGGCCATGGAGGGGGTGAACTCTTTGACCAGGTGATCGAACGTTGGCAGAGAGAGAGTAGATGAACAATCTTCATTTTCTCGTCGAATCCCGAGGCCTGGACAAAGTTGTTGACACTCCAGAATCTCTTCAGTACGCAGGCAGAAGGGTGCTTTTAAAGATAGGACATGTATACTTGTTAATCAATAGAAGGTATGCACGAGGCGGGCACCAGTGTTCTTGAGCGCTGAGCGCTAGTCTTTGACAGACAGCTTGCAGGAAGTAACAATGAGGATTACGGTGCCGAGGTATGCGTGCATATCAAAGATGCTTGACTGCAGCCATTAATCATTTGAAGACGATCGTCACGGTGTATAGGGGTACAGATAGTACACCGTGCCCTGAGCCCTCGGTGTCAGTTTCGCTGGAGTTCCCCGCTGTAAGTGTAGATCTAGGGTTATGTGTTACTATTTGGTTTCACTGGACTAAATAGAGGAATCGATACCTGCGATGAAACCGTGAGGGCCGTAAGAATGCTACTGCGTGCCACATGGGGGAGATGGAGGTGAGAGGACAAGCTGGGAAGCGTGAGAAACGGTGACGAATGGTCAAAATCGTAAGTAACGCGGTCACGGTTAAGTCACGATGCCCTTCTTCGCATCTTTCAACTTGAATCAAGTTGATTCAAGTCAGAACAGTTCAAATTCAACTATCTATCTTTCACCTGCGATTTCGTTGTGTCCCCGAAAAAGGGAGAGATATGATAAGATAGGGTAAGACTGATTACAGGAAGATGAACTTTTGATTGTACAACGAGGGTTTGGGGTTGGATCAAGGGTTGGATGGGAGTGTAAGGGCTTGTGCTATCCAGGTGTGTCGTTTTCAACACGCTCCGCAACTTTCCCCTCGGAACCCAGGTATGCCTCATGTTGGCGGCAACATAACTGTCTCGTCTGGCGCGTTGATTGATGATTGTATGGACATGATAGGTGAGTATCTTGCAACATTCATCTTCGTTCCTCGTAATGATCCATGGTATGCCCTTCCTCCTAGTCTCCTAGTCTCCCCTAGACAGACTTATACCCACCGTGACGATGCAAGCATGTACGTTGCTCTATCTTTCTCCCCAGAACAACAGGACTTCTCGATCTGTAGATCCAGGGAAAGTCTCCAAAGCTCGGAGTCGCTGGTTGATGATCCCTATCCAGTCCTCCATCACTCACGAGGCTCCGAAGGCAATCCGAAGCGTATGCCGCGGGATCACTACTTAGTCACTTCTTCAGAATCAGGCAGCTTCAGGCTTGGTATCCGTGATAGAGAAAGATCATTACGTCTGTTTCACGATTCATCTGGAGGTCATTTCACTAGAAGTATCTTGCCTATGTCATTGTACAAATCAGTACCAGTTTAGTACTTTCCAGTTTCTGGGTATGTAAGGGATATTACATATGCCGTATTCATACGCGACCGTATGGAAGTCACTCCAACTGTGACATCGTCACGACCCCGCTCTTTGTTTTTCACCATCACTATGCCCAAACGCGCTACCCCAGACTCTTCACAATCTGCACCTCCACCACCCAAACGTTCTCCTTCTACTGGTATCATGGACGATAAAGAATCAAAGGTTGGTTGGTCAATCGTAATACGAGTTGGGTGAAGCTCTTCGCTGACTCGTGCTTTTATAGGCTTTCGCGACCAGCTCTGGTGGATCTTGCCTTGGTAGCGATACCAGATATGTATGGAGGCTTCATAACGACTTTTCTCTTTCAACTAAGCCGGTTTTGCTTGGTATAGTTACACAACGGGGATCCAATTCATGCGACTGGTACCGATAGTCAAAAGTTCTTTCATGAGGTGCGTTTGCGACTCTACACAAAGAAGCTCAATGATGAACTCACTTAAACTTCCGCAGGAAAAATACTCTGTTATGGGGGATTCGACTTCTAACGTTAACATGAGTCGGGCATCGGTGCGTCTTTGTGACGAGACTGCGATTGTCAAAACACTGAAAGAAAAATAGGTTCCCATTCGATACAAGACCCCAGAACGCTCTCATCCCGTTCAAGGATTACTACCATCTCCCGTTTCACCGACTCCCCCAGATCGAGTGCTAAGGCCCTCTGATTCGACATTACGATCTTCATATCCACTGGCGGATCCTGCTATCTCAGATGTGGAAATGACAGACTCGCCTGCAAGTCTTGTATACCCACCAACTCCTTGCCCGAACCAATCTTCACCTCCTCTCAATAACGTGCAGCCGGCCTCTCCGATTGTTCCTGCTCCCGGACCTGAAGAACCCTTCGACTTCGTCAAGAGTCGGGAGGTGCTGATGAGCGTCAAATCATCCCGGAATCGAATGAACGAACATGTCAGGATGCTTGAGGAGGAGCTTTCGAGTGCACTCGACGCTGAGCAGGATAGGCGATATACGGCGATTTGCGAAATGAGGAAGGAGCATCACGAGCTTGAATTCCAAGTTCAGCACCTTCAGGCGAGGAAGTTGGAGATAGAAAAGGAATCGAAGTCGCTTTCTGATAGCAACAAGGCAGCGAAGGCCGAGTTGACCTTTACGAAGGGAAAGGCTTTCAGGGCGAAGCAGGAGAAGGATGCTTCCGTGAGGGAGGCACAGAGAGCTCGTCGGGAGGCCAACGATCTCAAGCAGTCGCTAAAGGATGCTGCGGAGGACGAAAAACAAAGGGTCGATCTCGAGCTTCAGCAACTACGGCAGAAAGAGGCAGAGGAGAGGGCGAAAGTCGAGGTTCAGATCTGCGAGGCGAAAATAGAAGCCGACAAGATTATCACCGAGCTCAACCAGGAGAGGACGCGGCAGGAACTAGAGGTCCGGCATTTGCAAGGGGTGATATCTGACTTGAAGGCATCAAAGGAAAGGCTTTGTCAGGAAACAGAAGCTGCCCAGGATTCATTGGATAAGATGCGCAGCGTAGGGCAGGAGGTAGAGGGATATCTGCAGAGGGTCCTTCTGCATGTGCAGATGAGGCCTTCTTGCTGAACGCCAGGCACGTTGCCACAGCTACGTCGTCAATTGTCAGCGGCCCTCGTGGTGGGCTCGGTGAGGCCTTCATGGCATCCGAGGGCTCAAGGCTATTCACGTTGGGTTGTGTAGAACAATCTCCTGTTTCTTCTTCGATTCATGATGTTATGAAATACTTATGTACTCTACATATAGTTTTCGCATTCTTCCTTGAAGCTACCACGTACTGTATTGAAAACATGTTATACATCTGTAGAATAGTGTAGCATTCTGTATTTTAAGTAGAGCATTATGGTGCTGATACTACGACAACATATGAATATGTTATCGGCCTCAGGTGTGCTGAGGTCGTGAGAAACGTTCAGTGAAATCACGACGATGACGAGGCGGTTCTTAACTTCTTTAACCCGACGTTCCGACGTTCGTCATCAGCTTTCACCCTGTCTCTCTCTTTGCCGTGAGTCATTTTTGCAGGAAAACCTGAGTCTTTGTTCTGACGACCCCAGGATCTACACCCTTCACCATCTTTCTTCTCCAAGAATGTTGTTGGTTCACCCCGTTTGAAGACTGGTCCCTGCAGACCAACGAGTCACATGAATATTTGTCCTTTAATTTGGATGGAGAACTTGATGGATCTGCGGTAGTGAAACAAAGATCATGTACTTTGTTCATCTCTACGACTCTGTCACCGTATGTTGCGTGCCCCTTGATCTTCCTCTGTTTCTTAGAAAATATCTTGTGCTACTCGCTTACCATGGCACACTCCTCAAGGAACATAGCCCCCCATTTAGTACGCCGGTGACGATCGGGGTGACATCCATCCCTTTCTCTCCAACCACCACGATCCTAGCACCATGTCAAAGAGGCCAAATCCATATTCATCGTCAACACCTCCTACTCAACGGCAGCGTCTTCAAGTAAGGACTCTACTCAACTGTCGTTTCCTATACTAACAAAGAGGTTTTCCCGGCACAGAGCACCGGTGGACAAGCTGCTCCTGCCAGGGTACGTTCACTGCTCATTCTCAGTGCAAGACTATTGAGCTCATAGGCATCACTCTAGGAAAGAGAGCAAACATACACAGTCACAACAAAGCCTACGAAGGCGTTACCGCCGAAACCGACACCTGCGATACAGGCACCACAATCACCAGCTATTATGCCCCCTCAGCATCATTTAGCTCAGCTTCAGCCCATACCAAGTGCTCCGCCACCCTATTTCTCGTTCAGCTACCCCTACCCAGCCTGGCTCCTCCAATACTCCATCCAACACCAGGTGAAGGTTGAGTCGATGTTCTTCTCGGTTTTGCACGGTCGCGGTTGTTCTTTGGCTTCCGTGCAGACCATGCCGCCAGAACGGCTCTTCCCGCTCTTTAAGGAGGTCTGGGATTACATTGAACAGTATTTGAATGCGTTGCCAGTCCCTCCGCAGTTCCTACCACAAGTACCTCCTATAGGCTCTGCTCTAGCACCTCCAGATAATTCTACGCAAGTCAAGGAGGATCCCGGCGGTGATGATCTCCCATTGAGCCCCCATTTAAACAGGTGGGGATCTTGGAAGCCAAATGGCAGAAGGGTAGATGATTGAGGGAAAGGTTTGAGTCGATACAGAGAACATATCTAACTGGCAAGGCTCCGTAGACGGTAGAGCTTAACCATGGTATTCAAGCTCGTTCCGTTGGATGACGTTTACACTCAACCCTGAAAATGCTGCGTTGGACGGGAGAGTAGGATTGGACGTGTCGTTCACGGCCACCGGTAATGTCTCTGCAGTCACGGTCGAGTCCGTGAATCAGTTGCGCCATGTTCAGCCGGCACTACAGATTTCAATGTTCACAGCCCTCCTTCCATACTCAAACTCATGGAAGACTTCGCGGTTGTTCATGAACACCTACTTTCTGCGCCATCTACACACTATTCCAAAAGGGCGAGTGGCCCTGTTGGAAACCCTTCAGATATTCCTCTTGAGTGTGCCGCATTCATGGTCCCCCCAGTTTCCTTTGAATGCGTTCGAAAACGTGCGTAGGCTAAGATGCCTAGCGGTGCGAGGGTTCCCCAGGTCCGACCTGGCAGGTCGATGTGGCCATACATCAAGCTCCCTTGCCGCCAGATCGAGGACCTGGATTGGTGCGAGACAGATAACCTCGATTCGGTTCACGCTTTCCAACTCGCCACCACCGTGAAGCACGCCACTGTCATGTCACGTATAAACCCCAGCAGCTGGCTCCTTCCTCAACGGAATTATATTACCAACACCTCTTTGCAATCGCTGGCATACTACAGTTTCGTTGGTCATTTATTTCAGCAGCCATCAGAGCATATTTGTCGTGCTGTGCGTTTTCTAGCACTTACAGAATTGACTCTGGCTGCTAGCGCAGAGTTTGGTTCACTTCGCGAAGCGGTGAATCTGGTACGGCATTCGGCATGTCGTTTGGAAGTCCTCGATATTCGTCGGTTATACAGGGCGGAGATTATCGAGGATGACTTCAAAGACCTACTCGAGTGCACAGAGAACCATTTGAAGAATCTCACCCTGCACGTGTCGTTCATATCCGGGGTCTGGACGAGCATTGCGGAGGACACCATCAACCTGCTGGCGGACAAGTTGGCAGACGGAAGTGCTGCGAAATTAGGAAGGATCTTTCTGAAGCTAGATCCATCCAGTTATCGTGACGCTGCCGAAGAAAGGTCCAAGCTCACAAATTCGAGGATGGTACAGAGGTTGGGTCGAGTGGTCAAGAGCGGGAAGCTTGGGCTCGAGCTGTGTGTGCATTCCGAAGAAGACGGTCCCACACGATAGGTGTTAGCGTGGACACGAAATAGGATGATTGATTTGCATTTCATTCATATGCCAGGAGCTTTAATACTACACTCTGATATGTGCTTGTATCTTGACGCCTATGCATACCCATCTTTCCCCGGTACAACTCCATATGCTGGACCACCTTTCCCAAACATCTTTCTCAAGTCTCCGACAAGCTCAACCGGTGTCTCATGAGCAGCGAAATGGCCCCCGTGATTATGACGAGACTGGAATATGATATTCTTATCGGTATACCACCTGGTGCTACGTTAGCTCTGCATGAATAAAGGGATGAAGGACGTACGATTTCGGTGCTTGTGCAACCTCTTTTGGGAAGAAAGAGTAACCTAGTGGGATCGATGGTGTAGGTAGCGCAGCTATCGCACCAGACTGCGCAAATTCATAGTAGGTGCGAACACTTGCAGCTGGTCCTGAGCGAGAGAACCAGAAAACGGATATCCAGGTTAAGACTGGCCGGTAGTGAACGTTAGAAGTGAAAAGGTGAAAAATAGTTAGAAGGTACCTTCATCGTCGTTCCAAGGGTACGCGTCGGTCCAAAGTACAAGTTTCTCATATATCCAGGCAAGCAGGCCGACAGGCGAATCTGCGAGACTATATCCCAGAGTCTGAGGTTGAGTGGATTGCTCTTGGAAGTATCCACTGCCCTTTTCTTGAAACCATCTAGCCCGTTCGAGGGCGCGAACGTCATCTTCGTCATATTCCGCTGGGTTGGGGTTTGCTGGAGGCATGGCCATCCTGAAGGTATCTCTCAATGAGAATCGGTGAAACATAACTGAAGAAAGTAGCGTACGGTATGTTACTATGCCATGCTTTGATATGCTGGCTTCCGTATGTTGCTGCCATGACACGTGTAATCTTTGGAGCATCAGTCAAGGACGCGAGGACAAATAGGTCGTTAAGACATACCAAACCACCCCAATCGCCACCTTGGGTGACTATCCGAGCTTATTCAAGCCACAGAAACTGACAGGAAAGACTGAGAGATTGCGTACCATATTCCGAGTACCCGAGTGACAGCATCAGCTTGTGACCGACCTAAAGGCGGGAGATCATGATGATCAATAGCATTCCGAGATAGCCTGACAAGGGTCTCACTTCTGCGTACTTTGACAGACCAAAGCCCTTTTTCTTCGTTCCCTCAGAGAAGCCGTAACCTGGCATTCCTAGCGCGACGACATGAAAACTCGGCTGGCCGGGTTCCGCAGCGACCAGCAGGGGCAAGATCTTTCGCACTTCAATGAAGCTCCCAGGCCCTAGACAGAGAGTTGAGCGAATAAAAAAGGGTATAAGAAAGAAGGCTCACATCCATGAACAAATAGCAAAGGTATCGCATTCTCCACGGTGCTCTTCTGGTACACGTAGTGTATATTCAGCACACCATGTCCCTCTACATCGATATCTCGGGTGAACTGAGGCATCTCCTCATTTAAGGCCTTCTCATGAGCTTGCCAGTCGTATCCATCCTTCCACCGAGCGACTAGTCGACGTATATCGGAAAGAGGTACACCATAATCCCATCCAGCTTCGTCGATTTCGTCTGGGAGACGTGCGAGTTCGAGTTTTTTCTTCAAGAGATCGATAGCCTGGTCTGGGATATTGATCTTGAAGGAGGACATGATGCTCGATGGGCCCCCAGGAAATCACACTGGCAGGAAGCTTGATATATAGGGTTTATGAGCCGGACTTTTAAGTCATACGGCTTAGCAAACAGTATGCCGAATTAGAGAACCTGACATAGAAATCAAAGAAGTACACTTGGGCTATTCAATGAATTACTCACCTACGTCATTATGGAGATTGCATGTTGTAGAAGTGCGCGCTGAAGAGAGAATCAAGGAAAGGTTGGTTTAGGGTTAGGGCTCTGTTCTTCCTGTCACGTGGGTATTCATTTGCGCGCGACGCGTGCTAATTGGGCGCTTTAAAGTTGAACCAACACCACCGTCTTTGTTCTTGAAAGCTTGAACGTTTGAACGCTTGAACAATTGACAGCTTGGCATGTAGGACTTCAGAGACTTTAGTAGCCAATAAAGATAGTAAACGAACTTCACAAAGTGCTCGTTCTCTAATATTGTCTGATGCCGTTCCTTGATTCTGACACAAGTACCAGGCACTTTTACACATTTGAGTTTTGACATTTCTTGATATCCTCAGGGACACCACTGTTTGTTATTCATGTCAACCGTCTTGCGGCCAGGAGGCTTACTCTGGACTTGACAAACGTCTGCGGTCTTCATATTAAAGCCTTCACCCCATTCATCAATGATTTCCTTGTACTTGGATTTCCCCTTCCCGGCAACCTACTATGAAGCTCCTCCACTTCTATCTCCCTATATTTTTGGGAGCAAATCCTTGCTGCTGCCACGCCAACAGTGAGCTTTGCAAACATCGCTCCGCATACATTCTGATTACACATTTCAAAGGCAATCGAGTTTAGTGGTAAACCTCTACCTAAAACCAGAGATCTCAAGCCTGCAAGCGATTGTCCCCCCGTCCAGCTTCAATGTTGCGATACTGTTGATCGAGTAGGTCTTTCTTTCCGACATTTCTCGTGGTCATGATACATATGCGTATTCAATCACAACACAGGCCGATTCAACGCCAGTATCTACCGTACTCGCTCTTCTCGGCGTCATTGTGGCAGACGGAGCGACGAAATGCGGATTGACTTGTACACAGATTTCGCAAATCGGGGAGAAGAAGTGCGAGAAAAATGCTGTATGTTGCACGGCTGTTGGCTGGGTGAGTCTTTTTTGTTGAGTTATAGTTGGATATCGGCTTATGGCTATGTCATCGTTTGCCGGGCAGAATGGCATTCTGTCGGTTGATTGCGAGCCGGTTGATTTAACAAAGTGAGCTAGTTTGGGGCCTGAAAGTACCATTCAATCCGGTGTAGTCTTTGTAGCTGCAATTATTATCTGAATGATATTATCAGTTTTTTCGGTCAGGAAATGAGATACTTACACTTATAACGTGCGATGAATTCCTGTCAGCTTTCAGCGCGTTGCTTCCACGTGATGAGAAAAGAAGATCTACAGTGCTCGGGTCCGATAGCCGAAAGGGCCGATGTTTTAACATCTTCGCCTTCCGCAACGACAACGACATTTCCCCCAACAGCTCCAGAGTCGATTCCGTTCACTCAGAAAACTGAAGGCATATTTTTCGACATAAAAAAAAAACACAGATCTCAGCTATGAACTCGCTATTCCCAGCTTGAAGCAGTCAGCGCCGAGGACCTGCTCCGTTTCCTCTCTTCTCTGTCAACACCTGTCGATGACAGCTTCTGTGAGTGTCCCAATCTAGCTACCATTCGGTTATTCGTTTAGACGGGTGCAGATCTTGGGAGCCGAATGGCAGAACGATGTGGAGGGTTGAGGGAAAGGCTCGAGTTCGCGCGACGTGGAGAAAATATCATATAATTGACAAAGTGAAGCACCATGATTTTCCAGCATTTCTCTGCCTGACGGTCTATCCTGTGTTTCTCCGCAGAACAAAGACACTGAAAACATCGATCACATTGATTCAGGGACATCGAAGCCTTCGACGACGATTGTGGGGCTTTTACGGACTCCGAATTGTGCGCTCCTCGTGTAACGACATCGGCAGGCCTTTTTCGATGCTCGTGATTACTGTTCATATTGAAAATACCTTGGACAACGACGTCTTCTGTGACTCGAGCGATACGAAGAACTTTCAGTGGTGTCCTATAACATTGATTGGCTCACCTGGTTCGTCGATCGTGGCTTTGAGGCAGTGGGTGATATTGAAAAGTGACATTATCTTTGCAGGATCATAAGTATTCTGAGCGATGGCGTTGGTAGAAGCGTCACCGAATTTGGGATTGGGAGTCCGGGGATGGAGTCCGAGGTTGCGTGGTCGGTTCCAGGACAGAAATCGTTTCTCGTTGGAGAGGAATTCCTGCTTGATAGCAGCATGAAGATCAAAATCCTGCAAAATTTATTACTACTTGCTGACGTTTAGTGGCTGCAGTGGGTCCAGCCTCGAGGAGGAAACAATTGTAATTTGAGAGTAATTATTGATTGAGTATGTTTTCTAATAAACGTCTTCGCAGCCGCTTGACTAAAAACCTAATTTCTAGTGAGGGACCGTGGCGATAAGCTTTTGGTTTTGGTACGGAGAATGTCAAAAGTTTACTAGAAATGTTGAATTTAGTACCAAATAAAGGCATGTATTGAGTCAATTATTTGACATCGAAGCCTGTCGCCGAATCCCTTTTTATTGAACCAGATTTATTCTCCAACGTTCACCCCTTCTTCCTGAACCACAACCATCTCCTTCCTCTTCGTTCTTTCCTCGTCGTCATCTTCTTCGAGCTCATCGTCTCGAACAGCAGCGACGGTATTCTTCACCATGTCCACTGATACCATTTCTCCTACCATGAACGTCTTCGACGACAGTAGTCTCCGCCAGCGTCAGCAGGCTGGTTCGACGACCGCCGCGTCCATATGGGCTCCTCAGCCTCAGCCGTCGGAGACGACATGGCCGAGAACGCTCGACTCGTTCTCGAGGGTCGCAGAGCGTGGCGAGATGCAGATGCCAACTCGCCCAGAGTTGCATCACTCCAATAGCATGCCAGGTCCAGTTCTCACTCGCGAAGACGTCTTTGGACCAACGCCTCCTCAGGTCAACGACGCTCGACTTGCTCAGCAGCAGCAAAAGGAAGTCGGTGTCATTGGCGATGGTAGGAAGACCGTCACCCCAGAGTTCGACAACTCCGTAAGTATATGCGTCTGTCGAACCGTCGATACAAGTCTAATTAGCCTTTTCAGCATGTCGAACAGCTTCTGCGCACACTAGACCTCAACTCGCCAGACCCGTTCAAGCAGAAGCCATCGGCACTCAACCTTAGCCACGAATCGTCACCTGGCTCCCCAGATTTCTCACCCATCTCAATTGCATCTGCTCTTCCTACCCCCACAGACCTTTCGCCAGCTCGTCCGTTCGATGCTAATTGTAAACCGCTCCAATCCCCTTGCGAGCTCCTCGGCGGTGCGCGCATGCACCCATATTTAGCTCAAGCACACGCTTTAATCTATGATCCGCCCTCGCCTACCCGCCAGAGTCACGTATCTTCCTATCCAGCCAGTCAGACGTCGCAGAACGCCATGTTGACTGGCTACCTCCCTTCTGTGCCCGATACTTCGCATTTATCCATGTTCAAAACGACTCTCGAGCAGTCGCCTACCACATCAACTACTAGCATGACTCTCCCTCCCTACGCCTATCAAACTACTCCTCCTATGCCTCTTCCAATCGACAACCAGAAACTTTTTGGCTCGCCCATGTCCGCGGTCTCTCCTCTCCAACAGCAGGCTCTCCGTCGTCCAGATGCCAATGCGTTTCCTGCCACTCGTGGGTTGACATCGATGATCCCAGGTTCTACCTTGGGCTCCGACTGGCAGATTCCTCCGCAGGTTCTCCAGCATCAGAACCTCCTTTCTCAACAGCAGCAACAGGCACTTCAAGCGCTCCAGCTTCAACAGCAGCTGCAACACATTGCTCAGCTTGATCGAAACAACCTCGATTGGCTGAGAGGCACTGTTGAGGATGGCAAGTTGCCACCTTCGCTCAGTCACAACGGCTTAATCCAAGGCATGGGTACCTCGACTGCTTCACCGACCTCGCTTACCTCTAGCACTCCGATTGTGTCTTGGGATCGGACTCGGTGCTGGTTATCCCTCCGGTGGCCTTGCCGTTCTATTCACGCCGTACCCCAACATATGAGATCGACATCGTCCTATGGTACTGCCTATCCCGCGGTGCAGTCTCAGCAACCCCAGCAAGAGCAAACTCAGTCAGGCAGCCACTCTAGACACTCTTCGTCCTCTTCTTCTCGTCGTAGCTCTGACTCTCCATCTCAAAACGAGGTAAGCCTTCGCCATGTGGTTACATTCAGGAACGCTGATCAAGTTGTTTCTTCTCTAGCCCATCAACTTCCTTTCGCTTCTTCATCCATCTTCTTCGCCTCCTTATCACACCTTTGTCAATAGGATCATCAAGTCTTCAGACCAACAAGCTAGTATCTTCCTTCAACAAAAGCTCAAGGTCGCCGATGCCAGCGAAAGAACC
The DNA here is from genome assembly GCA_037176845.1 of Paramarasmius palmivorus. Classification (NCBI taxonomy): domain Eukaryota; kingdom Fungi; phylum Basidiomycota; class Agaricomycetes; order Agaricales; family Marasmiaceae; genus Paramarasmius; species Paramarasmius palmivorus. Next base: position 2,112 of record JAYKXP010000036.1, on the reverse strand, counting down.
AAGATTGTGGACGCCATTTGTGCTCGAGGCTACGAGATGATGGCGCACAGGTTAGCATCCTTCAAGTTCAGTTTGCGTATAGTACTGATGAATATCGGACAGGTTCGGTAACTGGGCAGTGCAACGGTGTCTTGAAGCTGCTTCTTCGGCTGAAGAGAGAAAGAAAATTGTCATGTGTATGAGGTTCGTGTCCCACATTCTCTTTCTACACTGGGGTACTAATGTCCTTTGATTCGTAGAGGTCGTATCGTTGAACTTGCTACCAACTGCTACGGATGTCATGTTCTTCAAAAGGCTCTCGACTGCGAGGAGGATATCAGGCTTCTCATCGTCTCTGAGTTGCTCCTCGGAGACCCTGCTCAGACTCTGGTCAACAAGCACGCTAGTCATGTCTGGAGCAAGGTTAGTCATTTACCCCTTTTTGCCTTTGTTCTTGTTGAAATATGCCTTCGTAGATCATGGAACTGTCTTGGACTCCTCCTGCTCCTCCAATCTTTGCCTAGTAAGTCCTCTTCTACCCCCCCTTTTTTGCTCTCCTCATCCTTTCACCTATAGCGTTAACAGGTCCCTTAAAGGGAAATGGGCAGCTCTCGCTTGCCACGAGACGGGATCGCTCGTCGTTCAGGTAACGCATACTTCACTGTGCGTCTTTGATTTTCACAGCTAACTTGTGTTATAGCATGCCTTCGAGAACCTTGAGGACAATGCCAAAGATGCATCGTTGACGAACTCTTGAACCAGGGTCCTTCTGTCTTCAGCGAGGTGGCAAAGAACCAATGGGGATCCTACTGTGTTCAGCACAGTAAGTGGCGTCTTTTATATTGTCATCGTTCGCGTACTGAATCATTTATCCATTAGTCTTGGAGCATGGGTCCGAAAATCATCGCCAACTTACGCTCGACCACCTCATTAATGGACTCCTCGAGTACGCCACCAACGAGCAAGGTTATAAATCTATTACCAAGGCTTTGAAGGAAGGCGGAAAGGAGACTCTGACCCGGGTCGTAAAGAGAATGTGTGAGCCGGCTAAGAGGTAAGAGAACTCTATCTCTTCCACATCCATGGCTAATTCGGTTCTCGTTCATGATAGTGGTTCACGTCGTGCTATGATCGTCGATCTCGCTCTTTCGGTCACCGGAAGCCAGTTGATTGCGAGTGTCCTGCCCACTGTAAGTCCCTTCTGACGTGACAGTTTCGTGATGGAAACAAGTCGCTGATTCGCATACCCAGGCGGACAAGGATCAACGGGCGTTGCTTTATGAGTGTATCCGTGGCCACATTGTTACTTTACGCGGGTGCAAGACAGGGTCAAAGGTTATCTGGTTATTGTACGTATTACCTTTTACTTGATGAACCATTGCTGATGAACCACATTTTACCTTTTCTTCCTTCCTACCCACAGTGATCGCATGGTCAGTCCGCTAGTTGCTATGCTACTAGATATATACTGAATGTTCTGTTTAGCGCGCTTACTACGGGTATTGAACCTCAAGTTATCTTCGCATTCGACGCTTGCCTCGCTATATCCATTGCTATCGTTATCCATCCAGTTATCATCATTCAAAAGTATCGTCACCGCTGCAATTATTCCATATCTTCCCATCAGCTCAATTCGCATCTCACGTCGACATCACGCTCACTCGCAACATATTAAACGAACCTAAATCTTATGGCTACAAGGCCCTTACGACGGGTACTTGTCCAATCTTATAACAGGAAATCAAATCCGCATACGAACAAACAAAAATCATATCATATTCCACTCGTCGCAATCGCATTATACACTCAATCAAGTTATTCGCTGCAAATACTCGTCATAATTTCATTCACTAGCAACATATCGCTCGATATTCAACTCGAACTCGCACGCCCATCTTGAACGTTTGTCATCTGCATGGCCAATACGAAGTTTCGTCTTCGTTGTATCCTTCTCGCCTTCATAATCTCTTCGATTGCGGTCGCTCATCACCAACTTCCGCCACTCGGTATTCGAATTGTCCCGTTCGCCAACAACGGTTTCGATTATTTCTTTTAGCATCTTGGACGCTTCACCTTTCCTGATCCATACACCATTTTTCACTGAGCTTCAAACAGTCTTGCTCATCCAAAATC